>JAWWEE010000040.1:17442741-17469851 GCA_035221455.1 Xenops minutus | reverse complement strand
TCCCCTCTGTAAGGGAGGAATGTTAGTCCCAAGACACAGGGGATGACATTCCTCCAGGACTTATGCTGGAGGGAGAGCGGGGCGGGCTGGGCACGGCAGCCTCCGGGGGGGAGGCGAGCCGAGCGCGGCGGGCTGGGGGAGGGAGGCAGGGAGGGAGGAGGGCGCCGCTGGAGCTGTTTTGTCAGCCGCCATATTTGTGGGCCGAGTATTTTCGCGGCGGGGAGGGAGTGACTGTTGGGAAGGGCTGGAGCTGATGGGCCCGGGCAGGAACCATCCTGGCGGGGGCCGGGAGGGGGGAGCGCCGCGCCGCGCCGGGCAGGAACCATCGGCGCGCAGGGGAGGGAGGCAGCGCTGGAGGCTCCCTGGGCGTGGGCAGGAAGTGCTGGCGCGGCACCGGCGAGGGCGGGCCCGGGGGCGGGGGCAGCGGCAGCCGCGCTTGGGCGGTGGGCCCGGGCCCGGGGTGGCGGCGGGACCCCGGGATGGGGTGGTGGCGGCGGCGGGATCCGGAGTCGGGCCGCTCCTTCCGCCGGCCCGGGGCCACTAGTGCCTCTCGGGGCCGGGCCTGGGGACCTCCCCCGGGCCGGTCCGGCGGGCTCCGTGAGCCCCCGCTCGGTGCCCTGCCCGGCGCATCGCGCAGGGGTCGCGCCTGGAGCGCTGGGCGGTGTCCGCCCCGAGCACGGGAGCACGGTCTGCTGTCCGTCCCGCATTGTCTGGGATTAAAGAGCATTCCTGTGTCTTTCTGATGGTCTGCATGAAAGTGCCCATTGAGAATGGAATTCCCTTTTCCTTTGAGCGGGGGATCCAGGGACCAAAGGCAGTTTATTCGAAGAGGAGGAAGGTAACTAGGACAGAGATGGGTAATCCATAAGTATGTTATCGTGCTTTTCACGTTTAGCCATCTTATACCTTGATAGGGTTTTTTTGGGATTTTTGTTTGTTTGGGGTTTTTTTGCCTTATACCACCGTATTCCACAGGAAACAGCTGTCTTCATGTACTTTTGTTATTGGTGAGAGAAAAAGGTCTGCTGGTGACTTTTTCCGAAGTAGCTGATGTAATTCTAAGAGAGGAAAGCTGTGGATAGCTTTCCTGGTTTGCATCCTGCAGTCTTTGAGTCGTTGTAAGAGGCAGAAAAGTGCTTACAGAAGTGCATTGATATAATTTTGTTTGTGGTTAGTGCGATATCTGTGTTAATACTGAAAGGAAACTTGTCTTAATTTGCTGTTTTTCAAACTTTGAATTGTAGTCCTGATTCCTATCGATCTACGGGATACTGAAAGTGGGGGGAAGGGAGAAAGATACCTGGTAATTACCTAGGAGAAGCAAACCACAAGTGGTCTCAGCTCCAAGCCTGTCAGAGTTCAAGAATCATTTGGACGATACTCTCAGGCACACAGTGTGACTTTTGGGAATAGTCCCATGCAGGGCCGGGAGTTGGACTCAGTGATCCTTGGGGGTCCCTTTCAACTCAGCATAGTCTGTGATTCTGTGAATTTATCATGCAGAAATCTAGTCTTTATCGGAAATATTTATAGAGCATTTGCAAACAGAAGGATTTTAGCGTAATAAAACACTACTTTGGCTTCCGGGGGCTTTTAAGTTATTCACACTAAATTTGCATGAATTTTGTCCGGAGTACTCCCAGTTCCGATTTTGTGTTCCTTGCATTGTATTTGTAGGGTATCCATTCTCTGTTTAACTGAGGCTTAATTTGTTTCCTAATTCGGCTGTATTTGCTGTTAAGTATTGCGGGAAAGGTACTTAGATGTTAGCTCGATTATCTTTTATCATTGTGGTTCAAACAGTTTACTTGACTTTTGCAAGCAATCCTAAATCTTTAAGCAAGAATACTTGCGCTTTTGAGTATTTTCTTCCTGTTCTTAGTGCCTGCTTGGAGCCATTTTTAAGAATCTTGGGAACAGAGTGGGATGGAGAGCTTGGAGATTACATTTGCATTAATGTGTTTTCTTGTGGTGCTGGGCTAAGATAAATAGTGTGGACAAGTTATACATTTTTTTTTTTATTTCTGAAGGACACTTCTTGTTCCTTTCTTAGTATTTTTTTCAAAACAGTCTCTATTCTCTGGAGTCACTATGAACAGATACACAATCAGCTAAGATGTAGGAAGGGGCCTTAAAAATACAAAACCAGACTTTTACATCTAGACAGAATTGAAATGCAATTATATGAGGTAAGCATGATAAAAAGTATCTGTTTTCCTTGATCGGTGAGTAAATTACAGACAGACATATAAAACAAAGTCACATAAAATGAATCCATTCTGATCTATAGTAAGTTGTACATTGACACATCAGTATGTTTCAGATGAAGAATCTATCATTATTTGCTCACAATAATAAACAGAAATCAGTATTCCCATATTTATGTATTACTTCTGAATTATAAAATCTATCTTGGAACTGAGAACTAACTTTTAATTTTCATTAAATTTTCACTATGTTTTTGTTTTCAGTCTTTGGACTTTCTGTGGCAATATTAGCGGTTTAAACTTTTTTCTCAGTTACGAAGTCAGTATGATCAAATCTTGTGTTATTTTACAGAATTTAATTATTTAATATTTCCTCCAAACTTGTTTGAAGAGGTGGGACTTTCATCTATTGTTTATATAGAGCAGAACAGACATCTGTCATTATTAAATACTAACCGTTGTCTGTTTTTATGCTATACAAAAAAAAGAAATAAGAGTTAAGAATTATTTATGTGTAAGAGATCTATGAGCAACACCGTTCTTTCTGAATAATATAGCCAATTTAGATTGGGAAAGCAAAGTTAGTTTGTGAGAGCAGATAGATCAGATCAGATCCTCTCAGGAATCAGTCTTAGGGTTACCTGCTTAAATTATGTAGTCTTCCTGTAAAAGGAGTTCCATCAGTACTTTGGAGGTGAATCTTTAGAGATTGGCATCTAAACCAAGCAAAAGACAGACAGCCTGGAGTACTTCATGTTTTTCCAGTGCTTGCTATTTTCTTCCTTGAAGGAGGTACACTGGTCTTTAACAGTAGTTGTGTTTTGATTACTGTATTTCTCTGCTATTTTGGCAATACATGTTAGCACTAGTTGTGTTATTTTAACTAATATGCAGAACTGACTTAAAGTGCAGAGTTGAAATGGTAAGGCCCTATTAATACTTTAAAGTGGTGATTAAAGGTTGAGGTTTGTTTCTGCAGCTGAGGTTATTGAGAAGGAAGGAGTGATATAGAATTTTAAACTTTGCCTTATCGGTTAGGTTTATGATATTTGCAACTCTTGTAGGAGCAAAACCCCACACAGCGTGAAGATACCAAAAGGTGTAAGTATGGAAGCTTTTAATGTAGAGACCAGAACCCATGTTTGTCTGTTATATGGTATGTGATCTTTTTGCAGTAGGTAATAAACTTGAAAATTGTGTTAAAGAGCTTGGGACTGGATTTAAAGACAAGGAATCTTTTATCTGTTGCGGTTGATCTGAGAACAACTCTTGAAGAATCTGTTGAGGGAGAAGGGTGTGTGTATACGCATACTTAAAAGCAGGGAACATGTTTTTGCTCCAAGTCAAATCTGCTTTACAGGTGGAATATTTCCTAGTTGCCATCCACACTGAACCATATTGAGCACTGCAGGTTCAATTATGTTCTTGTTACATTGTGAAGAATAATAGGCTCACTAAGGATTGAGGAGAGTAAAAAAAAAAAAAAAGGGCTGTCAAACTGCATACTTGCCAAATTTGGAAGTATGGGGTTTTTTCTTAGCTTTAAGTATAGCTGTAGTAATTGAGCTGATAATGTGACTGTTTCAAATTGCACTGAAAAAGAATTCAGGGAAAACTTGTTTTTCTTTCACAATTGACTTAGTCCTTCTGAAGAATAATATGGAAGAAGTAATCTCTTAAAAAAAATTCAAACTACAGGCACCCTTAAGGTATTAGGAAATACTGTGTTGCACGTTTTCTTACAAGGTAACATGCAACTTTTTGTAATCTGTGGTGCTTCTGAAACGTTTTTGTTCTCATGCAGTGGTCTTGAAGATAGCACTTCTGTAGGATTTTTGCAGCAAGGATTTTGTGTTTACTCAGAGAAGTTGTTATTTAGAAGATCAGTTGATTGTTAGGTTAAATTTGTACAAAACAGTGTGAGCAGTCCTGTTGAGTAAGAGTTACAGGCTTTTGGTTTGGTGTTTTGTTTTTTTTTTTTACTTGGGTAGGAACATTGGGGTCTATAGAACTGAAGGTTTTTTCCTTGCTACAGTAAAAGTAATATTTTAATATGATTTTGTGGAGTTCATAATATTAATTGTTGTTCTAATTTTAGGTAAACATTACCAAATGAGGAGAAAAGGAAGATGCCATCGAGTATCGGCAGCAAGGCATTCCTCTTCCCCATGCAGTATTAAGCACTCCCCCACGCGAGAAACCCTGACATATGCTCAAGCTCAAAGGATGGTTGAAATAGAAATTGAAGGTCGTCTGCACAGGATCAGTATCTTTGATCCTTTAGAGATTATATTAGAAGATGATCTTACTGCCCAGGAAATGAGTGAATGCAACAGCAATAAAGAGAATAGTGAAAGACCACCAGTTTGTCTGAGAAGCAAAAGGCATAAAAATAACAAAGTGAAAAAGAAAAATGAAGCTCTTCCGAGCTCACATGGTATACCTGCTACAACAGCTCCTCTCCCAGAACCAAAAGTACGGATTGTTGAATACAGTCCCCCTTCGGCTCCTCGAAGACCTCCAGTTTATTACAAATTCATTGAGAAGTCAGCAGAAGAACTTGATAATGAAGTTGAGTATGACATGGATGAAGAAGATTATGCATGGTTAGAATTGATAAATGATAAGCGGAAAAGTGATGGAGTGTCAGTTGTTTCACAAAATATGTTTGAATTCCTTATGGATAGGTTTGAGAAAGAGTCTTATTTTGAGAACCAAAAACAGGGTGATCATCAGTCTTTAATTGATGAAGATGCGGTGTGTTGTATATGCATGGATGGTGAATGTCAAAACAGCAATGTGATCCTGTTTTGTGATATGTGTAACTTAGCAGTACATCAGGAATGCTATGGGGTGCCATATATACCTGAGGGCCAGTGGCTCTGCAGACACTGTTTGCAGTCCCGCTCTCGGCCTGTAGACTGTGTGCTGTGCCCAAACAAGGGAGGTGCCTTTAAAAAGACTGATGATGATCGTTGGGGACATGTGGTGTGTGCTTTGTGGATTCCAGAAGTTGGATTTGCCAATACAGTTTTTATTGAGCCAATTGATGGTGTCAGGAACATTCCCCCAGCCAGATGGAAGTTAACATGCTACCTCTGTAAACAGAAAGGTGTTGGTGCCTGCATCCAGTGCCACAAAGCAAACTGCTATACTGCATTCCATGTGACGTGTGCTCAAAAGGCCGGTCTATATATGAAAATGGAACCTGTGAAAGAACTAACTGGCAGTGGAACAACATTCTCTGTGAAAAAAACTGCTTATTGCGATGTACATACTCCACCAGGTTGCACACGGAGACCTCTGAATATTTATGGAGAAGCTGAAATCAAAAACGGTGTTTGTAGAAAGGAGGGATCAGTCAGAACTGCTAGGTCCACATCAAAAATCAGAAAAAAGACAAAAAAAGCCAAGAAAACAGTGGTTGAACCTTGTACAGTTATGCCAACAGTATCTGCTCCTTATATCCCCCCACAGAGGTAAGCAAATGCAAGAAACCTTTACTTAATTACCTGTTTAATTTTAAAACAATGCTTTTAGATGCCGACTTGGAAGCTTTCATACATTTCTTACATACATTCCTTAAAGGCTTTTCTCAGAGGATTAGTGTTAATTATGTACATTGTACTTTTATGGAGTTGCATTAAAAACGCAGTAACTTCCTCAGAGAAATTAGAAAGTGATCAACTGGTCAGAAAACCTTTTGTTTTTTATTTTGTCAGACCAAGTCATCTTGTGTGTTCAGTTGTCATTTACTGCACTTTTGAGAATTAACTGCTGAATTCCGAATAGCAGATGTTAAAATATATTTAAAAAGTACTAAAAAATATTAAAAAGATCAGCCAAGCTCAAGGTTAGCTTTATTTGTTTTTTTGGAATCTGAACTTTTTCTAGTGTAAGAGCCCCAAAAAATTGTATTTGTGTCTATATATTTGGAATCCTGTTCATATCACCTAAATAAAGTATGAACTCGTACTGTAGGATCTGTGTAAGTAGGACAAAAAACTTTCGAGGAAGTATTTTCCTATGGGGCAGAATAACTTCTCAGGAGTTTTTTCTGAATTTTGTTTTTCCTTTTGCAAATGCAATAGTGTTTATCAAGACTTAAATGAATTTGGTAACTTGCAGACTTTTAAAGAAAATTAGCAAGTAAGTGATGGTAAGTTAGTTATTTAATGTAGTCTTAGTCATGGAACCTGAAATTAATGAGCCTTCCTGTATAATGATGCTTTCTAACATCTGCCATGTAACTTCAGTGAGATGCTTATGTTAGAACAAAAATTAATTAATGAATTTGACAGTTTTAATCCTAATCTTATTTTTACTTACAAAATTATACTTTATAAGAAGTATTAGTGTGTCTTTTGCAGTTCTTCCAGGAGGTTTTGTTATCTGAGTGTAAATATAAGCCATGAGCACCAGAACTGAAATTACTTTTTACATTTAACGTGCTGTATTTTTATATTTTAACAGTGGTGATCAGGGGGCTGGCAGACAGCTCTAGATTTGATGTGGTTCATGATGTGACTCATTAGAAAGCAGGGAGGTTGCAAGTTACGTGTTCATAAATAATAACAGAATTGGGGTAGAAATTAAGTTTTTAATATCTTTATTGTAGGAGTTAAAAAATTCAACATGATCTTCAGTTAGTTTAGCTGTATCTTAATTTAAAAGAACAGTAGCATCTTTTTTCAGATTTCTTACAGTTACTTTGAGTTATGCATTTCAACAGTGGAAATAATTTGCATCTGGGATTTGAGCAATGACAGAAGTCTCTGGTAGAAAGATACAGTTCGGCTTTTCTGAATGTTTGAGACATAATATACTTGGACCAATAAATGCAAAATTGGACTATTGGGACTTAAAGGAAATTTATTTTTGTGGAGTTTTTTTTTTCTCTAGGACTTAGAACATCAATATATTTGTTTTATTTAAATTAATTTATTTAAATTTAATTAAATTCTTGAATTAGATTCTTGGTAATTTAAGAACAGTAGTTTGGAAAGTTTCTCAAAACAGGCACCACTACCATGTGCAGGCTCATTGCTTCTACTGAATACACAAGGGCTTTTAAAATAATGCAAGTAAACAATGCTTTTTAATAGCTGATTCCCAAGTCTCACGTAGTGGACAATTAAAGCTGGTTAAATTAATCTAAATAAATATGTGTTTTGCAACTGCACTCCTTTCCTTTAATAAGTTTTGGTATCGTAAGAAGCTATTGACTGACTTTGACAAACAGCCTTCAGCCCTGTGTGATGTTTACAAACATCAGATTCGTTGCACTGTTCTGTTATGATTTGCTTGGTAAAATGGTATTTTTGTTTAGTGATACAGTGCAGAAAAGCTTAAGTTGACAGTAGGCAACTAATACTCATATTTAAACAGGAACTGTTGTCCTTGGTAGGGGGCAGTTGTGAAAGAATTTGGCTTTGTCTTAATTGGTACAATCCCAATTGGTAGTTTAGCATGGTTTTGTTTTGCCTTTTTTTAAGACAGTATAAGACAGAACATGAACTAAGAGTTGAGGATTAGAATGTATGTTCTCAGTTGTCCCTCTGGCAGTTCTTTCCATTGGCTTCTAAAAGAGCCAGACTCCAAAAATATTTTATCATCAGTTTGTCTTTAACAGTGTCATTAGATGCCAGAAACAGAAATACAAAGGCTTTTTTTTTTTCTTTTTAATGACTAAATTTCTTGTCAAGACTATGGAGAGGTTCAGCTTTCTTCTATTTATGCTTATTTTCATATTTCTCAAAACAAGTCTAGTTCATACAATTTATGTCAGATGTGTAAAAATGTGCGCAGTTTAAAGCTATTTTAAAGTTGAACTTCATAATAAATTGCTTGTCTTCGGCTGAGGGAGACCCTAACTTAAGTACTCTTTGTTATGTGAATGTGCTTGGTCCTAGAAAACTCATACCTCAACTAAAAGCAAAACAGAAATGGGCATATTAAAAGGAAACGTGATTATGCTGCAGATACAAATCTCAGTTGTCTAGTTTTCTTTGACTATTCTTTTTTTTGTTTTTTTTTTTTCCATTTAGGAAACACTCTTGTGTTTCTGTAGGAGTTAAATACATAACCATAAACTAATAACGAATTAGATGGATCAATTCACAGCATGCTTCATTTAAATGATCCCTGTTCTCTAATCTACTTTTTAATATGCTTTTTTTCCATTGGAGCTGAAGCATGATTTGCCTTTTCAAATATTTTGAGGAAGAGCAATTAAGGTCTTTAAATTACCAGAGAAGAAATATATACACTCAGTATTTAAACACTAGTGCTTTTTTTTTCCTGAAGAATTTAATATTTATATGTTTTCAACATCTGTTGAAATTGAGGCACATATGGAGATGTTTGGTTTGCTTTAGTTTCTTAGTCATTAATAACTAGACTATTTGTTTCCTTGGTGTATTGCTGGCTCTTCAGTCGGTAGTTGGGAAAGTATACAAATATGAAGGTCATAGTGAGGAGTAAAATTCTTGGTAGATGTAGCCCCTGAGCACACCTGGTGAAGCTTGAGGAAAATCATCTTGCGATTTACATTTAGTTTAAGGTGAAGGTTTGTATGCTCTTTCCTTTCCTGGATAGTGAATACATATGAAAGACTGGGCATTTCAATAACACCATTTTTAAAAATTCTATTTTCCAAAACACCTATCTTAATGTTCAGGATATGTTAAAAAGGCTGGTGCAGAATAACATATTTCATAACTTCTACACAACTTTTGTAGTTCATGAATTTCTATATCAGCTTACCTTTAGGTCAGGTTTCTGTGCTATTGCCTTGAATGACTTTGACCAGAGTTTCTTACACAGATGTCATACTCTAAGCTTTTTGCTGTTGAATTACAAAGATAGTGTCATTCTGTATGTCATTTATTAATCTAATTATATGGCCTTCTAGACTTTCATCTGGGGACTACCGATTAAAGAGTGTAGGATCAGAAGTTGCTACTATTCAAGATCGGAGATGAATGCTTGGTTTTGTGCCTTTTTTTTTTTTTTTTTTTTTTAGTTTATTTATTTTTAATGCTGGGCCTATTCTGTCCTGTTGCCTTGGCATTTTAGAAAGTCTATACCTAAGTATCTACTTCCAAACTTGCAGTAGGTCATGTTAGAGCCTTAAAGTGGCTTCAGTTTTCAGTGCTGTTAATGCTGACTTGTAACTTGCTTAGCACTTGTAATAATAAATGGGAACGCCTGGGAACTCTTTTGCATGTAGGATGTACATCAGACCTTCTGGCTGCAGAAATGTGTTGTTTCTTTACTAGGAAATTCCATTCAATTTTTATTAAAATATAAAATTGTTGAAGGCTGTTGCGTGTGTTGTACTGCTTGTACTCGTCAGCATTTATTTTATTTTTTTTCCCCTGATTACTTAAAGGCAGAAATGAGCTTAGACTGAAAGTCATGTTAGCCACAGGCCAGAGCAGCTGTGTTATATGGGGGAGGAGGGTGGGAAAGGACACTCTCAAACTGTCCCTCTATATGGGAGGGACAGACAGTACCTGCACCTCTTGGCAAGTGGGAGTCAGAAAAGTGGTCCCCCACTAGCTAGTTTGGCTGAAGAAAGTGGCAAATTTGTTCTGGCAGTGTACTGCTCCTACTGGTGATGTGTAATCATGAAATTTTGCCTAGTAGATAGATCCCCCTCTGTCCCCCCCTAAAAAATGCCAGAAGTATTTTATTTTGATTGCAGGTCCGGAATTTTCAAGTTAGGAAATCCTGCCTTTTAGTGTTGACTTGGCAATCTAAATCTAGCTTCTTGTCTCTGTTAGTCTCTTGTACTGACTCTGTGCTCTGTTTCTCACGGATTTTTTTTTTTTCTCTGTTGCTGCTCATCTATGTTCTTTATAACTGTTGCCTTATTCAGCAGGCAGGATGGGTACACAAAATGAAAGTTACAATTACCTGGGAAAACTACGTCGTGTCTCTTACTTTTGAGTGTTTGATTCTTTAGTACAAATAGCATTAGTTTTATGTAGTTTCTTGATCTTATGGTCAAAAGAGACATTTAAAATGTGTTTGCTTGTTTGCAAAGCCAGTGTCAATATTCATGTTCTTTAAAAATGCTATGCAGGTATGATATTGTAGCGATATACTTTGGGGGAAAATAAAATGTGATTTAAAATATTTAATCTTCAATATTTTTAAAATATACACTGAGATACAGTGTAATGCTTTATTAAAATGCCATTCATGCAAGAACTGCTGTATTAAGTGGAAGCTGATATTTTAAAGTGTACAAATATTTGCTTTAATCTTTAGTTTCTGTTTCTCTATGGCATAATTGTTATGTCTGAAATTAAGGAAGTATTTGAAATGCAATATTTGTACAGACAGAAAAAAATAAGCAAGAGAGCCTCACTTTCATAAGAAGGAGGAGCACTGTATGTTGTTGCATCAGGTGTGTTGCATCATAATATTAAAAGAGAAGATTGTTACGAAAGTGGCTAAGTAGTAGCAGATAACTGGAGCAAAAATTGCTGAGACTTAGAAAAATTTTTTCAGCTGTCTTTGCAAATCAGCATTTATATTCTGCACATGAACACATTTTTCTATGTTGACCTTTGCTTTTATTAGAAAGCATATTACTCCTGGTAGTAAAACTGGATTTCTGTTATTGTGTGTTTCAAGGCAGAACTAGTATTTTCTTTTGGTTTATAATTATCCAGTTGAGCTATCCTGAACGTTCTTACCAAGTAATTAAATGTACTCTTGTTGCTGCAACAGAGAAGTCTTGATTGTCTCTAGAATGAAGTATGGACCAGGAAAATAAATATAAATAAACAGGAAGTGATGAAACACAGTGTAAGGGGAAAGGAACTTTCATGAAGTCTTTGAGATACTGTTAGTCTGCATTCACAGATGATGCTTCATAATCATATATGTGGCTTCTAGGCTTCCTTTGGGGATTTTTTAAACAATTTTTAGAGTACTGTGAGACTTTTTTTAATACATTCAGAAAGTTTTTAAGTGAGGGAAAAGAGTAAGAAATTCTACTTAAAATTCAGCATAAGAAAAGACATTGGAAAATATTGCTAGAGCTAGCATTGCAAAGAAATTGGAAGCTGAATAAATCCAGATTAATGTCTGGATTAATGGCTTTGAAACCTTTCTGTTACATGGAGAAACTACTGCTGGTGTCATCCTGACCTTTGCTTTAATTAAAAAAAAAAATAAATAAATTTGCCTAAATCAAAACTACTCTGGTGTTCAGTACCCTTGCCTAAGTGGTATTTTATTTATTTTGAAGCTAGTTTGTCTTGACTCTGGTTGGTTTATTAAATAAGGATTAATTAGTGTGTTTGAAAAAGTGTGACTTATTTTTAAGTTCTAAAAGTAGGTCTTGATTTTGAGTAAAAATAATGGTACATATCTGGTATTAAAAGTCACATGTTTGATGTCCAAGGGATGTTTCCTGTCCACCACCCTGAAAAAAAAAAATAAAAAAAATCCAGTGGATGAATGTGCTGTCTAATTTAAATATGGCCTTTTTATTAAATGGATATAGGAATATGCTGTAATTTTTTTTCTTTTGCTTACTTTGCATGTACAGGGCAAAGAAGCTTGAAACAAATTAACACATTAGTTCTGTAAGGCGCATTATTGGTATTCTGTGTGTATTCTAAGGGGTTTGGTCTACAATGATTATATATGTGATAATGTAGTTATGAACATCAAAATTCATGTGATTTTATTTTTCAGAATTTCTGAGTTTCACCAGTTGTGTGAACTTATATTTATATATGTTTGTTTGTTTGGGGTTTTTTGTGGCATTTAGAGGGTACCATGTCTTGTGCTGTACAAAAACAAAATTTTCAGAATGCATTGTCTGGAGAGTTGTCTCCTGGCAGTTTTTTTATTCAATGATCAAGTTACAGAGTGCACAAAAATTAGTAGATAAATACTGTGATTTATTACTGATCAAGAGGTGATTTTTAATATATCTGATGTGAATTTAGCCTTTTGATATTAGATTTCAAAATCATGTGTGGCATGGCTATGATTAGTACAAAAAAAAGTAAAGGAAACGTCACTGTGTGTGTATAGGAAGTGGCAGAAGTAAATCTACGCACCTGATTTTTCTGAGAAGAGTTTTTGTTGGTTGTTTGGGGTTTTGTTATTTTTCCATTATCTAAAGGTTTGGAAGATCACAAATGTAGTTTGTTAGATTAGAAATAAGGTATCTTTACGTAAGGTACTCTGTTATAACTAGCAGAGAATTGAGTGAAATTACACAGTATTTTCTTACCTCCTGTGTTCTACTTTTCCTGTACAAGCAAAATTTTACAATCTATTTGCTCAAGAAGAAAAATAGATGTTTCACAGTCATGTGAAGCAAGAAAAAATGCCTCCTACATGTTCACTCAAAATCAAATACTATTTAAATACCAGTAAATGTGGAATAAAGAATAGGTACCTGGAGTAACTTTTAGGCTTCAGAAGATGCATCAGTAAATAAAATGTTGGACTCAAACTAGCACAGAAAGGCAAATTCAATAGCTGGTTTTAAAACATGGAGAGCAAAATAATTGAATCTATGCTTAAGTTACTATAGTAATGCTGTCAAAATCACTTACTTGCTGAAGGAAATGTTCTCTCCAGTTTATATTTCAAAAACTTAAGAATGGAGAAGTACTATAGAAATTTTCATATATTGTTTTGCTAAAATAATAGCTGTGGGGTTAAAAAGCATGTATGGTCTCTGGAGTGGTGAGTGATGATTTACAGAAAAGTGGCTGATTATCTTTCATTGGCTTTTTTAGGTTAAACTGCCACACTGTTAAATACCAAAAATACTGGTTTCACTTTTCCCGGAAACCAGTTGCCATGGTGACGTATAACTGAAACTGGGAGAGGAAGGTAGTCATGAGTTGAAGAAGGAAGCTGTGAGATTGCACATCTCTTACATTGACAAAGATTATTATGCATATATATATATATGTATATAAGGTGAGGAAAGAAGGACTAAGTGACACACTCAGCTCCCTGAATGCATTGACCAGTGCATTAAATGTATCACTCTTTACAGGATAAATTATTCATCAAGTATTTCCATGTGAGGAGGAGACTGTATGTACTATTTAAAAGGTTCAGTTGAAAAAGGGCCTTCCACTGTTTAAAGACAAGCAGGGAATTGTACAATATCTGTGTATCTTGTTTGTAGTGCACACCAGTGTTCTACAGTCCCATATAAGTGGGGCTGGGGAAGGGAAGTAGCACTGACTTTCTTAGTTGGCTGTGGCATGAATAAAACAGTTCTGAAAAATGTGTTGACATCTGTGTAGTTTTTGAATATAGCTTTAAAAAAAGAAAAACGAGTGAGTATGATTCTTGCTGCCAAAACATCAAAACGCTGCAGTGGTCATCAGCTTGAAACTTAATGCTTCTTTTATGAGACCAGTGATATAACAGCAGTGACTGAATTTCATGGGAACACAGGAACCTTTTTAAGAACTTAAAAATTCCTTTATCAGTGTACTTTATCTTAAATAACCGGTAAGCTGAGGGAAAATTATGGGGTTTTTCTGCCATGTCTTGGTATGCTTGACTTGCTATTAGAAAATAAAATAATACAGAGAGCTGTTCTTTTCTGATGTGCTTATACTGGGAAAAAGTTCTAGGGTGAATAGATACCTTAGGAAAAAAATGCCTTTGCTGCGGTGTTTTATGTAGTTCTGGGAGGGGCCTTAAATTCTTTAAGCTTTGCATCTGCTTGGGGGATTTGTCAGTGTAGGGTAGCAATTAATCCTGTTTTGTGTAAGTAAAATCCTGGATTGCAAAATGATAAAGTCTTCAAACAGCTCTCCCTTACCTGCCTCAAATACATACTTCCCCCCCCCCAGCTCTTCAGTAATGTTTTTTTAATTACATCTCTCTTTTGGTGGGGGGGGGAAGTTAGTGAAATCTACAGGAAACTTTTAAGAGTGGAGCTTCAAAATCAATACCCAGGCTATTCTAGTTCTAGGGTTTTACAATGGCAGTGTTTTATTTCCCCTAAATAGTTGTATTGCATGTCAAAATTTAAAGCCTTTGGGACAGTAAAAGTCTACATGGAAGTATCAGACTAAAAAAAGATGATTAAAGAACTGTGATATAGTTAGTGACTTGTTAGAGTCTAAAAGCAGATCTAACTTCCTCATTACATCAACAAGTTCATAATGTAGAGGCTTTGTAGATACCCAAAGTGTCTCAGACCTTTGTATTTTGAGAAGTGTATTGCCACTACCTGTGTCTGGTGTCTAAATGAAATAAGAACAGCCAGTCTTTGGTTTTATTTGGAGGGAAGGCAAAGAGGACTAGTTTCCAACCCCTTGTTAAGTAGTTTCTGCTCCAAATTACTTTCTGTTTATTTGTATTTTGCAAGTTGGAGAGTATCTGCTGTGAACATCTTTCTTAAGCTTATTTTAGCACTTTACTATTACAATTATCTATGAATAGATCAGTTCATTATGTGAATGGGCAAATGTACTTAAAGCTGTAGTTAAAGATGTTTGCTTAGTCTTGCCACATCTGATGGGCATGAAGCCAAGACACCTTTCTTCATGGTAAGATTCTCTGATCTTTCCAAGTAGGTTTGTATTTGGCTGTGCTTTTTTCAGCTTGGTTCAGTGGGTTTTACTGTTTCCAAGAGATGTGAAAGTAATTACTTGATTTTTGATCGCATTCTGTAATTGTAATTATGTCATTCTGCACTGAGTTAATCTTTTTGGAGCCTGCATCTGCCCTCCAGTGAAAGACTTAAAATACAGTCTGAAGTCCATCTGCAGACTTTATAGGATTTAAGTTAAGCTAAAAATTTTCAAGAATGCGTAACTGGCTTAATTATTAATTGAAAAAGCAATTTCACTGAGGAACCAAAAGAAATGATGGCATTATATTTTGAAGAAAACCTGTATTTGCTCTGCCTTTACCCAGTGATGACTGAAAGCTCTGTAGCTACTGTTAGTGTAGCACTGAGTAGACCTATTGCACCTTGTCTTCCCTACAGCCCAGGAAAACCAACTAAAGTTAGATGACTTTTGGTGAACTTGGCATTAACTCACTTCTGTGTTTATCTGAAAAATAGTTAAGTTTCCCGGGTGTTCTTAAAAATCATTTTACCCAAGGTATACTTACAACTTTACATTTTGTTTAGTTATTTAGCTACTTTACTTTTTTCTGTACCTGGGAAACTGCTTTATCCCTAGTATTAAAAAGGAAAAAGCAACAAAATGCTAGTATATGTATACATTCATGATTTTTGCTTAAATGTCTCATTGTACTGCTTTACAAATCAGACACATCTTAGATTAATATTTGCCTAGTTAAGTATTAAATTTTACTGGAGAATATCTGATAAACCCTCTACTATGAATTGTGGAGTTTTGCTATGGGTAGCAATATACTGAGTGAAGAATTAACGGATTTTATTATTACCTTTTCTGTAACTGTTTTACATTCATCTCTCTCTCCAACCCAGCCCTACTCCCAAATGAATTAATAATCTCTCTAACAATAAGGTGGTTGGTGCCTTGGGGCATCTTATGCTAGTTTTGCAAGGGCTGCCAACAGTAACAAATAGCTGCATTATCATACATAACCATTAACTTTTTATAACTTTTTTTGCCATGATTTCAAGGTACTGTAGGAACAGACAGCTGAAGATCTGTTTCAGATAAACTTTTTTTGAATGTAAGTTTTGAGAGGCGAGTGTTGTGTGTGAGACTTGGACATTCTAATGTCATTTTTTGAAAGATAAGGGACAATATTGTTATGTGTGATGTTCCTATAGCACTTTCCTAGAATATTTGTAAATGAGTATATGCAAACAGTATTTGCATTTGTTAAAAAGCAACTTTAGAGAAAATACTGATTGGTATCGATCAAGATAGTTTGCTTAACTATCCTCACTTGTATCTCTTCTCTGTGGTTCTGTTCATTGTATGTGTGGGGTAAAATAATAACTGTTCTTGTGTTTTACATTTTCTGTTTGGTTCATTTGTCAAAAAAAGAATATTAATAGATAAGTAATACAAGCTTTTTGTTGCATGTTTTTATGATAAAAGTTTGAAGACGTATTTAAAAAAAAACTACTAATTTTTTGTGTAGAGAGCAACAAATGATCTGAAGACTTTCATAGTGATTTAGAGCTTTATTTCTGATTTTATTTTCCATAGGAAAATTATTCTGAAAAATATATAAAGCTTTTTTTTCAGCCTTAATCTGGGATTGCTCTTCAGATAACAATCATGAAAAAATTGATTGCCTTTAGCTTTATAAAGTACCTTAATGTATTTGGTAGAAACTACAGTGTCAAGCAGATGTATTTGATTCTAATTTACTGCTCAGAAATAATTGTACAGGAAGGGATGTTGCTGAAAGAAATTAGTAATGTGGTGATTACTTCTGTTTTTATGTTTTTACAGTACATATATATCTGATGTTTAACTTCCATAGAGAAATACGTTTTATACTTTGCTGTGAAAAATACAATATCAGTTTTTCCATGTTTTAGATTAAATAAGATTATGAATCAGGTGGCCATTCAGCGAAAGAAGCATTTTGTTGAACGAGTGCACAGTTACTGGTTGCTTAAAAGGCTGTCTAGGAATGGTGTTCCACTGTTGAGAAGGCTGCAGTCCAGTTTACAGTCACAGAGAAACACACAACAGGTATGTGACATACTTTTTACTTATGATAAGAAATCAGAATTTTTGTATTTTATTGAGTGAAAAATTAACTAAGAAGCCTAGTGTGACATAAAAACTTTCTCTTCCTCAGGACTGAGTAAATTATTAACCTCATTCTGAAGAGATCTTACCTATACTGGCAATTATCTAATACTTTTTAATTTGTGATATACAAAAAAAAAAAAATTGTGAAGGTTTTTCTTTTGTTCTGCTTAAATGTTTTACAAAAATACTGTCACCAAAACTATCATAATAACATTATTCTTTGACTAGCATTGTGGTTTTCTGGATTTCATTACTCAATGTACTATGCATTAGATAAAAAAAAATATTTTAAATTAATCAAAAGATATAAAGCATGTGTCATATTTGACATTTGAAAAAACTGTGAATTTTAACAGGGTAAAGGGTTAAACAGCTAGTTTAGACTTTTCAAATTCAGATCCTTATTGCCCACCTTATTCAGTATTAACAGAATAAGGGACAAGTTGTTGATGAAGGTCAAAGACCTGTTTCAACTTCTACTTTCACATTTGACACAATTAAGTGTTATTGTAGACAAGCATAAATTTATGCTGATACATTATTCCAGTAAGACTCATCCTAGCTACAATGTGTCTAAGTGGG
This sequence comes from Xenops minutus, assembly GCA_035221455.1. Classification (NCBI taxonomy): domain Eukaryota; kingdom Metazoa; phylum Chordata; class Aves; order Passeriformes; family Furnariidae; genus Xenops; species Xenops minutus. Next base: position 17,452,333 of record JAWWEE010000040.1, on the reverse strand, counting down.
TTATAAAGTTGTACACACTTACCAGTCAAGCACTGAGAAACATAAATATAGTGCCTCCGGTTGTTTTGGTTTTAACTCACTGTGTGGCTTCAAAAATAATTAAAACTTCTGAATTGTGTATGAGGATCTATGTGTGTAGACCTTGAAATGCTGTAAAGCATCGTGATGTGAAGCATCTCAGTTACCTTTTTTAATTGAACAGAATTTGTAGTTGGCATTGTTCTTTCTATTCTCCAGGTGCTCAACTTCCAGTGGAATTGTTCTTGTAAAATAGCCTCTAAAACTCAAGAGTTAATTTTATAATAGCTTGTTTGTATTAAATTGGGATGTCCCTCCCCTTCTGCCCCTTTAAAGCTGAACTACTATTTTTGTTAGAAGTGTGTTTGTTTGCTGATTAAGTCATTATTGATGTGGTCATAAAAAATACCATGACCAGCACTACTTCCTAATTTTTTGATCTGTCATGTTTGTGTATTTATTTTTTTTAGCTTTTCATGTGAATAACTAATAGTTCTCAGAACAGTTGAGGTTGGAAAGGACCTCTGCAGGGTATCTGGTGTGACCCCACTGCTCAAGCAGGGCCACTTAGAGCAGATTGCCCAGTACTGTGTGCTGCTGGCTTTTGAATATTTCCAAGGGTGGAAACTCCACAACCTCCCTGGGCAACCTGTGCCAGTGCTTGGTCACCCTCATGGTTTAAAATAAATAAAATAAAATAATAGTCTTTCCTGATGTCCATTCTCACTTTGTGCCCATTGCCTCTTGTACTGTCACTGGGCACCACTGAAAGGAGCCTGACTCTGTCTTCTTTGCATCTCCCCTTCTGGTATTTATGTGCATTGGTGAGATTTCTGTCCCCCTGAGCCTTTTCTCCTTCAGGCTAAACAGTCTCAGCTTTCTCAGCATTTCCTCATAGCTGAGATTCTCAAATTCCATTTAGGTGGATTCCTTTTAGGTGAAATTATCTTTGAATATAAATGGACCACTTGTTTATCTTTTTTTTTCTTGCTTCTATATTGCTCTGTTTTGATAAGTTTTTGAGTTTCTCTAAAATGTTTTATATTCTACTTTTAATCTTTGATTAATCATTTAGTTATGCATGAGAAATTTCTGTTCTGAAGAGTGGTGTCTGGCAGTTACCTAAAAATAGTTGAAAGTAATTTATTCAGATAATAAACTATTTTTTTTTTAAATGAGCCTGCATCCTTAAAAATACTAAAGTCAAACACACAAATGTAGGGCTAATACGGCAATATAGAAGTAGACCATTGTTAGTCTCTGAAAAAATTATACATGCTAGTTGGTCTTTGGGAAGTACATCTTCTACTGAGATGGCATGGAACAGGCTGCAACATTTCTAAATATTTAAGTAGCAACTACCACAATGAAGTGATTATTGTAAGTGATGTTTGATTAAAATAAAATAGGCTTTAGATAGGACCCATTTAAAATTTCATTGCCTCTTTACACTTTGGAATAAACATTATTTCTTTTTTTTTTCCTAATTATAGAAGGATTCTTAAGTAAGGAAGCAATAAAAATATTTTCTCAATAAATTGGAAACTATTTATATTGGTCAGTTAAAAATTAAAGTGGTTTATTCTTTTGAAAAGAAAAAGCAAGTTGCAAGCCAAGCTGAATGTTAAATGATTGTTAATGATAAATGTATAGGTAGTGCTTTTCAGTGAGTAGCAAGTGTCCTGTGTATGACATTGTGCCTTCTCCATAGCACTTTCAATATGTATTTTTTAAAGTAGTCGTAACTGCAAAGCATTTAATGCGTTAGTCATATTTGTTACTCCCAAATATAAACCAAATTCTAATCAAGACCTTAATAAACAGCTGTGGCATAGCTCTGACGAGAACACCTAAAAAATTTTGAGATAGAGATTATTATTTTGTTAATTTCCCAGATGGGAAAATTCTTTTTATTTTAAGTGAGAAGTCAGAATACCAAGAAACCTAGATTTTCAGTCAAGCAAAGAAACATAAACACTGACCTAATACAGATTCAGAGATATTTTTTTAATTCTTATTCTATCTGAAATGTTGCAATGGGGAACCAAAACCCTGAAAACGGTTTCAAGATGCCCAGTGGAAGGTGGGTTTGATCTCTAGATCTAGAACAAATTTGACAAAGGGAGAGGTTTTCCTGTTTTAGATTTACTTCCAAATAAATGTGTTTCAGAGCTCAGTTATGATACGCTTTTGAAGGTGGTGTTTATATCAACTATGAATTCTAAACCAGGAGTGAAGGTCTTGGCTTATATACACTACCTCACCATTTGCAGGAACAAGGAACCCTCTGAGAGAATGGTTTATACTGTCACTTCTCTCTCCACCTAGAAATTCAGGAAAAGTATTGGAATACTCTTAAAGAATTTACATCCCGATTGTTTTATACTTTTTTCTCTACTTAAAAGATGCTTGAATAAAAATAAGGCATGAAAGTTAAGTGCAGAAGCTTGTTGCTACTGTAGTGAGGTTGGTTGAAAGCTGCTGTTAGGAGAAATAAAGTAGAAGGTGCTGGTGAGTTAAGGTCATACCTGCACTGAAGATTTCAGTAAGAACACAGATTGTAGCCACTAAATGGTTTTGATTGATTAGCATACAAGTCCCAGCAGAGGGTTTTAATAAAACTGGTTGTATTGCTCAAGGTCCAGTTTCATCACTGTAATTCTGGTTTTGTTTGGCTCATATTAAGTTACAGTCTCCATAAGGAGTGAGGCTGTTCATGTGTATTGACATCCAGCACAAGGAGGGATCTGTTGCCACAGTATTCCTGCTAGTATGCACAGATTAGTAGCATAGTCCTCTATCTTTTACTGGTTGGATGTTGGAAACTGGTGCATAATTCTCTTTTCAGCTTGCCTGTATCTTTAATTAAGATATGTTGTGTGTTAGATTGTAAATAGCTTAGGACAAAGTAGGATTATCTTAGCTATTACAAACAGTCTGACAACATTTCTTTGCACAGAAGTGCCAAAAAATCGGAGGCTTGCTGTTAATTCCCAAAGCAGAGTGATAAACAGGAGAGGAGTGAATGTGTGCCCCAAAAAAAAGCAAACAAGTTACTCTTGGTACTTTGGGTCACATCTGCAGATTTACATGTATGTACCTCTTTTATTGAATGAAATTGGTCAAGCAACTGATTAACTTTTTTGGTATTTTTAGTGCAGTTGAACCCTGATGTTTAGCCAAACACTTAAGTGCCTAATGAAGTACCCTAAGACCTGCTGTAACATTTTTTTCTTGCTGTATTTAAGTTTCCTGACCCACCCTAAAAGAAGTACAGCTTTGTTGACTTAGCTTTTAGCAGGCTTAGTTCCCCAGTATCATAAACTGTGCAGGTATGTAGGGCAAAAGAATGACTCTGAATGTTTACAAGCAAAGACTTCCACAAGGCTTCCACTTCTGGCAACCACCACAACTTAATTTTGATCCTGAAAAGGAGTAGAACTGCAAAAATAGTACAGCTGTGTCAGTTGAGAGTAGGGTTGTTTTTCCACTCGTGGGATCTGTACTCAGATGTAGGGGTGTAGGAGAACAACAGTTAGTGGCAGTACATGTTTCCTTTTTCAATGAGTCTCTGAGAATTTTAAGGAATTGAAAATGTGCATATTAATTATTTTTTTTTATTTACTTTTAGCTATGCTGACCCCAAACAGTTAAATTGTTATGTGTCTACATCAGGATTTTACTTCTTAAAAGAAATGATAACTTTGAGTTGTAATAGTTATTAAGAAAGGGAACTAGAAGTTTCTAGCTCCAAGTTTTAGGTTGGGGGTCTTTTGTGTGTAGGTTTTTTTGTTGTTGCTTTTTGGGGTTAGTTTTTTTTTCTTACTGAAAAGAGGAACAAACTTGTATTCAGGTTTCTGTATTCTAATACAGAGATAGTTGATAGCTAAGGATTTTCAACTTCAATGAAGTCAGAGATTTGAATAAAACTAATTTCACAGTTCTCATGGGTACTTGCCTTTACTTTTACAAAGTACATAAAGCAATAAAATCTGATGCAGATGATAGAATCATAGCACTGGCAAATCTGTTAGATAATGTTTTTAAACTGACATTTTTTGCAGTTATATTTATAGAACCTCCTGTCCGAAAAATTGCACAAAACCTATGGTACTTCTGAATTTTCCTTCTCTTAAGGAGGTTATTGCTTTCAGTGTAGTAATTTGTAATGTTGTTAATTGTTCATCTGTTTAGCCACTTTTCTTTATTCTTCTGTCTTGTTTTTTATAACTTCTGAAATTTATTGGTTTCATTTTACCTTTTAAATCCCCCCCTCGAAGATTACTTATCAAGTGTATGTTGCATTATGCGAGTTACAGACAAGCACACAAAGTTTTGGATGTCTTTCAGAGACTCTTAAGAAATATTCATTTTTTAAATGTAATAATTTTCCAATGCAGATACTTCTTTTGTTTACTGGGTACTAATATCAGTACTTCTGTTTCTATATGTCCTTATATCTGGTGAATTATCAATACTGTTTGAATACTTATGTAGTTTTCCAATATCCTTCCTTTTCCGTATGAAAAATAGTAAAAGCAAACAAGAAATGCTCTGGTTTTTGTATGTACAACTCAAACTAAATACTGCAAGTGTTCTTATTCTTAAAAATGTGTAAATTAGATTCTTTCATCCATTCTCTAAAAGGTTGTATTACTGCATTATTTATCTGCAGTACCATTTGAAGTTACTGCATTATCTAATAAACAGCTTTTCATCTCCTCTCTTCAGAAGCCATTATGATTTTGTTCTGTTACAAGTGTGTTCTAATTCTGCTGGGTGTGGGTAAGATGTACTGTGTTGACCACAAGAATAATTTGTTTCTACCACGCCAGAGTTTCTGAAGAAACTGATGGTGTTCAGCTGGTTTAAATTTTGATGTGAAAATGCTGTATTGTATTTTGCACATTGTTGTATTTCTAGATTGCTCTTTGCTATCTATATTGCTTCTTCTGATGAAAATAGCCTTCACCATAGGAGTGGTTTCGAGCTTATAGATTTTGTTTTCAGTTAGACCCTTGAGAAACTCTAGAAGGTACCCTGACCATAGGTTTTCTTTTGTTGCAGTATGAAGCTTATGACCAAGAGCCATAGCTGTAAGACAGTAGTTTGTCCTTTCATGTGCATACATCCTGTAATTGCATAAAACTATCTTATAAAAAGAGGTATGCATTTTTCTTTTGATGAAAACCTTTTTGATTCTTTTCTTAGAGAGAAGATGATGAAGAAATGCAAGCCTTAAAAGAAAAATTGAAGTACTGGCAAAGGCTGCGCCATGATCTTGAAAGAGCGCGTTTGTTGATAGAGCTTATACGTAAGCGTGAAAAATTGAAAAGAGAACAGGTAAATGGAGCACCTTTTAATTTGGTGTAACTTTTCTGACGGAAAGACAATTTAAATATTCTCACACAGATTTTCAGTAGAAGGACTGCTGTCTTTTAATCCTCACATAGGGGCAAGTAACATGCTTGTGTGCACTCAAACTTGTAAAATATATAAAATTTTCATAGAGTCATAGAATGGCTTTGGTTGAAAGGGACCTTAAAGACCACCTAGTCAAACCCCTCTTCAGTGAACAGGAACATCTTCAATTAGATCAGATTGCTCAAAGGCCCATCCAACCTAACCTCTAATTTTTCTAGGGACAAGGCACGTACAACTTCTCTGGCCCACCTATTCCATGCTTCACTCTCACTGTAGAAAAAAAAGAAATATTCTTTATATGTAGTCTGAATCTACCCTCTTTTAGTTTAAAACTGTTACTCCTTGTCCTGTCACTACAGGTCCTACAAATCAGTTTGTCCTCATCTTCCTGATAAACCCCCTTGAATTACTGAGAAGTTTCAATGAGGTCTCCCCAGAGCCTTCACTTCTCCAGTCTGAACAATCCCAGTTCTTCAGCCTTTTTTCAGAGGAGAGCTCCATTCCTCTGATCATACCTGTGGCCCTCCTCTGGACTCTCTCCAACAGGTTTATGCCCTTATGTTGGGACCCCAGAGCTGGATGCAGCACTCCAAGTGGGGTCTCAGGAGGGCAGAGTAGAGGGGCCGAATCACCTCCCTCGACCTGCTGGCCACACTCCTTTTGATTCAGCCCAGGATATAGTTGGCTTTCTGGACTGCAAGTGCACATTGCCAGCTCATGTTGAGGTTTTCATCCCCCAGTACCTTCAAGTTCTTCTCAGCAGGCCTGCACTCGATCTGTTCATCCCCCAGCCTGTATTGATACCTGGGGTTGCCCCAACCCAGGTGCAGGACATTGAACTTGACATTGTTGAACCCATAAGGCTCCCATGAGCCCACCTCTCAAGCTTGTCCAGATCCCTCTGGATGGCGTCCCGTGCTTCAGGTGTGTCAACTGCACTGCTCAGCTTGGTCTCATCTGCAAGTTTATTGAGGCTGCACTCGATCCTATGGTCTTATGTCATTGCTAAAGGTGCTAAATAGTACTGGTTCTGGTATGGACCCTTGAGGGTCAGCTCTCATTACTGATCTCCATCCAGAATCTGAGACATTGATTACTCCTCTCTGGAGTCAGCCATCCAGCCAATTCCTTATCTGTGGAACAGTCCACCCATAGAATCCATCTCTCTTCAGTTTAGAGGGAAGGATGTTGTAGGGGACTGGGTCAGAGGCCTTCGAAAAGTCCAGATAGGTGACATCCATAGCTCTTCCCTTGTCTGCTTGATATAGTTACTCTATTATAGAAGGTCACAAGGTTGGTTAGGCAGGACTTGCCTTTGGTGGAGCTGTGCTGGCTGTCCTGAATCACGTCCTTGTCTTCCACATGAAAGCTTAGCATAGCTTGTAGGAAGATCTTTTCCATGACCTTCCATGGCACAGATGTGAAGCAGACAGGATGGTAGTTCCCAGGATCATCCTTTTGCCCTTTTTAAAAATGGGTGCAATATTTCTCTTTTTCCAGTTGTCTGGGTCTTCACTTGACTGCCAAGACTTTTCAGATATGAAGGTAGACTTGGCAACGAGACAGTGTCCCTCTGGTCTTTCCAGGGTACCTGTTCCTGCTTTCATTGCCTATGCGTTTCCTTTTTGGCTGTTAGTTTCATCAGCAGGCTTCAACTCATCTATGCTGGTCTCTTGCCTTCCTTTCCTAATTTCTTACATCTGGGGATCAAGACCTCTTGTGTTCTGTGGAAAGTGTTATTAAAGATCTGCCAGCTCTGCTATGCTCCTTTGTCCCTACGGGCAGTTGTGCATTCACATACCACTTGCTATATCCATGTATTACTATTAATATGTATGTATTTTATGCATGTATGTTAGTTTGAACTTTATTTACATGTTTATATTATGTGTATATGCACACTTCTTTAATGTTTCATTAAGAATTTGGTTTTGGCATAGCAAGACTGTTTCAATGTTGATAACTCTTTATATGGCCTGAAAATTAAGCTAAAGAGGAGTTGAAATATTGTCAAAAATAGTGCAAGTTCTGAAGAATGTTCAAATATTTGAACATGTTGATTCTGTTTTTTGAAATTATTTTCTTGGAATTTACATAGAATATTGTCTTTCCAGTTACTCTTTGTTTTGCTCTTAGGTGATCTGTAAATGTTCATTGGTTTCTTTATTTTAACTTTAAACATAGCAGTACAACTAAAATTTCAACATGTTGCCTTTAAATACTTACTATTTTCACATTGTTGGTGAACTGTGAAGCTGTTCTTAGGTAATGTCTTTTCAATGAAAAGAAATACATTTAAAAGTGGAACAAAATTTTTGTATATAATGTACAAATTTGAGTTCTGGGATGCTGGAGTTGAAGGAATGAGAAAGATGGGGGTTTTTGGATTTTTTTCCTTGTAAATTCATCAGCTGAAAAACTATGTCAGACAAATGACAACTGATGATATTGAAACTAATACTGAACTCATTTACTAAAATGTATTTGTATTCTGTTTAATATCTAAAGTATTATGCTATTGCTACAAAACTAATACAGTATGTTATTGAAAAATGCTCAGTTGGATAATTATTGCCTGTTTAGGTCAAGATTGAACAGGTTGCTATGGAACTTCAGCTTACTCCATTCACTGTACTTCTGCGATCAGTTCTGGATCAACTTCAGGAAAAGGATTCTGCTCGTATATTTGCTCAGCCAGTGAACCTTAAAGAGGTATGTTTGCAGCAGTGTTTCCTGATGTTTACATAAGGGTTGGTGGCACTTAAATACAAGAAGCAAGTCATTTCATGCAGAGTTGGAAGCAGTGTTACCTTTTAATCTTTATTCTGAAAATTTACAGTATGAGTTATGGTTTACTGCTATGAAAGACTTCTAGTGTTTATAGATCGAAATATTTTCTGCGACATACTTTTATGGAATGATAGCTACATGTTGATATTTTGCAATAATATGATTTTGATAAAGCAAACTCAAAAGGTATCAAAAATTGAAACGTAGGTACTGTGTTCTTATTTGCAGGTGAAACTAGACAGAGTATATGTGTGTATGTGTGCATATGTGCACACATACATGTGTGCAAAAAACATGTAGACATGTCTGTATAAACTATATGGATGTGTGTGCAGATACTGCGTACACATCTGTTTATTATACAAAGAATCATAGAATCCTTAAAGTTGGAAAAGACCTCCAAGGTCATCAAATCCAACCTTTGACCTAATCTCACCATGCTCGCTAAACCATATTACAAAGTGCTACATGCACTTGTTTTGAATACTTGGAGGGACGGTGACTCCACTACTGCCCTGAGGAGCCTGCTCCAATGCTTAACCAACCACCTTTTCAGTGAAGAAATTTTTCCACATAACCAACCTGAGCTGCCACTGCCACAACTTGAGTCCATTTCCTCTTGTTCTGTTACTAGTTGCCTGCGAGAAGAGGTACCTAAAACCACAGAACTCTAAAAACATAAAGTTTCAGAATCTCTTAGTAAAGCTCAGACTTGTTACCCAAGGTGTGCAGTCTTCTAATACGTAAACTTCTTTGGCATGCAAATGTCTACAATATCACGATGTGCAATTCTGTGCTACGTTTTGAATTTCCTATATTGAGGTATTACAAAGTATGTTTAAAATGTGTCATTAGTTAATAACTAATGTTACTTTGTAATAAGACCATTTTACCCATTCATGTTTTAAATATTTGTTCAAAGGTTCCAGACTATTTGGATCATATTAAACATCCTATGGATTTCTCTACCATGAGAAAGCGATTAGATGCACAAGGCTATAAAAACCTCAGTGAGTTTGAAGAAGACTTCAATCTTATCATAGACAACTGTATGAAGTACAATGCAAAAGATACAATATTTTATAGAGCTGCAGTGCGGTTAAGAGATCAAGGAGGTGTAGTTCTCAGGCAAGCTAGGCGAGATGCTGAAGGAATCGGTTACAATAACGAAACTGGAATGCACTTACCTGAACGGCCTAAACTTGAGTCACCCCAGCCTTTCTCTTGGGAAGATGGTAAGATGTTTTTGGTTATTTTTAACACTTGCATTTTTCATTACACACAGTGTACACATTCCATACAAATGTTTAGGATTGTTGCTGTTTGCTGACTGGGGGGGGGGGGGGGGGGGGGGGGGGGG
>JAWWEE010000040.1:17430972-17442641 GCA_035221455.1 Xenops minutus | reverse complement strand
TTATTGGGGTCTGGGGGTGTTATTGGGGTCTGGGGGGGTTATTGAGGCCTGGGGGGGTTCTTGGGGGTGTTATTGGGGGTCTGGGGGGGTTATTTGGGGTCTGGGGGGGGGTTATTGGGGTCTGGGGGTGTTATTGGGGTCTGGGGGGTTTTTTGGGTCTGGGGGAGATCCCTGTGTGTGTGTCCCCCAGGGACCTCCATAGGAGGAGGATGGAGAAGGTCCCCGGGGATGGGGGTGTCACTGGGGGGGCTGTGGGAGTTCCTGTGGGGCTGTGGGTAATGGGGGGGGTCTCGGGGGGTCCCTGAGGGTCTGTGACCCCCCCCCCAACCCCCACACTTAAAAACAGTGCTTGAAAGATTCTAGTGTTTCTGTTTTACTAGGTCTGTCATTAGAAATCAGTGTTACCCAGATTCTCATTTGGGCAGTGTCAGAGTCTAATATAACAACTTATGTGGAAAAGGTTTTTAAGCTGAGTGCTTCCTTTCACATGATCATATAAGCTTGTAAGGCATGGGAAGTGTTTATGAACTTCAGCACATTCTTAAATAACCCACTCAATTGAAAAAAAAAGCATGTTTGTAATACTAGGATTTAAAATTCATTCTTTTGACATACACATCAGTTTTTTGAGGTTTTCACAGTGAAGAAGAATAATTAACACTTTTTTTTTGTAACTGATTTTGTTCTTTGCTTTGACAAGAAGAAATGTGTTTATTGGGGTAGGAAGGATTGTCTTCCTTCTGACCTTTTAACTCTTTGCTCTACTACTTAGTTTTTTTGAGCAAAATGCAGATCTCTAAGAATAGTAAATACACAGTAGGAATTAATATCAATATTTCTAACTCTAATCGATGTAGCTTTTTGACAATATCTTTTTATTTTGCCATGTGAATTTTTTTTTCCCTTCCTATTGGTATTTTTATTATGGGAAATGTTCTGGGAAATGCTAACACATTTGCAATTGTACATATTTTGACTTCAGTGGATAGGTTACTGAATCCTGCAAACAGAGCGCATATGTCCTTGGAAGAACAGCTGAGAGAGTTGCTAGAAAAACTCGATCTGACCTGTGCAATGAAATCCAGTGGGTCAAGAAGCAAAAGAGCAAAGCTGTTAAAGAAAGAAATCAGCGTTATTCGCAACAAACTAAGTCAGCAACACAACCAAGCTCCTCAAATAGAATCAGGTATTGGAAGTTTTGAAGAAGAAAGTGCAGCATTAGAACAAGACGGAGAAGAAGAAGGTAAGATTGTAAACCAGGTTTACATGAGTACTGTTTTGAGCCTCTTCAGTCAGGGGCTTTAATAATGTGAATCAAAGAGTTTAATAAATGAATATTAATTTTAAATTTAAAATATTTATTTTAAATTAAAAATTTGCAGCTGCTTAATCATGACAAATACTTTAAAACTAGAATGATCTTTTTAAAAAAATCTTCCCTCCATTATTTTTCACAGTACCAAGGCTTTTTAAAAATTCAGATGTTAAGAAATGAAAGTGGAAACATTCTCATACAAAAAGCAGTCAGAAATGCCTGAGCGGAAAATACCTCAGTACTTTTGGAAATACACTTAAATGTCAAAATATATATTGAGGATCTTGTGAGCCTAGGTCAAGAGTAATGAAAACTCTTGACTGTTGTACTGTGTTTTGTAGTCTTTTTTATTCTCTAGTCCAGACTCTGGGGAGGAGGGTGGGTAGGTTTGGGTTTTTTTATTTATTTTATTTAAATAAAGCTAACTATTGATAGGACTTAATAAACTTCATGTTGTAGAATCAGGTCAGCTGTATCTACCCACCCCTTCCCCTTTTGCTTCTCTTCCTCCTCAAAACATTTGTTGGCTACATGATGTTGATTTCAATGTGCTAGAAAGACCTAAGTTTATATTTCAATTGAATATCATAATTTTCATTTTTGACTTTTAAATGTATTTCTGAGATCTTCATTACTCATTTTTAAATGATGCAAAGAAAAGCTTGTCTCTCAAAAAAACAACCAGTTCTGTTGAATTTGTTTCCCGATCACCTCTAAAAAGATAAACTGTTTTTCTTTAGGAGAGTTAGAGATGTGTCTTATTCTGAATTAATGCATTGAATAGGAGGAGGAAAGAGCTCAAGGGAAAGTGGAAGCATGGTAATAAATACAACAGTATCTGTTGCAGCTTGATGCTATCAAAACTTTTGAAAGATGAAGTCAATAAAATGACTGTCCTTAACTGCCATTCAAACACCAATGTAGTGTTTAATTCTTAGTGTAGCTAGGAGAACGCTTTCCAAACACAGAACTTGGTTGAGATTTGAACAATGATAGAAAAAGCATACATGAATCAGCATATTGTCTTGTTCTGAGGTTTTTAAGTATTCTCAGAATGTTTAATGATTTTTATTTATTTATTTTTTTAATCTAGTGATGGTGATGCTAAATATAGTTATGTAGGAATGTAGTTTTCACAGCTAATGAATACACTAACTTTTTACTTGTAGCTTGACATTTTTATATCATAGCCTTTTACTTCAGCTGTTTAGCAAAAAAACATGACCAGTAACAGTTTTCTTATATTTGCAGTATGCTTTTTAAATAAAACATAATGAAAATCATGATCCAGGGTTGATTGGCATTGTTGTTATGGTTCTGATCTAGGGAAGAATAATAATAATTAGTTCAAATTTCAGTTCTCAAATGAAAGGTACTTGCAGGAGTAAAGAAAACAAATTGGCAAAAAAAAAAAAAGATGAGGACTGTAGAAGAATTCTGTGCCCAGGATCTGTACAGGAGCTGACTTTGGGAGTGCTGTGAACTACCTCCTTACAATTCCGTTTTGTGTCTGATCATGTGAAAAGTATTGTACCAGAATAACCCCATGAAATTCAAGTTTTATTGTCTAAAGAATTCTCAGGTGTTTTTATGTTCTTAAATCTTTTTGTGAATGCTGTCTAATTGAAGAAAATCAGAATTTCTTCACAAAGAACAGTTACCTTGGGCATTCTAAACTGTAGGCTTTTTTAATTGGTGGTACTTCAAATGTGCTTATCGGACTGTACATTTCATTCTTCTGTCTTCCTGGAATACTACTTATCAATTCTAATACTTGTGTGCTGTCAAATGACATGAACATAGTCACGCCTCATTTTAAAAATATATATTTTTAGTATGAGCTATGCTATAGTTTGATTAAACTTTAAACAGAAGGGTTGAGGTTTTTCTGCACTTAGAATTCATTAATTTCCAAGTAAACGTTGCTGGGCCAAAATCAAAGCAATATAGACATATCCACAGCAAATAGAGGATTTAAGTGCTTGGGGATTTTATACCTTTTTTCAGGTGGCACAGAAAAATCAACTAAGTTTAAATATTTTATGTGATAGCATAAATGGTACGTTGGTCTCATGTGGTTACTTTAGAATAACTATTTCCTTTCTTATATTTTAAAAGATTCTTTTGGGAGCTAGAGAGGTTTAAACATTTTTTTTAATTGATAATTATGGGTTAGGACAGCCTTCTGTTTTTATTTGGGCATGCTGTGATAGTAGAATGTTTATTTTCTTTCCCATTACTTGGGATGAAAAACTGAAACTACTTTTATTCACTCACAGTTATATCTCCATTGTCTTTTCCCGGCATGGTTATAGTGGAATTGTCTGGGACATAATCATGTTAAAATAAAAGGTGTTGGGGTGGGTGCTGGAGAAAAAATGGTAGAAGGTGGTTTTTCTGATTTCTCCTATCCAGTCTGCATTGTCAAGTGTGTATATGTCAGCTAGTTGCTAATCAAGCTACAAGATTTCAGCTAGTTGCTAATCAAGCTACAAGATTTTGGGGAAGTGTGTTTTTTTTTTTTTTTTCCTCTCCCATTTTTTTATTTATTTCTCTTCTTGGTAGGTAAAAGTTATAGGCACACCTTTGAAAACAGCTTTACAAATCTTGCCTTTCAGTAGATTTTGTAACACATTTTAGCTCACTCTAGTACATCAGATTACAAATGCTTTTTTTTTTACTGCTTATTTGATAAAGTATTTCTTAGGCGGATAAGGTGAATATTGATAAGGTGAAATAGATAAAATTATCAAAAATTTCACTTGAATGGCAGTATAATTGCATTTAACAGATAATCATCCACCACCTCAACTTTCTAATAAAAAAATAGATTTTGTAGTTTTTAGTTGATGAAACTAACACAACTGCATGAGAAGTAAAAAGTATTTATCCAGGTATAAATTGTTAACACGAACTATAAACACCTACTTTTCTACCCCTGTTACATTCCCAGTAAAAAAGTAGGACCTACTAACTAGGACAGATTGTTGCTAGACAAGTTTTGGTTTTAAAATGTTATGCTTTGTTTCCAGACAACAATTTATTTGGTGGGCTGCACATTTATAGTGAGTTTTATAATAGACTTTATAACTACAAGTTTTCAAAAATCACACTCTATTTATAATTTTTTCAGGAGATAAATCTCCCCCTAAACTTGAACCATCAGATGCATTACCTCTTCCTTCAAACTTGGAGACTAATTCAGAACCACCAACCCTCAAACCAGTAGAACTCAATCCAGAGCAGAGTAAGCTTTACAAAAGAGTAAAATTTGATAATGAATTATATAGCACTTCCATTCAGAAAGAAATAAATGGACACACTCCAGAACACTTACTTGACAGTAATCTCAATGAGTCGACTGTTTCTGCTGTAGCTGAGTCATCAACTGATGTAAACAGACGTACATCCATTCTCTTCTGCAAATCGAAAAGTATAAGCCCCCAAAAGTCTGCAAAGAACACTGAAACCCAGCCAACTTCTCCACAGCTAGGGACCAAAACCTTTTTGTCTGTAGTCCTTCCAAGGTTGGAGACACTTCTGCACCCAAGGAAAAGATCAAGGAGTGCATGTGGAGATTCTGAGGTTGATGATGAGTCCCCTGTAAAGCGCTTGGATACAGGTAAATGTTTACAAGAGTTATTTGAATGGATGTGTCTGGAAAGTTAACATACCTGTTTTGTTGGTGTGGGGTTTTTTGTTGTTTGGTTGTGGTTTTTTTTGTTTGTTTGTTTGTTTTTTATACATGTGATTTGTTACTCTTCATATTTTAGCACTTAGAACAGGTTTTCCTCAGTTGAGTAGTTACAGTCCAGAAAATTAATTTTCTTTTTGTTCAAGCCAGTAGGAAAGTTGAACCAGCTCCTCTTCTGCAAATTCCCTGTTAAATTATATGGAAACTTCACACAGTGCCAAAACTAGAACTCTTGTAAACAGGAGCATGAAAAATACATATTCTGTGTACGACTTCATTTTGCTGCGTTGTCACTCCAGACATATTTTCACATTATGAAACTGATGACTGTCTATGACGTGCTTTGTATATCCATGTATTTTATGGAAGTGTTAAAATCCCAAGGTACAATGACACTTCTTGTGGTTTTCTTCTTTCGTCTGTACACTTTAAATAAAGTTGAAGAAACTAAGTGTAAGATTATGCATTTAATGAGAATTTGCTAAGAAACATTTTAAAGAAAACATTACCTTGATATGTTAGTGCAGAACAGCTCAAGAGATTAATTAAATCTTTTCTTAGCAAACCATAGTTCCAGTTATTTGAGAGGTTTGTACAAAAACTTTGAGGAAGAAAACCAGCATAAGGAAATTACTGAAGTATATTTCCTTAATGTCATTCGTGGCCATTGCTATGACTTTTATATCACTCTTGAAATAAATACTCTGTTTCACTGTCATGTTGGTAGCCCACATGCAGGTATGAAAACAGTGTCTTTGATTGAAAGAGATAGAAACTTAAGTTTAACATTCATTGTAAAGATGTGCTCCAAGAGCTGGGGGGGCCGATTTTTTTTTTTCTTTTTTTTCTTTTTATTTTCTTTGGTAGTTGTTCTTTGTTTTTTGGTTGTTTGTTTCCACTGTGGGATTTTTTGGCACGTGGAGTGGTGCTTGTTGGTTGGTTGGTTGGTTTGGGGTTTTTTTTTGAATGATCTAGTGACCATGAGAAAGTATTAAGTAAGATTTGGTGGGAAGAAGTGTCTTTCATTTGTATTTTTTGGGTTTTGTTTGTTTTGCTTCTTTGGAAAGCCCCAGCTTCCATAACAGCTTGGAAAGAGCATACAGATTTGATCTCATACTTTAATTCTGAAGCAGGAACAAAGTGAAGGTAGTGTGATGATAGAAATGAGTTAATCTTTATTAATAATATTAAAAGGCATTTTATCACACACAGAGTGAATCATTTTGTGCTAAATCACACACTAATACTAATTCCATGACATTTCTATGTTAAACATTGTGAATTGTTTCTGTGGGAAAAAATGTTTTAAATGAAATATTGACTTAATTCTTAAAAAAAACCCCACAAAAAAAAACAAACAACAAAAAAACCCAAACCAAAAAAAAAAAAAAAAAAAAAAAAAAAACCAGAAAAGGCCGCAACAAAATCCAAACCTGCCAGATTTCTGAATACATTTAAAGTCAGCCATTTTTGTTAATTTTCTCACTATGGACTTAGGTGTATGTGGGGTAAATATGCTTTTGATTATCTTCTAGACAAACAACCCAGCTACAGGAATAAAATCCAAAGGTTAAAATTCTTTTTTATTATTATTTAAAAAAAAAAAATATGTAATCTCTTCCTGAAGCTACTGAACTTCTATATATAGGATATATACAGGATTAAATTTATGTAGAAACTTGGGGCATTTATAGCTAAAATTTGTACTTGTTCAAGAAGAGACTGTGTGTCAATTGAAACAGTTTAGCCAATTAATAAAAAAAGTTCTAGTTGTTCTTTCATAGTATCTTAGGTTTTAGACATATATGGTTGATACCGATTTGTCAGCTTATTAGATCTTATTCCTGTGATTCATTTTCATGTTCGCAGCCAAACGTTTTGCTTTCACATTAGAAATTTTGTTCCTTGTGTTATTTTCAAGTTTGTGTCTCCACACTTAGTTAAGCAATTTGCGGTTGGCAGCTATTTTGAGTTACAATTCAGCAGGAAACCAGCACAAACCTCAGATGCTTTCCAAGATTTAAAAGCAGTTGAGTTGTTTTGTGTACGCAACTGGTGTTGATTCATACAGGTGTCTCTGTTATGCTAAAAAAGTGTTAGATAAAATATGCAGTAATATATTTTTCTATTTGGTTATATTTTACAAAATTTAGTGTCATGCTGCAGGTAGAAGTGTTTTTATTGCGTAAAATCCAGTAGACATAAGCTTTTCCCTCCAAAGCCATCCAGTCACAGAAAAAGGCATGCTTCCACCTTCTTGAGTGCATTCTTGTGAGTTGACAACTTCATGAGCAATCCCTGTAGTTGAAAATGAATTAGTATTGCAATTTTCTTTGACTGGTGTGAATGTTAAATATCCTCAATTCTACTGGATATTGAAAAGGCATTAAAAAAGACTGCTTAATATGCAAAGCATTGAAATTTTTAAGTGGTCAAGAGCTGCTATGTCACATCTTTTTCCTTCATGCATGTTAATAACCAGTGGGTTTTTTTGGTATTACTTAAAGATGCCTTGTTTCTGTCCCTTGCCATACTCAGTCTCCTCAGTGTTTTCCCCCTTTCATGTCACTGCTCTATTCTTATATGAAGAAGTTCAAAGGAAGATTCCAAAGCTTGTTTCGTTAAGTAAAACCACACCTACTTTGTTGTTTCATTTTTCTTATAGACTGCTTTTATTATGCTCTCTAGAATTACAGTTGGGGTTGGTGTTTTTGCCAGTTAGTTTCAAGAAAGATACATATAGGATCCACTGACACTACTTTATGGTGTCCTATATGTTGTTGGTTTTCATACACAAAATAATTATTGAAATCCTAACTTTTCAGAAATAGGAGACTGTTGAACAACATGACTTAATCTTCAAAGATAAAGCAGTTCACCTTAATACTCTGACCTCCTCTTGTATCAGAATTTTTAAAATATATGAAGCAATAGTGTAACATAAATTTAAGTTTCCTACTGCTCTGTCAGGGCATTATCACAGATAGAACACATCTGTCTTCATAGTTAATACATGAAAACTCACAGCTACATAGTGGAAAGATGTGCTTAAAAATTTCCCATACATACTTAATGTATCTTGTGTTTGCTTTATATGGTATCTAGCAATTTCAAAACGAAATAGGTTATTTTCACTTAGGAAATTTTGGTGATATCACAGATTGATGTATGATTCTTGAGGGTTGGGCACGTCAAATCTTAACTGTGACAAGCTCAGTG
The DNA here is from genome assembly GCA_035221455.1 of Xenops minutus. NCBI lineage: Eukaryota > Metazoa > Chordata > Aves > Passeriformes > Furnariidae > Xenops > Xenops minutus. Next base: position 17,434,413 of record JAWWEE010000040.1, on the reverse strand, counting down.
ACCTTTTCAAAATACTAGTTGTCTACTTACCTTGCTCTTTTGTTATGATTAATCCATTTTGTCAGGAAAATAGTTGATGCAATTATTACATCTGAGAAAAAAAATGACACTGATGAATGGATAAAAGGTAGATTTTACTAACCATTAAAAACGTGCCTCCATCAGTTGTGTATAGGTAAGAACACATTATTGTTTTAAGAAACATTTTAAGCATTGTAAAATGTTAGATTAGGTTCACATCAAATTTTCAAGTATTCTTGGTGTTATCAGTCACCTTTTCATAGTAGCTTTAGGTTAGTAATTCAATTACTGTGTTGGTATCCTCTATTTTAATTAAAACCTATTTAAAATATACCATGCTAAAGCAACCACTTTAACTTATCACAGAAGTTAATAATAATCACATAGTGATTATTATAGTATAGTATAGTACATGGTTTTCTATGATTTCTTGACCAAATATCAGTAATAGAAAATTTCAGTGATACATAATTTACTTAGTATTCTTGCATCCAGTTGCACAGGTTTTCTCAAGGTCCTGAAGTAGATGTAAGCAAATATTTATAACATGGATCACTGATTAGAATACTTCACACAGTAAAAAGCACAGGTTTAAATAAGTTTTTATAATTTCTTAATACATAATTTGCATATGGTTATCAATATACAGCAAACATAATTATACCTTATTAAGTCCATTCATCGGGGTTGGGCTGATTTTGTTTCTGCTCAAATGCTACAAAATGGTGACACATAAGAACTGTCTGCAAGTAACCTGTGTATGAATTCCATTTGCATTTGATAGAATTTAATATTGTAGTGATGACCACTTTTACTTAAATAAGAGTAGAGATTATGTCTGGAGTTATTTTTTTGAGTTCTTCAGTACTTGATTTCTAATAAATCTTTGGCTGTGTGGAACACAGGCTAATTTGGCTAAAATATGTGCAGCATTAGTTACCATTCTCTAAACGGAGGGAATGAAAGTAAAACATGTATATCTAAGAAACTTATGTCCTCTAAATAAATAGCAAACTAAACCAGAGGTTCTTCAATGAAAAGAAACCTAAGCTGGCATAATTGCTCTTCTGGTTAACATAGACAGGAACAAGTGTATGTGTGTGTGTACATATACCTATATATATATACTTATATTCATGGGCAAAGTGCAGTAATTTGACTAAATCTATTGAGAGATGTACAGTCCTGATACTTTGAATTAAAACTATTTGTTTTCTTTAGATGCACACTGATAGTTTCATGTGAAGAATTATTTGAAATTTAGGTATTTGTCCAAGGGCTTCAGCCTCCTGCCTTCAGGAAGTTGGAAAACAAAGCATTTTCGGGTGTATATGCAAACAGAGTATTGGAGATTGTGAAGCCTTAAAGGAATTATCCCAATTTATTAAATTTGTCAGTGTAGAGACATGGGAGCTTGACTGCTGAGTTGTCAAGATAAATTTGGTTGGTTGTTTATTTAATGAGTTGATAGGCCACTGAGAAATCTAAGGCTGTTTGCTAAGGAAATAAACCAAATTAACTAGAGAAACTGGGGGCAGGGGGTGGGGAAAAAAGATTCCTGCTGCATTTCTTCATTTTGTTTTTAGCACTCTCAAACTGTAGATGAATTCTACCAGCCCTACTAAAATTTTTGCCAGTTTAATTTCTGGGAACATTTTGAGACATTACATTTTTTGTAGTACATGTGGAACAAAATGAGTTCATAAGGCAGAAGGAGGAGGAAAGAAACTATTTTATACCAATCAACACTCGCAATGACATTTAAGAAGTTAGTTTTATTTCATATAAAGAATCATAGTATTAACTTCCTTACCTTTAAAAATGCTTCTATGATTTCTTGATTTATATTATTAAGAGGGAGGGAATTTTGAGCAACATTAAGAGTAGTGAGAGTTGACGAACACCTGGATAAATGGAGTTTATGCTTTTTTCTAGGTTTGTGAAGTGTTTGCATACATAAGGTGTATTATACACTAGTATTTTAGAAATTTTTCTTGGATCTTAAACATGTTAATTTCTTTGAAAGTACTATCTTTTCAGTTATTTTGTAAGATATTAATTATTAGTAGCCAATTTAAAATTGCTGTGTTTTCTAAGGTGAGTATAACTGAATCTTCTGTAATTATAAAGAAATATTCCTAGATGCCCTTCTGTTTTTCTTGACGCTATAGGAATTATGGAACCTTTTGCTGTGTTCTGGTATTTCATTTTTGGGGGGAATATTTAACTCATGTCTTTGCCCAAATTTGGCTTTCTAAAAAAATTAATGTTATAGTCCCCTATGTGCTTCATCTGTGACATTTAAGACTATTTTTTCTGTGCAGTGCAGATGGTAAACAGAGAACTGTGGGGTTTCTTGAAGATATTTATAAAAAACAGTGAATTTTGAGATCCATCCTATGCTTTTTAAAAGTGGGGTCTTAATTTATTTAAGAAGACACTTGCCATGGTATTGAGGCTGAGTACAGATGACCAGCCATCAACAGGCTTAGATATCATGAAGTCCCCTGTATCAGGCACATAAGGTACCAGAGTTGATCACATAAACTGACCTATTTGGAACATTGTAGAATCATAGAATAGGTTGAGTTGGAAGGGGCCTTTAAACATTGTGTAGCCCAACCCCCACATACTCACCTACAGGTCTGATTTAAGAGATGGATAGTAGAAAAAATTAATCCATTGACTCAAACAACTTCAGACTCTTAACCTGACAATCAAAAGTATTGGTCACTTAAAGCCCATTCTGTTGTGAGTGGAGAGAGTGGGACAGTTCCACAGTACGATGGACTGCAAGTCAATGTCTCTCAGAGAACGTTTGTGCATGGATTTGTGGGTTTTTAAAATCCTTTTCCCTCTTCTTCCACTCACTAAGAATAGATTATATAGTTCCACACACAGAGGAATGTCCTCCATAAAGGGTAATTATGGTAGGATGTACTCTTTCACTGTGTCATTCATGCAGTCCAATATTTTAGGACATTTTTAATTGGTAGCCCTCTTTGTGTTTACCAGTTGTGGAGGTTTGGGTTGGCTCCCTGCCAAACCCAACTGCTGGCCACACAGATTCCCCCCTCCCTCAAGAGAGAAGGGAAAAAAAGTACCAAAAAGACAATTGTATTAAAGAGAGAGATATATATATATTCACATATACTACAAATATATACAATCAAACACTATGAGTCTACAGAACAAATCCCAAAGCAACCCCAAAAGGGAAAAGGGGAAAAAGGGAAAGGGAAATGGGACAAAAATGGGTAAAACCAAACAAAACAGATACACACACTTGTAAATTCAAGGAAAAGCTCAACAACTAATACAATCAATTCTCACCAACACTTCCCTTAAGAGAAGCAGGTCCTTCCCCTCCGTACGGCTGTGACAGCAGCTTCTCCGATGGGCTTCAGCTCATAGAGATAA
>JAWWEE010000040.1:17402296-17430872 GCA_035221455.1 Xenops minutus | reverse complement strand
TGGAATACTTCCTTAGTTATGACATTGTTACCAAGGAAGGCCTAAACCAAAACCAAGAAAACTAAACCACCACACCAGTGTAGTACCCAGACTTAGTTTCTTTGGTTTGCACAGAGAAAGTGTACACATTAAGAAGATATTCCATATAAACAAACACATATTACTCAAGAATGGGTAAAATACTTCAAGTTACTTTGTTGCTACCAAAACAATGTTCATTGGCTGTGCTCTCACATTGAAGGCCATGCTGTGCTGACGTGGTAGCGCTCTCCCACTTTCATTTTCCTTTCTCTTCTCTTCCCTTTTTTTCCTATTTTCTTCCTTGACTTTTCCTTTTTCCCTTACTTCTGAAGCTGTAATAATGCTGTTGTCACTCAGAAATTATTTCCCAACAGTATGCCATTGAAAAAATAAATGGAAACAAAAGCAGATTCTGAGAACTAGCCATCAGCTGATAAGCATGGTTAAGTACTCCTGAGTTCTATAAAAAAATTCTATGTTGAAGATAAAAGTGTTTTAGGTCTGAGGGGAGAAAAGCAACTATAGATTCATCTGATTAAGAAACAAAGATACGAACATGCAAGTCAGCCTTTTTTGGCTCTTTTTTTCAGTGTTGCCTAAAAATAGTAATGCTGGGCTGGTATTTAATAGCTCTTGATTATCTTCACTTGATGATGCTTCAAGCACTGTCAGGTTGACTTCATGAGCACTGAAACTTCTGGTTTGGTTTTTCAGCTCCTTTCTTTGAAGCCAGGAAGACAATGTTAGAATTGTAAGCACTCTTAGTTTTTGCTAGGATGGAATAATTTTTAGTATGATGATATGGTCTCTACAAGGTTTCAGATCATGCACTTCCTCTAGTATACTGCAAGTGGTCATAGAAGGAGGCTCTAAATGTTGGGCCTTTTATACTGAATCGCGTGAAGTTTTAATCTCCCTTTGTGAAATATCTCTCAAGGTAGAAAAGGCCTAGAAAATTAGGACCAGGAATGCAGCTGTGTAACTTACTGAAGTAATTCAAAGACTTGCAGTTTACTGTGGTGTCCTGTATGTCATCTCAGGAGCATCGCTGGTAAACATTTCTGTCTTGACTTTGCTTTCAGGTAGCAACTTGAGTTTAATTTTCTGTCTCCTGTGCTAAAATAAGCCACAAATTAAGAACCAGTTTTTCTGAATAGCTGTAAAAGGCAAATAAATAGTAAATTATTTGTTTTATTTTTAATAGAGTAGAATGACTGGACTTGCTTACATATGAGAGCTCTGAAGTTCTCTCTCCATCAGTCTTCTCTTCTTGGGATACCATACCCAAAAGTTGTATTCTCACAATTATAGGGAAACCCTTATTTTCAAACAAGAAAGAAAAAGTGTTGGTAAAAGCTCTGTGTAAAGTCCTATAGAGTTACAGAAGTTAGTTCCATTTAGGAATAACCTACCATTTAAGACGTGCAACAGCCTTCCTTTGTAGGTCCTGCTGGGCTGCTCTGAAAGACTGTTAGGTACTAGGTTTTTCATGCAATATATAGATAAGTAATTATCATGTTTTTTGATTCTGTAAGTTGAGAGTTAAAATAATCTTTATTGATGTCTTTCAAAAACGTCTTAAGGTTTTTTTCATTTATATCAGGATTTTGTAGCTGAGAAAGTAGAAATCTTCAAATGGAAAATGGGTAAGAAAGTTTGGGTTTTTTCTAAAGCATCTTTACTGTTTGTGTTTACGCATAAAACAGTAAAAAATGTTTGGAAAAAAGATCCCCATCTTAAAAGCTCTTAAGTCGTCTTTGGTCCTAAATATTACTGACTTTATGTAGTAATTTCTTGGATCCTGAATGACATTCTATTGATGTATGTGTGGTTCAGGCATTTAAAGCTTGTATTTTTACAATCATCTGTGTGTGTTTTGTGTGTCTTAAATAACATAAACCAAAGCTGAGTAAAGAATTCAGTTTGTAAAGTTAGTTTTAAATTTTTCAGATTCTGTATGTGCAGTTTTTAATGGCATTTTCTACTGTACACTGCTGTCATCACTCTGTACCACTGGAACAGCTGATACAGTCTTAGAAGAAGTTGTAAAATTTTTTTTGAGATGTTTCTGCACTTTTTTCCTTTCAGAGTTTTCTGGAATGTTTTCTAACTCCTCCATCAGTATTGCCTCCCACTTGCATATTTTAAAATACCTTGAACAATCATCTATTGTATGTCAGAGCAACATACAATCCTTATCTTACGGAGGCTGTAGTTATTAAATATTGATTAGTTTTCCTTTCTGTTGTGCAAATCAGATTCTGCTGTTATAGCAGAGCCTTATCTGATTAGTCAGAGACACTTCTTATTTCCAGATTTGAAGAAAATTAGTAATTACAGGATGAATTCTTAAGCATTCTTTTGGAACCTGTCAAACTGACCATTCGTGGAACTGTTTTCATTAGGTGCTACTTAAACCTTCAAATGTGAAATTTTCCTGGCTAGGCTCTTGAAAGCTGCTGCTGTTTAGTGTGTAGGTACCACATCTTGGGCTCTGCTTGACCTGTCTTTGGTATCTTTTAGCCATGAACAAATTTTAAGCAAGTTTGTAAAGCTTTCTTTTCAAGGGGACTCTTCACACCAAATTTCATAGTCTCTGTGAGTAACTGGCTCCTGTTTTGTCTGCATAATGAAGACTTCTAAGCACTGTAAACTTTGACATGCTTAGACGTTCATCTGTGTATTCTGAACAGAAGAATTATATCTAATATTCTTAGAGCATTTCAGAATTTACTGTTCAAAGTAGACATTTATAGGGTTACTCTAAGGTTCACTTTTTAAAAACTTTGTGGATGCCTTTCTGTTACTGCATTATGCCTATTTTCAAGTTTACATTTTTAAGAATACAGTAGCTTCTCGTTATTTATTACCTTAAAGTATTCCTTTATCCTGTCTGTGCATACCTGCATGTATAAATCCCTTAAGTCAGTGACATCCCCTTTCTTACTCTTACTGGATGTATTTTTAGATACATTTCTAAGCCATGTTCTTGATGCATATCATGCATGTGGAGGTTGTATTCTGTGCTTTCAATGACTTTCAGTATTTTCTTTTTCAAGAAAGAGGCCTGAATCAAAGTGAAACTTTTTATTTAGAGTGTCCCTTTTGAAATTTTAGCTGAATATTGGAATATAGGGGACACTTGCGTCATTCTCACTGTCTCTGGACAGTGCTGTAAGGATGGCTATTTATTTGAAAGCTCTGTTTCCATTCAGAGAGACTTAATGGCTTTTTCACTGTCTTCCAGGTTCTCATATTAACTAATATCATGCTGGGTATTTATCTGTTTGGATCCTAATTATTTTCTATTGTCCTCAACATGGAATGGAATTCAATTAAATGATCCTTTTGGAACGCAGAAAGACAATTACATTTGAAGTAATTATTTTGGATCATGTTGGAGACACCAGCCATCCTTAAAACAAAAAACAAATAGAAATGAACACTTGGAGGAAGTCTTTGACATATATGAAACTATGCTCTTCATTCAATATATTGCCCCATTTCCGTAAGTTACAAAGTTGTACGTGTTGTAGTATATGTGACACAGATTGGTCGCAGATTTTTACCAGTCCCAGCATTCTTATTCCCAGAACATGTTCTGTGAGAACAGAGTAGTTAAGAATGCTTCATCTCCATCCTCTTCCCTTCCCCCAAAAAAACAATCTCATCTTCCTTGGACAAGTGAAATGTACAAAAAAATTATGTTCATTTTAATAAAATATACATTTTCCTTTAATGCATATATATATTTTAATGAAGACTATCACCACTGGTTCTGGGTAAGTGCACAAGTCAGAACTTGGTTAGTCCTTACTTGGTAAAATGAACGTAAATAGTGTTACATAAGTGCTGGTGCACTGTGTGCAGTCATTTTTTTGAATGCTCACAATTTTTTTAGCAGTTCCATCTCAGCTGTTCCTCTCTAGTTTTAGTACAGCACTTCTTCTTACATTTGGATATGCTTGGTTTTGCATCAAGCATAGTAAAGTTTTAATCAGTTTAGAATAATTTTGCACAAGTTTGGCTTCTTTATTTTTGCTTCAGTAGAACCATAATATGTGATCACAGTCTGAAATGAACAATTCTGTATTGTGGCAGCTTTTTTGTACATTCATGGATCATGTTCTGCTGCTCATTGGACTACCCTGAGTTTTGTTCCTCTTGATTTTTCCCAAACTTCTGCGGTCTTTTGGGAATTACATTTTCCTGCTTCCACGAATTTTGTACGGGCAACAAGGTTCTAGCTTGCTTGATGTATGTAGTCAGGAAGGTTTTAATGGCAGTTGAAGAACAAACTGCTACTGTTGAGAAAAAGTTAAAACTTTTCCTGATAAATAAAGTTTTCAGCACTGTGGAAAAGTGTGAAGCTCATCATCTACCTTTTTTTCTTCTTAGTTAGAATTTTCTTTATTTTTAAAAAGGTTGTTATATACCATGATTGACAAGGCAGTAAGTTTTCCATGTAAATTAAAGTTGAGCTGAAGATTAGAAAGGCAGTAACCCTATATTTAAGATGGATAGTGGACTTTCTTTGTGAATTCCCTTTTCTTTAATTGGAAAAAGTTGAATTCTGCTTCTGGGAGTGGGCTGCTTTTTTGAAGAAACTTATGAATAGAGGGGAAAAGAAAAAGTAATTGTCCACTAATGAAAGGTTTTTAGTTTGACCTTTAGGACTTTTTATGGTAGGGAGTTGTTGTCAGTCAGGAGTGTTGATGAGGGAGTATGTGTAGGAAGTTCAGTACCTGACAAAGTTTCACTCTATGATTATATTGAAAGCTTATTTGATCAAACAAAATCATGAGCTTTTGGAAAGCTGCAAGCAGGATTAGTTACTTCTCCCATGGATTTTTTTATTCTTAGTAATATCTACTGATTCAATAAAATGCAGATTCCTTAAAGCAAATGGAGATCTTCTTTAATCTCATTTATTCTAGCAGCTACAGGACATTTCATGATTCATGGGAGAAAAGTGTTTTGTAATGATCTAAAAGAAGTCCAATTCCAAGCTATAGCTTATAAATGGAGTATGTCTGATTATTTTTTGAACATTAGTGCTACTGCAATAAAGCACTTAGATTTTATTGCCTGGGTTACAAAGTCCCTTCAGAACTGCTGCATCTGTGACTAGATATGAGTGTGTTTCATTTTAAGTAAATATTGTGGTCTTCCTTTTGTAAAATAATGCCTGTTCCTAAAATGTTTGAAACGTGAACTGGATAAACTTGATTTTCATGGATTGTGTAAGCACCTGTCATTGGGGCTTGACACTCAGGAAAATTACTCCTGCTGATAACCTTACATGTTCTCTGTTTTTCACACTTCCACAAGCAAGAGAGAAATACATCTGAGGAGCTCTAAATTTTTTTGTACTTTAATATTCCTTATTTGTCAGAAAATTTGGGCTTCTTTTCCCCCACTCATCATAGCTTAACCCCAGCTGGCAACTGACTTCCCCACTTCTCCCTCCCCTGGTAGGATGGGGAAGAGAATCAGAAAAAGATGGAACCTGGGTATTGAGATAAGAGTAGTCTAATAATTGAAACAAAGTAGAGTATAATAGTAATAATAATGGGAGTAAAACCCAAGAGAAAAAAGTGATGCGCAATACAGTTGCTTGCCACCCACTGATAAATGCCCAGCCCAGTGCCTCAGCAGTGATCAGCCCCTCCCAGCCAATTCCCACCAGTTTATATACTGGATGTGGCAGTCCATGGTTCAAAACATGCTATCCTGGCCATGCTCCCTCCCAGCTTCTTCTATAGCTCCTCACTGGCAGAGCATGGGACACTGAAAAGTCCTTGACTTAGGGTCAGCACTGCTTAGCAACAGCCAAAACATCAGTGTGTTATCAACTTTATTCTTATACTAAACCAAAATACAGCACTGTACCAGTTACTAGGAACAAAATTTGCTCTATCCCAGCTGAGACTAGGACACTGTGGTTAGTAGGCATTCTACAGATTGATAAAACTTTTTTTTTTTTTGTAATCTTAAGTGAATTAAATGAGTCATTAAACTCATAGGTTATGTTTAAACTAGAATAATACTGGACTTCCACTGTAGAGAGCTGTCTCCATTGCTATACATGCACATTTCTGTTGCATTCCTTGTTTCTCAACATCAACAATCAGGCAATCACGTGGTTGCTTTGTCCAGTGCATTGCTGAAAATTAGTTCGTTACCATGACCACATATTTCTTGGTACTGACATGGTGACAACGAGAAGACACCATCGCAAAGGAATAAGAGCACTAAAATGGTCATTTTAGTGACAGCACAGTCATAAACTGATTGAAGTAATAAAAATATGAAGCCTTTTTGTTCTGGGCGTACATATGCATACAGAGCCAGTATATGTAGAGATAAGTGCCTAAGTCTTACTTGGCTTATAAATGGTTAAACATGCTCTTATAAGAATAAACCAGGTATTTCCTTCCACTTTCACAGTTCATTGGAAACCTACTCTGGTTCTAGTAGCAGTCATTATTTGATCTGTCTTTAAAATTCAGTCTGTGATTTGATTTGTTTCTGCTGATAGCTGATTCATATTACCTTGATGCCTGAATGATAACTTGAGTAATGTGACTTCAGCTTGTGTCAGGATGAAAACAAAACAGTTTATACCCCTTACTTGGAAAATAAATCTGACAGGATATTGAAGAATAAAAAATAGTTACTTGCAGAGACCTAATAGATTTCCTTTGCAGAATGTTTTTTCAGCTTTTCATTTCAGATGCCATACGAAGTGTGCTGTGATAGTGTATAGGGGAATTTAAGCTTTCTCATAAAGTGCACTCTTTTGACAAGTCTCCATGTAGTCTAGGACTGAACTCCTTAATCTCCAGCTATTTTTGTCAAGTTTCTGAGAGTGAAAACAAGGTTAATCAATAGCATGTAGTTTGGTGTTTGACAGGACAATACTACCTTTATAATTTTTCTTCTGTAAGAAATCAAAGGCAAATACAGGAGTTTCAAAACAGACATTTAAATGAATGTTTACACTATCAACTAAGTGACAATGAAAGAGAATGCTTACCTGTAAATCTTCTAGAACATTCAGTAAATTCTCCTTTTTCTCTTAAAAATCTAAGATTGTGTTGATAATCCAAATGGAAGGTGTCCTGGGGGGGAGGGCAAAATTCCTTAAATCTCTGGATTGTACAAAGTATCTTGCTAACCTCGAGTTCCATAGTTGTCAGCCTTTGCAGAGGTCTTTGTAGCAAACAGACTGGAAGAATTAAACTTCATAAAGGAAATTCTGCCGTAATTGTTTTATACTGCAGTACTCTGGAGGGCCACATGAAATGACATAATCTTATTTGCCTGTGTCTGAATGTATAAAGATCATGGGACCTTCAAGACTTTGGTAGTAGCAGGATGGCTGGGATGGGTAGCTCCCTCTTGCGTTTGTGAGAGGCATGTACAGAATTGAATTTGTGTTAACATTTTGTTCTCTTTGTAGCCTGCAGTTTGCAGTAGCTGACTGCAGGCTCGTACCATTGCCTTTATCCAGTGTGTTTCTGATGATGCTTTAGAGTCTCTCTGTTGGATTCTTTCCTTTTTAGTTCTAATGTCCACACCCACACACACATCCTGGAAAGTCTTCAGACTGCTGTCTTAAAATTCTTCTTGTTTCTTTAATGAAGTACAAAAATGGCTTAATAAGGACTATACTATTTGTGAATTAGCAAACCCAGAGCAGGATTGACAGCAGCCCATCAAATCAGTAGCTTGTAATATAAAAGCCTTTTAAATGTTTTCATTACAATTATGGAAGTAAAATGTAGCATCCTTGGATGCATATAAAATTGTGCCAGTGGAAGGCTACTTAAAAACAGCAATGTGTATATTATTGATTATTGGTCACAGAAAACAGTCGATCTGCATACACTAAAACGGAAAGACTTCCAGGAAGAACTAGACAGCATCGAGAGGAGATCCATACCAGACTTTTCTTCCCTGTGTTTGAAAAGGATTGTCAGTATTTCTTGGCTTAATGACTATAACATTTTATTCAAATTATTCTAGTCTTAACCCCGGTAAATCTGCCCGGTTTGTAACATTTTATTTTCTTGGGGTTTTTTTCTACTCAGCTTCTGCAGGCTGACTGTTCAAATAGTTGAAAACATTACACACAAATACTGATTTGATACTCCATTTGTTATTTCCCATATTATAATATTTACTTTGTTGTTCTTTGGGGTTTTTGTTCATTGTTTGGGGGTTTTTTTCCACATTTGCTAAGTGTTCATCCTGTCTTTAAAATCTGGACAACAGGAATCTCCTATTTATAATACTGTGTTTTGAAATTGAATATTTCATTACTATTCATGTTCTTTTTTGTCACATGAAAATACTTGAAGTACAGAACAATAATGATACATTGTGTGAATACAAAAAGTTGTTAGTGAAAATGGTGGAGTTTCCAGTTTGATGCAGTAGGGTTTTTTTTGTTTATGTTGCAGGTCTGTCAAATGGGTTTGGAGATGAAAGTAAAGAGAGAGCATTAGATGATACTCCAGGAAGAAAAGTTGAACCTCGTCGCCGCTGTGCATCAGAATCTAGTATTTCATCTAGTAACAGTCTCTTGTGTAACTCAAGGTAAAACTGTAAATCTAAAATACAAATCTAAGACTGAATATATTAGTTTTATATGTTGTTTGTGACCCACACTGAAGTGCATGGAGTGCATTGCATAAATTTTGGAAGGAAGAGTACATTTCAATTTTTTGAGTTATTGTAGTCGTATCTGAGACACTTTTCAGCATTGCTGGTATTATTTTGTTGAATTCAGGTTATTGCAAATTCAGACTATGCTTCTCTTGCTCAGTATAGATACATATATATTTTGTGCTATTTTAGTTTAATTACCTTCCTAATCCTAAACATTAAAAATGAGTGTGTTTATTTTGGTGAGGGGAGGAGAGCAGCAATTTACAAAACTTGAGTCTTGCACACAGGAAAGGTAAATTCAATAGCTTTGGAGCTGTAGGCAATCAGTCTGTGGCTTACCGGCTAGTTACTGCAGTGATAATGGTACCTGTATGCCAACAATTGACTTTCTCTCTCTGAAGTCTGTTGTTAAAAGACAGGACTTTCAGAATGGTCACCTACCACCATTGATAAATATGTCTCCATCAGCAATGGTGTATCTCCCAAAGAAACACCAATCTCTGGGTAAAGGCAGCTGTCTCCAGTCATGAGCTGTGAGGATGGGGCATACAGGAGAGTATAGGGTGAATCCGTTAAATAGAAGGCTTTATTCCTTTGTTCAAGTTAAAGGAATGCTGTTAATGCAGTTGTGTCAAACAGGCTATCAGAAGAGAGACAAAGACAATTTAATATTGCATCTCTTTTTAAATGTGATAATCTAGATCAAATTCTCAGTATAGTTGCTGTCTTTGATTTCTTAAAGAAAATCTAAGTATGCAGAAAGCAAATTTTACCATTTGTGGTATAGACATTTTACAATTGAAAATACTTGAATTTGTAGTAAAAAATGAGAGAATAGTTGTTTCCTATGTAGTAGAACTGTTGGAACAGAGGGAACATGTTTTCATTTGACCAGTGTAATACTGGAAGATAGAGCACCTTCTGTCATTTGTGCACATCTGTCAACCTGTACAGCAGTTGAGGTGCAGTTGTATGCCATTTGTCTTTTGCTGATAACCAGACAATTTTGTTCTTAAAAATAATCTGGGGATTGGCTTTTACATTGTTGTTTGTATTTGTTACATAGCATTCCTTTAGGACTTTCTGCTCTGATTTTACTCTGTACTGATGAAACTTAAATTCTTTTTCAAAGTTTTGATTTATAGTGAACAATGCTAATTATCAAGTAATGGCTTTTATATTAACGCTTTTGCAGTTTCAGCCTGCCAAAGTGTGGTAAAGGTAAACCTGCTCTGATACGGAGACACACACTGGAAGACCGAAGTGAATTGATATCATGCATTGAAAATGGAAACTATGCCAAAGCAGCAAGAATTGCAGCTGGTAACTATAAATACTTGTATTCTTAATAGTACTGTATAATTTTGGCCATTTATTTGACAGTCTAGCATTCTTATTTTTGCTACTTAAATGCATTAGGCATTCTGAAAGTGTTTTTGTTATCATTGCAGAAAATGCTGGTTTCTGCTTTTGATTCTTTAAAGACACTTAAAAGAACAGCACCTGATTCTGATTTTGATGAATTGTCTCTCATAGCTTGAGGAAATAAAAGAATAAAAGAGGTTTTGAAAGAAAAAGAAAAGATGAGGTTTCTTTTACAGGTGTTGTAAAAGAAAACTAGTAATCATATGTGCTAGAGTACTAACCCGCTATTACCACATGGAATAAATTCTGGCTAGGAAAAATCCTGAGACTCTTACTGTGTATACACCTGAGAAATCTCTGAGTCTGGCTGCATGCATCCTGTCAGACTGTATGACCTTCTACTCAGCATTAAAATACCATTTTCTTTGCAGTTGAAAATAGCATAGTTTCCTGTTAGCTGCCCTGAAGAAGAGGATTTTGTACTGTTTTTGTGTATCAGATACAGTTCTATGTCTAGGTTTTTCAAAAAAGTCTGTGAGTGAAGGATGCATTAATCTAAACCCTCATGGCTTTTTCTAACTGGCACATGAATATTTTAGAAACTGTTACTAATAGTACTTGTTGTGGAGAATGGTTGAACTAATTCTTTATTAAGTGATTGCTTTAAACATTTTTTTTTCTTGCTCTTACAAAGTGTTAAACCACTTTTATCCCGCAATACTTTTTTGTAATGTTGAGGTAGAATATGTATCTGCATGCCACCTTTCATTATAAGTAAGCAATGCCCATTTTAAATGGGAGCAGATTGAAAAGAATTGAGGAATAAATTATATTTTGACAAGTAAAGAGCTGCTTCTATCAAGTATTGCCTTAGTGCAACTGCAGCTACTGAACTGTATTTTGGTGCCATGTTTCCCCATGTAGGAAGTGCCACCTCATCTTTACAGCTTATGAGCTTTGATAACCTTCTCCCCTTTCATCACCACCCTCAGTTCCATCTTGAGGGTATGACTCACTGTCTTCTGCATCCCTCTGTGTCTAGGGAGCCAGTTGTAGTTTTGGTCAGCTGAAAGGCTTAAACCTGTCTCAGGCTTCAATGCCATGGTGAGCAACAGAAAAGAAATGGAGGAGTCTGGTAGAAGTGTGCAATACATAAACTCAGGTGTCCATTATGCTGCTTCATGAGAAGAAATAAACCACTGGTGCAGCTGCTTCCTGGAACCCTCTTAATCTTCTTGAACTTTGCTGCAGGAAAGGGCAGAGCAGAGTGACCAAGAGGGCTTGTTAAAAATAAATAGAAATTAAAATGCAGATTAGAACTTAGACATAAGAATAGGCAGGTGTACCAGACAAGCATTTTAAGTTATCGGGTGCTGATTTCTCTATGGATATCCCACACTTCAGAAACATACTGTTCAACTTCCATCTTTAAAATCATCACCTCTTAGAGAGGATCATAGTTTTAAAAGAAACTGGTTATGTGGAGTACTGTAATTTTATGTTTACTTCTGAGCTATTTCAAAGGGAAAAGGTCATTATAATTTGCAAATGCTTCCTAAGAACTAAAATATTTTAAGATACACTGTTTCTAGAAGTGTCTAAACCCTTGTTCTTTATCTCTAAGCTTGGATTAAAGTACTAGTATCATGTGAAAAGCTGTTATGAACAGTACCTGCTTTTTATTGGTATATGTGCGAAAGGTTATATTGGTATTTGGATTCTAATGATCATGAGCTATTTGAAGAAACCAAGAACTGGAGAAGATTTGTCTGAAGTTTCATTCCGGAACATTTTAAATTTTTATTTATTTGTTCTCAGAAGTTGGGCATAGCAGTATGTGGATTTCAACTGATGCTGCAACATCTGTTCTGGAGCCTCTTAAAGTAGTATGGGCCAAATGCAGTGGATATCCCTCTTACCCAGCTCTGGTAAGTACACAGCTTCCCATAAATACCCTAGTAGTGATACTGTTTCTGTTCGAAAACACAATGTGTGAACTTAATGTACTTGACCGTTTGCCATTCAGACGGAATAAAGGTAGCTTATTCTGCCTGCTTTACCATGCATTGTGTTTGTAAAGTTATTACAATATCAGATCTTAAATCAAAAATCTCTGGTCCCCTGCCTGTCCTTGGAGATGTGCAATACTTGTGTGTCCTGATTTAACCCCAGCTGGCAACTCAGCCCCCTGCAGCCCCTCAGTGGGAAGGGGAGGAGAGTTGGAAGAGTGAGGGTGAGAAAGTTCATGGATTTGAGATAAAGACAGCTTAATAGGTAAAGCAAAAGCCAAACACACAAGGAAAGCAAAACAACGAATTCATTCACCACTTCACCTGAGTAGACAGGTGTTTAGCCATCTCTAGGAAAGCAGGGCTCTATCACATGTAAGGCTTACTTGGGAAGACAAATGACATCACTTCAAATGCCCCCATTTTCCTCCTTCCCCCATCTTTATATACTGAGCATGATGCTGTATGGTATGGAGTATCCTGTAGGTCAGTTGGTCTCAGCTGTCATGGCTGTGTCCCTTCTCAACTCTTTGTTCACCCTCAGCCTCCTCACATGTAGAGTGGTGTGAGAAGCAGAAAAAGCCTTGTCTGTGTGTAAGCACTGCTCAGCAATAACAAAAACATCTCTGTATTATCAACCCTGTCTTCAGCACAAATCCAAAAGATAGCCTTATGCTACCTACTGTGCACAAAACTACCTCTATCCCAGCTTAAACCAGTACAACTGTCTCAGTAGTCTTTGTTTCTGCATTATATATTATTAAAGGATTATTTTATTAAGCATTTGACAGACATCGTTTTAGTGCTGGAATTACAAGATATTTTCTGCTGCAAAATGATTATAAAAATACTCATGATTCTACAGTTCATTAAAGAAACAAAGCACATGTAGAGATGGCATAAACTGACTGATTGAAGCCAGTTGTGAATGATGTACTGGAAACTTAAATCTGTTGTGCTCAAGTTATTACAGGAGAAATAGACACAGTTCTACTTACATCAAAGCTTGCAGAGAAAATGTTGATTATGTGTTTTGCTTCAGGCATTTGGGGTTATAGAAACAGTTCATACACTTTGACTTGACTTATATGCTCGACTGGACAATCATTCTAATCTATGTATGCTGAGGACATCAGGAAATGTAATCATGCAGTCAGGTTAAAATCACTGGAGGTGACATTCAGCGCACTTGAGCTGAAGTGCCCTCAACAGGTGACTCAAACACTCCTGGTTCAGATGCTGAAAATTTGATTATTTGATTGGCTCCTGAATGATGTTAGCACTAGATTTAAGCTGATCAAGACCAGAGGACTCCTTTTTTGCCCACTCCTTTATGTCAGCACTGGTATTTCTGAGAGTGGGATGAGTTCACTGAGGAATTAAACCTCAGTCAAGAAAAGAAAGTTCTTCTGATTTCTGTGAGCTCCTCACAGTGTTACCTTTCTGTTCATTTAATTCCTTTAATCAGTTTACTGTGGATTATGATTGTTGCCAGTGTGAATGCTAAAAAACCAATAGGAGTTTGTAGAGTAGGAGATGGGTGAAACAGGCATGGAGTAACATAACCCTTCTTTGGTGGAAGCTGAGCACTTCGTAATTCTATAATCTGCTTACAAAGTTTTTCCATCAGCATGATTAGTTTAATGTTAGCAGCATATTCCCCCCTCCCTCAACCTTTGTTTGGAAAGAATTTGTGACTATAACTGCATGTTTTGCTGAAGACTGAGTCATGAAACTGGCTAGGAAATGTGCTATTTAATTTTTTGTTTGTTGGGTTTTTGTTGGTTTTTTGTTTTGTTTTTGGGTTTTTTTTAAATTTTTTTGCTTCAGAATTTGAGTATGGAATGTGTATTTTGCAGAAATTAACATAGGTTGATTCTTTAAGTTATATGAAATTCAAACTCCAAAGTTACAGGTCCAGTTATGGCTTTTAGAAATCCTGGTTCTCATTCTGAAACCTGATTATCAATCTCAAAGTTGTACTAAGTGAAATTCAGATGGGACTTTAAGAAGAACTGATATGGTTAAAAAATGTTTTTTTCAGTGTTTTCAGTTAAATCTACCACTGTGCCTCCACTATGCCTATTCAGCTTATGTCAAAAAATTGTGTGTAACACAAAGTCAGTTTATACACAGTGGCTGTTGAATTTATGATTCTTTCTCCTTGACTTGTGAAAATAGATTACATAGTTTTAAATATTACAAACTGTCCTTTTCTTCTGTTTTATAGATTATTGACCCTAAGATGCCTCGTGTTGCTGGCCATCACAATGGTGTTACTATACCAGTGCCACCTCTGGATGTACTGAAAATTGGAGAACAAATGCAGACCAAATCAGATGAGAAACTATTCTTAGTACTATTTTTTGACAATAAAAGAAGTTGGTATGTTAATGAAATATATTGTTTAATGCAGCGACTTACAATTAAGAATCTGTGCCTTTAATCTAGAAGAAAATTGAAAAATCTTTACATGGAAACAATTCCTGTGGAAATATAAACTAATGTTAAAATTTCATATTTGAGTCTATTTTTGGACCAAGGCATATCACCACTGAAAGATATCAGTTTGGAAAAAAAATAAGTCATTAAGTAGTTTTTTGATTTTATTTACAATCTGGTTTCATTTATTGACCTAATAAAATTGCTTCTTTGGCTAAATGGATTTTTTAAGGGTAATAGTCTAACATATATCTTCCTTCATCATTGCTTTCCAAATCACAACACTTTCCTCCCGTCTGCTTAAATGCATTTCCTTTGAGTTTTTAACCTCTGTTTAGTTAAATGCTTCATTAACTCTTCCATTTGAAGTTCTTAGCCCTTTCTAAATTTTTTCAGGAAACCTTCCCTTCTTCCATTTATTTTGGTATCAGCAATATGCTGTGTAGAGACTGAAGGAGAATAATTCACACAATAAAATATTCTCCTCCCCTCCTCCGTGGTCTTTCATTTTGATGGATTGGTTTTTTTTGGAGGTGGGGGCTGGGAAGGCAGCTAGGTTTTCTGGTGTATTTTTCTTTGTTAGGGTTGTTTTCTTGGGTTTTTTTTTTGTTTTGGTTTGGGTTTTTTTTAGACATGAAAGCTTCTTATCTGCCTCTCATCAAACTGTATATTTCTTTTCTGGTTTTTTTTGTGTTTTTCCTCTCCAGGTTACCACACATGTCAAGCTAGCTGTAAATCTTTCCGTGTCTCATTTTTTCTCTTGAATTTGCTTACTTTCAGATATCAGTTTCCCCTTTAGCTGATTATATGTGATGTCTGTTGATGCTGCCATTCTCCTGACTCTCTCTGTACTAGTGCACTAGCACCTAAATAACTTCTTAAGTAAAATTTGTAGCTGGTGTTTGCTCTTCTGTCCCCCTAGAGCCTTTGGCATAATCTCTCTGTTCTTCAATTATTTTCTTAACTAATTGGTAGTTCTTCGTGATCATTATTGTTCAGTTGCAGAGGATTCTGTGGGATCCTGCATTCTTCTGCCATTGTTTTGAGAGAACATCTGCATTTAAATATACTCAACGTTTTTTCTCCTTTCTTCTCCCTTCCTGGTATCACAAGTGTAATGCATGTTCTTGCTAGCCACTTTCTTAATAATTGCTGTGATTGCTTCTTGATCTGGGGAGTCTTCTGCAGCGTAAACCTTTCTGATTCAGCACCGTATGCAGGTGGTCCTAAATTTTGCGGATATTGTGCATAGTTGTCTCTAATGGATACTTTGCATAGGTGAACAGGAAAAGGCTCAATCCTTTTTCTGGCCCCTTTCCTCTCATCCTCTCCACCCTCACCCCGCTAACATTTTTGGTAATGGCTCTTTTGGACTGAGTATTTTGGCACACATAACTACCTCTGTTTTGTCTCTTTTAGTCCTAAACCCCTCTCTGTGATTTTCATTCATTTGCAGCGTGTATGTCACCTTCAGTCTGTTATAGCAGTGTCTATAACCTGTAGATTTTCAAATAATCGTATTTGTTGTTCTTCACCACTTGTATCTGGAGGACTTGGCAAGCTTTCTGTTAAAAATACCTTCTTAAAACTTCCTCTGATGTGTGTTAAAGCTGATAATGGATAGACTGCTGTTTTTCATGCTGTTATAATACTGTTCTCTCTGTGTCCTTTTGACTCTTCACATTTTGCTTCAGTGTCTGCTCAATACACTAGGGCTGTAATTTAGAGTGCTTTAAGAAAAAAAATATTTCCATAGCAAATTCTACTAATTTAAAAGAAAATTTTCAAATAAAATGTTTTATATGAGACTTGACTGATTTCCAGTTGGTTCAGTTCCAAATGGTCTCCCAAACTGATATTTTTAAACAAAAGGAGGGCTTGTCCCATTTGTAGTTTTGGGACTGCAGACTACAGTAACATACTTTAATAGATATTCAGTAATGTACCTAATCTTTGTTTTCCTTAATGTCTAATTTAAGAAAACAGGATTACCATAAATATTTATGAAAACAAAGTAAATTTAATTTACGCTTTTAAAGTAAATATTTAGAATGCTTTTCTCTTAACTAGAGGAATCAGGTGCAGAGTTTTTTCCCTTATCACTTCTTTATGCCACAAATGTGAAGATATTTATGGAGCTTAGAACAGAAAAGTACCCTGAATATGGAGTTAGTGGGATTTCATGCTTCAGGGTAAAAGTATGCTAAGCAGAAATTCCATACCAGTTTAGCTTTTCCCATAAAGACCAAATCGAGATGTCTTAATTGTAAGGCAAAAATTCATCATCTAAAAATTCCTTGTAGCAATGGAAATGGAAAAATGAGGAGAAACAATATTGTGTCAGGTGAATCTTGTGCTATGTCTGTTGTTAGCTGCTGCTGCATATTCTTAAACTGAGACAGTATTTTAGGCTAATTTTTTCAGTTTATACTTAGTTATTAAATACTTCGCATTGAATTGGAATGTATTCTCTGTTTTGTGGAAGAGACTTTCTTAATATTTCATGTTCTTTAAATATTTAAGGAAAGTAAGTACTATGTTAAAAGGTATTTCATCATTTTGTTTAAGATGGTAAAGCAGATCTGCTGTATGAGCAATAAAAATAGTAGCCCTGACATTCCTGGGCAAACTTCTTGATTTTATTCTATATTTAACATATTTATTTTACCCTTTTTTACAGGCAGTGGCTTCCCAAATCCAAAATGGTTCCCCTTGGGATAGACGAGACCATAGACAAGTTAAAAATGATGGAAGGACGTAACTCAAGCATACGAAAAGCAGTAAGAATTGCTTTTGATCGTGCTATGAATCACCTGAGTAGAGTCCATGGAGAACCAGTCAGTGACTTCAGTGATATTGACTAACAGAGATTCTAGCAAGGCATGAAAAATACCACACAGACTTGAACTCTACTAATGAACCTCTTTGTCTAAAAGAATGTATTGAAGATAAAACCCCTTAATTGTTGATTCAGTGGCTGAGTTCTGCAAACTTGAAATAGTTGAGCAATTCTTCTAAATCACCATTGCCATATTGATGAATTATTTTATTGTGTTGTAGATTGGAGGATTTTCCACTAAACCTGTTAAAATGTCTTGTTCATAGTGTTCATAATTGTACATAAATGTATATTCAACACTTAACTTATTCTGATTTTAGAAGTAGCTCTTTAATTCCTTTTATAATTTTGCTGGGGAGGGCGTTGGTTTTTGTTTCCATGCTTTTTACCTTTTTTTTTCATTCTTTCTGAGGTTAAGCTGCCTAAGCACCATCTTCCAGCTTAAGGTGTTTAGTGGATCTTAAAGCCTAATATCAAAATGGCATCAAATATATGTTTGCCTAAATCATATACAGTATGGTGCTGCTTGTATCATTTCTTCCTTGGTCTGTAGCTTCTGAAAAAGACTTCTGAATGTTTGTGTAAATTGTTGCTCTTTGCACAAAGTACCACATATTTAAGATTGATGTAAATTTACAATTACAAATATGTATTTTAAGAAAGGAAGTTGCATTATTTTGGAGGGTACTTTGTGAAAAAGACATCAATAAAAATTATACTATGTACATCACTTGCAAATCACCAAAAACACTCCATTGTTGCCCAAAATAACTTAAGATTGTTTTTGTTTTAAACAAACATGGCTTAAAGCCTGCAAACACATTATTTCTTTCAAAACCATATCCCATTTATCTCCCATTGATTTAATTTTGTTGGTATGTGTGCCTCCCTGTGTTTATTTATTGTAGAAAATGTATTAATTTGCTTTATAATGAAAAATAAAATTGACAAATATATTGATATGCATTTTTATACAGGCACATGAGAAGACAACTTGCTTTGGGAGAAAAATGTATTGGAAATTGTATAAAAATAACTTGATGGTTTGTGTGTAATTTGGTTTTTTGGTAACTTGTAATCTTTTGTTTCCAATGAGGGGATTTATGTAACTTTTAATTTAGAACACTTTGGTAGCAATAGAAACTTTGGATACATTTTTGTATGGTACATGTGATGTATATAGAATTAGTACTTTATTTTTATTTTTAAGAAGTAAAGCATTATGTTTGGGCAGGGGGAAGAAGGAGGGTGGGTTTCGAGAACTGCATTTTTATATTAAAAAGAAAAAAAAATAAAGTCAAGATATTGATTGTTGTAGCTACTTTATTCCTACCTTCACTGAGATACTGAATTTGTAACAATGAAAATGGCAAGGTATGTTTGCAATGTGATTTATAATGGCTCCATTATTTATAAATGCACTGTGTTTGAACTCTTTTGCAGTGATATCGTAAATACTGTACCAAGTTATATAATATGAAACACCAAATAATGCATATGAATGCACGAAGTATTTATGCCCAGCTTTTTTATAAAGGATTAGCAAATACAGCAAAACCAATACTTTTTAAATCTTTTTTTTAAAACTTCATTGAATAGCATACTTCATTGTTAAACCTGCTTGAATCTTTATTTTAAAGGGACAATTACTTTTTAAATAGTTTTTAATGTTTTTATTCTCTATTGTTTGTAATACCCCCATAGAAGCTTGAAATAAAATTTCTTTCTCAACTGTAAATTTTGTCCTGAATTTAGCCCCTGAGATTTTGCTGTAGTGCCCATTTCTTTACTCCATGACTGAGCTGTGATGGAGGCACTAAATCAAGAAGCTGATTGCTCTCTTGTGGCAGTATCGTCCTTACTGAGCCCTTTGATGGTAGGTATTCTGGTTAGCTGGGACCAGTTGCCTATGATGAACTCTACTAATTGGAGATTGTTGGATGGATTTTTATAAATGATCAAGCAATTAGTTTTCTCAATTTTGACAGTAAACACAGCTTTAGGGAGAACAGTGATGGCAGGTATTGTGGATGGACCATCAATGAAGTGTGCAGCTCTGGTAGCTGTAACAGCCACATCAGGTAGAAAAATAAAATGAAAAGATGGTTGTTTGCCTTAAATGGAACTTTCGTGTAATGACTTCAAGGATCTGCCATAGAACCATGCTCTTCTTTAAATAGAATGGAGCTTAATTTGGGCAATATGGAGACAGTACAATCATTTGTCATCTATTAGGACTGCCTGCTAAGGGTCTTCAAACAAAATACCCTGCATCAGTTTTTATTTCAGGCCAGTTCCACAAAATATACTAAAATTTAGTCTGTGTTTAAAACTGAGTAGTGATTCACGGCCTTATTTTGGCACACAGAGGAATAGGGTTTTTTTCTTAGACCTTGGAAAACTAAAATTAAATTACAACAGAAGTTGGAAAATGGTAATTTGATATTTGTATGATAAGAGTGTTGATATATGTAAAATATGAAGTGCCAGTACAAAAGAAGTATACATATAATTGCAAAATGATTCGTTTGAAGGCTTCCTACATTCTCTTCCAATTCTCAAGTCCTTCTGATACTAGCAGCATTGGAGGGGGTTAAAGGCTTCTCTTTTGTAAACTAAAGAGATCGTTAATTTGATTACAGATATATTTTTATAACAGATATAGTACATACATATCAGGATGTGCTTCACTACATTTTAGACCTGATTCTTCTATGACACTATTAATAACTAACATATAGAGTGGAAGTCAGTATTCTAGTGGAGAGAAGAAAAGAAAAAAAGAACACATTGTATCTTACCAATTTCTTGTGGAACATTACAGTAGTAAATACAAGGTGTAAGTTTGCACATTCAGTGCTCTGTTCTGATATGATCATGTTAATAGAACTGTGAGCATCAGCAGTTGAAACTGTGTAAATGTATTTTCTTGTATCAAATTGTGAGAAATTATGTTATAAATATTTAGGGGGAAAATGTGAATAGAGAATATTTTTTAAAAAGTTGTTACTAAGCTCTGATTTTTTGGGGAATGTTTGTTGTGATTTTTTAGCTTTTACACTAGAGGGAGCAATGCACACAGACCATCAACACTCAGAATAAATATTCAGTTTTCCTTTCTAAAATGCTGCTATTAAAACTTACTGCTTGTAAACAGTCTTTTTTGCTTGTAGTATTTGTAGTCCATCAAGATCAGTTTTCTCGGTTCTTGCTGCAAGTGGGCTGGTTTGGGAATGCTTATTTTTCACTTTAGAGCAAGTATAAACAACAACTGGATTTTCTGGCTCTCATTGTATCTAATTGCAAGTGGCAGATGAGTAAAATTTTACACTTTTTTTTGTTGATTTTTTTCACGGGTGCATTGCTATGGGTGCATTCTGTAGTGTTAGAAAACAAGTCGAAGCTGCTTGCTGCTGGTAAGAGAGTGCAAGTCAAACAGCAATTAACAAAAATACTCAAGTTTGGAGATGAAGGTTCAAGATGACACAAATGCTCAGCAGCCTGAACAAGTGATGGTTGTTTTCAGGATGTCTGCAAGGGAATTAAATAATCTCAGGCTTGTGATCATGTGCATAAAGGTGGTTTTCTATGTAAGAAAAGCACTTTCTCACCCCCATATATCTGTAATACAAGCACAGAAGTAAATTTTGAAGGGAGAAAGCATTTACTGTCCACATCCTGCTTAGCACCTTTTAATTAGCCTGTTTACAGGTTTGTATAATAACATTCAGTTGTTAAAACTTACCTATTTTATCCGTTCTTCCTCAAAAGATTTATTTCCTCTAAAACTTCTAATGTAGAAAAAGCATAAAGAACTTTAGGGCTTTCTAAAGAAGTATAGACGTGCTAAAGGAGTGTTGTCATTTAAAAAGTGATTATTTAGAGAATTGTCCACCAGCCTTGCTAAAGATGAAGCCAGTGCAAGGGCATGGTGAGAGAAGCAATAGTGACAGGATTTTAGGTGGAAAAGTAATAGCTCAGAGATAGGCACAGTAAAGTTCTGTATTAAAATTTTTTTTTTTTTTTTTTTTTCCCCTTTCAGTGGACATAGTTTTCTGTAAATAAGAAAAATTGCCAGATAAACAGAAAGTAAAATTACAGCCGGGTTTTAAATGAAAATAACTAGCACTCTAAATTTTATGCCTTTTCTGTAACATCCATGTTTATGGTGATACAGAGTAGTCCTTAATTTATGTATGTTAGCGGGAAATTTAAGTTACTTCTCTGCACTTCTGCCAGATGATGATTATGGGGAGAATGTACCAAAGATGCTGGTAAGATACTGTTGAAGCATGAGCGTCAATTTTTCAGATCAACTTCATAAAATATTTTGAACCAAGCTGTGTAATTGTTTGGTTTTTCCCACAGATGTTTATTTTCTCTGAAAATGTCTAACCCGGTATTTGTCAACAGTTTTTCTACCTGAGAAAAGTAAGAAGGGTTGCATTGTTGATTACATGAACCCTGTCTTTAAAATGGAAAATGTTATTCTGAAAGGGGATTTCATCAGTGTAGAAAAAAAGGGCTTTTGTAGTGTCTGACTTGAAGAAGAAATGTACATATATATTTTGTCTTGTATTTTAGAAACTCACAAATTGGTACTTTTTAAATTACTGTTTCCTTTCTAATCAAAGATCTTTATTCTATAAGATCTCTTAAAATTCCTGCATCTATGTTGAATGTAATTAGTTATTTGTTTTAATACTTCAACTGCCATAAAAATGTTGAGTTGTATGTAAATAAATGGCAGTCTTAGTTAGTCTTCAATAGATAATGAAACTTTTGTAGTCTTTTGTGCTAAGCAGGATTGAACAACCCTGTTTGTGGCTCCCTGTACAGAGTAGGTTTCACCCACGTACTTTGGTGGTGTTTTGGGGAAAAGAATAATACTTTCATCCAAGAGAATCTAAGATCTTAGCTGGCAAATTCATCTGGATCAGAAGAGGCTTCTCAAAATCTTCTAAGCATAATGTTTTGTTTCATAACTTTAGTTTGTTGATAGTTCTCTCTAGCCTTCTTTTCATTTTGCATACCACTATTACAAAGAATTTTATGTTCTTCTGCTGCCTGTCAGATTTACAAAGCATGTCCATGATTGCTAATCAATGTACTTCCCTAGCTGTGGAAAGTGAGCAGTGTAAAGTAAGGAAGGGTAGATTTGAGGCACCTGATACACTGAAAATGTTGCACTTAAGCTCATCTGACAGTAAAAGATTTCCTGGATATCGCATGTTACTGTGCACAGATTAGTCCTGCTTCTCGGAGCTGTCTTGACTGAGGGGTTTAGGTATGAGAAGTGAAGGACTGTTGAACTGTTAAAAACATCACAGAATGGCTGAGGTGAGCAGGAACCTCTGGACATACCTGGTCCAACCCCCTGCTCAAGCAGGACCCAGGGCCAGTTGCCCAGGATCACATCCAGATAGCTTTTGCTCCTGGGCAGCCTGTGCCAGTGCTCAGTCACCCTCACAGGGAAAAGGTGTTTCCTGATGTTCAGATGGAGCCTTCTGCACTTCAGTTTGTGGCCATTTGCCTCTGCTCCTGTCACTGGGCACCACTGAAAAGAGCCTGGCTCTGCCTTCTTTACACTCTCCCTTTGGGTATCCTTGTAGAATGATAAGATTCCCGTAAGCCTTCTTTTCTCCAAGTTGAACTTAAACTCTCAGACTTTCCTCAAAGGAGGGCTGCTCCAGTCCCCTTTCTCCAGAATGTCCACGTCTCTGTTGCCATAAGGAGCCCAGCACTGGACACAGCACTCCAGGTGTGGCTTTACCAGTCCTGAGTTAATGGGTTGGATTCTATCCCTTGACCTGCTGCCAATGCCTTGGATATTGTTAGTCTTTTTCCTGGAGATCGTCTAATTTTTCAGGGTGCAGAGTTCGCAAAGGTATTGTAACACTGTAAATTAGTTTAAAGTTTATTGTGTGAAAACCAGTCATGTCTCCTTTTCTTAGGACTCAATTTTAAAAAAATATGAAGATGGTGTTCCTATAGTGTTACTGCCTAAGGTTTTCCATTTAACTTTTTTATATGTACCATTTTATAAGGAAAATAAGATATTAATTTTAATTATAAATTCATATATATTTAATAAAATAATTAGACTATTTGGCATTTAATAATTATCTTAAAATAATTAAGATAATTTTATGTTGTAGAAGAAAGATCACTTGAATAAAAGGGTCATTTTTATTTACAAGTTTTTCTTTTATAATAATTCTGATTTTTAATGCTACCACAAAACTATTCCTCAGCTGTTCTTTCACTGAAAATGGCTCTTATAACAGCACACCAACACTTGCTAGGAAGCACAAAAGCAGAAAACATAACAAGATGTTACACAGATCAGAGCAGATGTCCTGGGGTTTGGAGTTTGGACAATCCCTATCCAGGTGTTCAGTGCCTCAGTGTTTCCTCTCCATGATTCACACAGCGCATGAACACATGGGCAAAGCAAGCAAGCAAAGCTTCTTGCAATGGACTTGACGTTGTAGCCATGGAAGCAGTAGGATAGAGGCAATGGCATAAAGAAACAAAACAAAGCAGCTTCATAATTTTGTGACAGGAGCTATGCAATAGCATGACATTGCCCTTGATGGCCCAGAAGGTCTCTTCAATGCTGTATTTTTACTTAATTGTTAAGCTGCCCCATGACAGGTAAATATGACTTGTTTCTGACTTTTCAGCTAATTTTTCTAAGTCTAATTCTGCTGTGAATTATTTTTCTTCCTTTCCTGCCAGTTCATATGTTAGAATAAAGCCAGAATAAGTCATCAGAATTAATGGTTCCCAGGATGAGAAAAGAAAGCATGCTGATTTTTTGCTTTCCTTTTTGTTTACTTATTCTCACATTCTGTTTATTATTTACTTTATAGTATTTTGCATTTTTGTGGTGGTGTTTATACAATCCACCATTAAGAGGCTAGTTTATTAAAACTAGTGATATTTTAGGTAAATATAAAGTGTAGTCCAATGTTGCAGGTTTTTTTCTGATTATCAGAAGATGTTCTGGAGTGGAGTGAAAACCACTTACCAAAAGTAAAAACTCTTGGCAGTTAAGAGTTGTTACTGAATTATTTCATTTATCAGTAACTATGCCTGTCAATGAAAAAATGTAAGAAAAAGGCAAAGAGAACTGATATGACACCAGGAAATAGTAGTCATTGTAAAAGTCCTAATTTCTAGGCAAGAAAAAGCAGGCTGCATAGAAAATAAGAGCATAATTCTCAGTTTAGAGCGAGAATAAAAAAAAAAAAAAAAATAAGGTCAAAGACAATAGCAACAGCAGATAGTCACATAACACCTCCTCCAGAGCCTTGTATGACAGGGACTCTGCTTATGCTGCTGACTTATTACTGCAATTGCTCAAAGTGTCTATCAAATCTCCCATGCTTCATATAAGCTACTTGCATAAAAATAAACCATTAACATTTTAACACGTCAGCAATTAAAAGTTTTTGCTTTGAAAACTCTGGTCTTATTTTATATTTAGCATTCAGTATTTTCATTAATCTTAGTTATTGTGACACTGTCTTCTGTTGTCCAAGGTTACCAGAGTTGACAGTGATGTATTCAGTCAGGTTAGGTGTAGCTAATGAACTACACAAGTCTGTTTTACTACCTGTCTTTCTAAAAGGGTAAGTCTTCAGACTGGGGACAGTTTGAAGTTCATATTAGCTCTTGTATTCAAAAGTCTCTTTAATGTCAGTTGTATGTGTACAATTACTAGCTAAAGAACAAACAGCCTTGAAAGTGAAAAGACAGTTTTAAAGCTGAAGCTGAGCCTGCTTAGCTGTCGAGTTTGCAGCAAAAGAACACAGGAAACCTTTGAAGTAGATGTTAGTCCACTCGAGCACACATAATCAAATTACCCCTATCTTTTCTGATATTCATGGGATTTGCTATAAAATAATGTCACAGGCTGTATGGCTATAAGTTAAGAGAACCTCTTACTGATTAATTTGATTACAAACAAGAGGGAAACCCGGAAGACAAAAGCAATACATGGCTTAGTGCTGCTGCTTCTGCCATTAAGTTAGTTTTGGTAAATTTAGTGACTTGTGCAAGGACAGCAGAAAGTCAGTGACCTGTCCAGGGCCACAGAGAAAGCCTGGGACAGATCTAGAAATTGAACTGAACACATTTCTGCCTTAGTGACAAAATGATGTCTTCTCTTTTAGTCAGCTGATAGATTTGGAATTTAATCACTAGCTCAGCTGCTCAGTGAATTCTGTTAGAAAAGGAGTGTGTTGACCCTGGCCAGCGGCAAAGCATCTGCAGATCTGCTCAGTCACTCTCTGTAGGATGTGGGAGGGCAATGGAAGAGTGAAAGTGAGAAAACTTGTGGGTTGAGATAAAAACAGTTTAACAAGTGAATATGGAACATGCCTTTGAGCAGTTTAGGTTGACAGTCACAGCTGTGTTCCCTCCCAGCCTCCTGCCCAGCCTCAGCCTACTCACTTGAAGGGGCAGAGTGAAAACCAGGAGGACTTGGTGCTGTGCAAACACTGCTCAGCAGTAGCCAGAGCACTGATGTGTGATCAATGCTGCTTCATCACAAATCCAGAACACAGCACAGTATGAGCTGCTGTGAAGAAAGTTAACTCCATTCCAGCCAGACCCAATACAAAAAGATTTTTTTTCCAATTTGCTTTCATTTTGCATCACCATCAATGGTGTTGTTATGATCAATTTTTAATTTTTATTTTAAGTTTGCTAACCTCTTGTCAGAATAGTCAATAGTGCTGTAGGCAGAGCAGTTCCAAGGCATATGGAAGACTCACATTTAAGGCCCCACTTTCAACTTGGCACAGGTACTTGCTGTGTCCCACTTCATCCTGTGGACACTGAACTTGAGCTCCTGTTACCCCAACGAACCATCCATTCTGTAAACAGCTATCCTAAAAAACAGCCTTGTTGAAAGAAATATGCTCCAATGAAAATTAAAATTGTTCCCAATAGTTAGCTTAATAGTTATATCAAAAAGTTTCACATTGGTACAACTATCAGTTGGATAGTGAGACAATTATCTCAGTCTCTTAGCTATGCATAAACCTTGACTCTACCTAATCTCTACTCCTGTGCTGCAGATGTGAGTCACAAGATAAAACTTTTTCTTATAAAATAGATAGTAATTGATCTTAATCTATTTACTGCTATATTGGCAGCTGGTACGAGCTGTTCCCAGCATCCAATCTATATGGGTATGCCATGGCAGGATTGAGATATTCTACTGCACATCTGGGAACGCATTTGGCGACTACCAAGGCAAATAGTGTGTATAGTTAAAGACTTTAAATTTCATCTGAACTCTGTTTAACATTATGGGGTTTTGCCAATCTCTACTTCTTCATTTTGAAACTCTATTTTAATTTCTTTATGTGCGGATAGAAATATGAATGTTTAAATATTCTGTGTGAGTTAATTTATACTGCTAGATCTCTGGGCAAAAAGGTGACAGGCTGTTAAGTACTATTCCCAAAATATATGTTGTAGTAGTAAAAAGAGAAAAAAAATCCTTATTTTGGAAAAGTAGAGGCACTGAATTTTAATCAAATGATAGCATGGAATTAGCACAATGGTCTTTAAGGGATTTGAGTACTTAATTCTGATGGATGAGCTGCTCATTTAGTACAAACATACTACAAAGATACAGGAGAACTATGGTAGGCATAGTTTTTCTAGTGGAAATTTTTTCTCATTAAGACCAGCTGATTGTGAAAACACATTAAAATTATAAACTGCTTATATATCTTTCACAAACATAACTCATTTTTACTAAATGGATGCAACCTTAATTGAACAGTTTTCCCTCAGAGGTAAGATATAGGGACCTTAATGGGCTGAATTTTGCCCAAACTTAAGGCTGAGGCTAAAATTCATATATCATTACTGCAAAATTACAGCCATGGACCAAAAATTTTTGACAACAAAAAAATAAATCTGACTCTCTTACTCTGTTAAGGTTGTTTGCATGCTTCTTTATTTGTCTGTATTTTGTTGCTTCCCCTCTCTCTCTGCTCCTCCCTTATAATTTCTGATAAACGTTCTCAAGGATGGAACTGTAAAGTCTGGAGACAGAGAAGAGGACTTGGCCCTGCCTTCCATTTTCTGTCTTCCTTTATATTTCAGATTTCTTAGGGGCCTCTTTTTAAGAGACATGTTCAGGTTTCCCCTTAACTGATTTTCTTTCTCCTTCTTCGCTATGAGAGAGGAAATGAAATTGCTACCTCTGAAGGAGGTGAACAAACTGAGCACTTATTCAGCGTGGGGCATTTACCATTGCACAATGTGAGACCAAGAAGGTGCACAAGAACCAGTTCAGCTGGATCCTGTTCTGTGCATCCCAACAGGCTTGCTGAAGGAAGCAGTCTTAATTTTTAATGACTAGCACTAAGATATTTACAGCTGCATGACAATATATATCCAATATGAAATTTTAAAATAACTCTTTGGTTGCATATCTTGTACTAGCTTTTTTAAAACAATGCATATTGCAGACAAATACGAGTCTGAAAAGATGCTGATTTCCAGACAATATGCGTAAACTAGTAGTTCAAATAGAACAAATGCACATAAATAATATAAAGGCAATTAAAACAGTTTATTATTCAGTAAACATGCCTGCATTCTGTAGAGCAGAACTGATTTATGTCCAATTTGCTTTGGTAAATTAACTTTTTTTTTAAATAAATAACTCTTTCTGTATTATGGAACACTTGTATAAAAATACAATATAATTTGTAAAATCAGTTGTTTCACTCAATTTATTACTATTTTCCATGGTTTCACTCATGCAGTCCTCAAATGAGAGGCAGTTTGCTGTGTCCTTCAACTGTAACTGAAATCACTGAGTGGAGTTACTGCTAGTGATGTCTAAAGATCATGTGGACAATAGCAATGTCAACAGGCCTTTGGCAGAGAAAGATTATAATGTTCTAAGACTAAATTATGAAAGTTAACTATTTAGAAGATCATGGGAATTTCTAGGGTGGGACATAATTAAATCCTGAATTGTGCTCCAAGGAAGATTTACTGGCAAAGGATAAATCTAGGGCATTAAGTATTGTTGTATACAGATAACACACACAAAAGGTCATAAGTACTCCTCCATCATCTAACACGAGATCCCTGTTAAAAAACATCATGTTATAATGAACTGTGTCAGCAAAGCCCTACAGAAAAACATCCTGCTTCTGAAGATTCTCACAAGACAAAACTTCTC
>JAWWEE010000040.1:17373654-17402196 GCA_035221455.1 Xenops minutus | reverse complement strand
ATAACTTGGTTTGAGTTTTAATTTTGTTGGGGAAAATATTTGAATCTGAAGTTCTTTCTGCAATATTTAAGCAGATTCTAACAAGTATTAAATAACTTTTTTTTTTCCATTTTAAAGTTTGTTTTATCAAAAAAAGTCACTAGCTGAACCTCAAGCTTGCATGAAATAGAGAAATTTTGACATTTGTTTTGTAAATGAATATTCTGAGTCCCAAGAATATTGCTTCACCCTCTACACTGGATTTGAGTGGCAAGGTTTGGGTAGCAAAGGGGCTTCTGTAAGAAGATTCCAGAAGCTTCCCCCATGTCTAGTGAAGCCAATGCCAGCTCACTCCGAGATGGGCATGCTGCTGGCCAAGGCTGAGCCCATCAGTGATGGTGGTAGAGCTTCTGCAATTTAAAAAGGGGCAAAATTACTGCACAACAGCAGCTGGGAAGAGGAGTGAGAATATGTGATAGAAATAGCCTTGCAGACACCAAGGTCAGTGAAGAAGGAGAGGAAGGAGGCATCAGAGCTGAAATTCCCCTGCAGCCCATGGTGAAGACCATGGTGAGGGCAGAGTGTGCCACTGCTATGAAGGACCAGGCTAGAGCAGATATCCACCTGCAGACAGAGCAGGTGGATGCACCCAAAGGAGGCTGTGGCCCTGTGGAAAGCCCACACTGGAGCAGTACCCGTGGACCTATGGGGAGAGGAGCCCAGCCTGGAGCAGCGTTGGTGGCAGGACCTGTGATACCATGGAGAATCCATGCTGGAGCAGTTGATGGAGGACTGTCTCCCATGGGAGGGACCCCTTACTGAAGCATGGGAAAAATGTGAGTAGTCCTCCCCCAAGGAGGAAGGAACAGCAGAGACACATGATGGATGGACTGACCACAGACCCCACTTCCCATCCCCTGTGCTGCTGGTGGGGAGGAGATTGAGAAATTGGGAGTGAAGTTGAGCCTGGGAAGGTGTTTTAAGATATTGTTTCTTCTTGTCCTACTCTGATTCAATTGGCAATATAGTAATTTCTTTGTGTCGAGTCTGTTTTGTCTGTGATAATAACTGCTGAGTGACCTCTCTCTGTCTTTATCTGAACCCATGAGCCTTTTCTTACATTTTCTCTCTACTGTCCATCTGAGGAGGTGAGTGACAGAGCAGCTTGGGTGGGCACCTGGCATCCAGTCAGGGCCAATCCTCCACAGCCATCAAGGAAGCAACTCTCCTGATCCTGGTAGGCTGGCAGTAACGATCCAGGATGGATGTGTGAGATGAACTCTGTGCTGAGCTTGAGTTTGCCAAGGAATCTGAATGCAGCCATGCTGTGTCTAAGGCAGATGTTTTCATTGCTGTTTTCATGGCTACAGTGCCAGCCAGTAGTTACAGTTTTATTTTCTGGTTTTAAACTGTGTCCTCAAAGACTCACTCTATAGTCCAGGGAACAAACCTGAGATATAAAATGTCTGGATTTCTTGCCTGATAAATATTTAATTGTTATTTAAAGTGCAGTAACTTCAGCGTCTCTGGGAACGACCTTTCTCACCACAGGCAACATAATTAACTGCAATGATTTAAGCTTATCTGTGAGACTTTGCTTTGGAAAAAGACAGCAGTGCTGACCCAGACAGACCCTGTACTCACCTGGCAAAGACTGTTAGTTTCTGTGTTCCAGTCCTTATTTTATGTGATGTATTGCATACCAGGGAACTTAAAGCATGTTGAGAATGGACAGCTCTCTTTGCAGATTTCCTGAGGCTTTCCAGAGTGAAGGTCACCTTGGCAAAGCAATTAACTCTGTAGATGTGAAAGAAATTTAAGTGAAAAATTTGGGTTTAAATCAGACACGTAATGTAGATATTTTCATTGTTTTAATTTTTCTTACATTTACAGAGTCTTGGAGTAAATAACTAAAAGGCAATTTGTATCTCAGATTAAAGATTTGAATCTTCTTCTGAAATAAATACATTTATTTCTTTGAAAAATGTTGTTTTCTGCAATGGAAGTCCCATCCAGGTATCTACAGAAGTATTAGCATAGAAGTCTACCAAGAGAAGGATTAGAAACTAATACTCTAATGTTCTGTACCTTAAATGTAGAACTGAAATGTACTACTGGCTCACTCCTGTTACAGAATTAACATAGTTTGGGGATGCCATTCAGTAAGTCTTTTATTTATGTTTTCTAAATTCCTTTTGTTTAAACCATTTGCAGAGTGCAGAGTACTTTCCCACTTCCCACAATCTGACCAGCTAGAACTAACTTCTTACTTTTCCTGATTCCTAAGGCTGCTGTTTCTACGTGATCATTCATCACTACCTGTCCAATATATCAAAGTGTATTCCCTGGTTTCTTCTGAAATTATTGCATGATTTTCCATTAAATCAATATTTACTGCACTGATGGGCTGCAGATCCATCAGTCTGGAGCATATGTGACCAACATAGCACAGTTTGGAGGGATCTGATGCTAAAGCAGATATCTTAAGACAGTTGCTCCTCCACTGTTAATGAAGACTTCAAAGTGACAACAGACCTCAAAGGCTGTGTGGTGCCTTATACCAGATTCAAAACAGTACAGCTTCACTTTCATATTTGAATAATCAGTTGGAGTCACAAGGCTACAGAAATAGGTAGCGTAGAAGTTATTCCTACTTCAAAGGGAACAGAACAAGAAAAAATTTACATATCTTAAGAGTATATACCAAATTGATCTATGCATATAATTTTTTACTATTATTTGCAGCTCTGTTGTTGATATGAGTCTAAAGTGGAGACTTAAAACAGTTCACTGAGGTCTAGGAATAAGAAACAGAATCTAATTAATTACAGAAAATGTTGGTCTGATGAGTCTACCCATGTAACTCAGCTTCTATGGGTCTGTATGCATCAATAGGAAAACCTGTACAATTGAGTTCACTCAGAACTGCTCATTCATTCTGAGTGCTATTTATGCTGCGCAGACATCGGAAGGGGACCAAAGTTAAGTAATGATTCAGGCAATCTTTAGCTTTTTCCCAAGACCCTTAAATGAGGATGAAGAATTGCTGCTGTTCCCCATCCTCATTGTACATTGCTGTAATAAAAAGTTGTAAGACATAAGGCTATAGAGAAAAGTCAGCAAGGAACAGTTTAATTTTTTATGCTCTTCTAACAGTTTTGCATACACCTGACAACTTTTGCAGGGTTTTGACCCTACTGGTCTGGATGATGGTCCTACTATTTCAGTGTGATTACATCACAAGTCTGAGTGCAGGATTCAGACTTAGGTAAGTAAGATTTACAGAATAAAAACCCCCATATATGCTTAGCATGTACATTTTTAATAATAATTGGGTGATAAATGTCCAAAGACTATTTTCCCTTCATGATGTTACTCTTCTAGTCAGTTCTTTCCTGTCCCTTTCCTGGTCTTAATTCTCCTAACAGTAATAACAGGTAAAGGCAAATCTTCATCACTTGGGAGGTTTCACATAGTGTGAAGCTGGCTCTGTTTTCAGACAACAAGAAAGGTTTCATTTCAACAGAAAGAGAAAAATCTGGTAGTACATTCTGCTGGTGGTGTTTAATTCTGAGAAGGGAAAAGCGAGCCAGCAACATGTAAAAAGTAACTAAAAGAATAGTTGTTTTCTGTGACAACTTCTGTGTAGAAGAAATAACAGACTTCAATTGCAGTCAAGATGTTTTAAGTTTGACATTAGGGAAGAAACTCCCTAATAGTAATACTTTCACAGGTCAGGTTTAGATGGCTGACAGATTTTTTTGAATTTTAGCAATTTTCTACCTAACAGAGAAATTAATTAAACTATTTCAGCATATTGGGGTTTTTTCCCCTTCTTTTTGTTTACTGATATTTCAACTCTCTGCAAATTTCATTGTGTTTGAAACTTTGACATCTGATGTGAATCATTTTTACTTTCAGGGAGTTAAAAATAAAGACAGGCAGTTTCTGAAGTAAAATATTTCCAGGCGGAAAACTGAAATGGCACACATTAAAAATGGGTCAAGTTTTTTTAAAATTTCTGGCTGAAATTTAAATCTATATGAATTCACAACTATTTTTGTTGTAAAACAAAATACAAACCATTTTATGAGATGGAATAACCACCAACATTTCAGTAAACAATGGCAAGTTAAACAAATAAGTGCATTCCTTATTTTTACTGGTTTTTTTGTGCTAAAAAAAGCAAAAGATCAAAGCTAAATTACTCAATTGAAACTACACTTATTTATGTGCAAGGTAT
The DNA here is from genome assembly GCA_035221455.1 of Xenops minutus. Taxonomy (NCBI): domain Eukaryota; kingdom Metazoa; phylum Chordata; class Aves; order Passeriformes; family Furnariidae; genus Xenops; species Xenops minutus. The sequence continues at coordinate 17,397,974 of JAWWEE010000040.1, read as the reverse complement.
TTCACGTGATCTCTTAAACACAAATGTTTCAATTTGATCAGTATTTGCATGTTCCTGATGCTATCCATATTTATCATATTAATATAAATATTTATAATGAATCTCATCACATTTCTTAGTATTTTAATTGTGAAATTCTTAATGGTACTGACATTTAAATAACACTATCTGTATTAGAGTTAATACTGAAATTAATAGACTAGTTTAAGAACATCTTTATTCTACAATGACATTGTGTAGCACACTTTACTATAATTTTAATAGGAAATTATTTCATTATTATGGGTTTGCTATTAGCTGAACTCTCATAAAAGTGCTCTGAACAGGAAAGCTGTGTGTGGTTGAAGTGTAAATCTTTTTATCCTAGCTTGACATTGTAGTTCTTTTTATCAATCTGACAAAAATGTGCCTGGAAACATTTTGGAGGCTTAAAGAAAAGAGAGCAAAAATGTCCTACAAATCTAGTTTAGATGTCACCAAAATCTTATCAAACTTCTTGCTTCATAGGAAGTTTCTTACATCTTAACATTCACATCATTAAAACCAAGAGGTTCTTCTGTTTTCTACCATGAGCAGAATATAATTTGTGGTTTCTTCCTATGTCAGTCTTGATTTACCTTCACATCCAAATCCTATTTTAATCCTTCTAATGAACATGCGCTTTATAACCGCACCCAACTTTTACCCAGGGAAAATACCATCTATGATTTGAAAAAAAAACTCAAGGAGATTGACAACTTTGAAAAGAATTGTGTGTTTTCCCCTATGAAGGCCTGCTCTGTGCTGCATATATTCTGTTTGATGGGTGATGCCACAGGGACAGTTTTGTTTTAACATAACATATTGCCTGTTAAAATAAATTGAAATGAACACAGAGGTCACACTGAGCTGGTCCCACATGTCCCTATAGACATATGTACAGACAGGTGGTTAACACAGCCTCCTGTCCAAAACAAGATCTGGAGGGATTTCTCCTTATTCCTGACAGATGGTCAGCTCTTCTCAGAGATCCTGAATATGTTTAAAATATTTACATGATTCTAAGATGGAACTATGGGTTTTTCAGGTGAAAAACCACTATCCACCTTTCAAAGATGCTTTACTTGGGGCTTTGAAGTTAATTTTCTTTTCATGACAAAACAAATGCAAAAGTGCTGAGAACAAAACTTGGGTTATTTAGGATAAAAGCAGCAGAGTGTAATTATATTGCATTATCCTGTGTTTCTATTTTTTTTAATTTTTATTTTTTATTTTTATTTAGACATCTAGAGCACTGCTGTTCCTCCGAAGTCACTGTTTGAGAACAGTGTATGATAGGGCTGTCTATCCCTCCTGAGCAGAACACAGAGGACACTTCTCTTCTGCAGCAGCAATGACCCAGGGACAGTGAATCGCTCCATCTCAGCTGTTTCTCTGGCCGTAGCAAACATGCCTTGCTGTAAACACACTGCTGTGTCATGCAGTTTTTTTGTAGTCACTGTAGCTGTGTCTCATCTTTCACCTGCTCCCTTAATCAGGAACAGGGTCTGTGGGAGCAGACCAAACTGCCTGTGGTGATTACCTCTGTGGGAATGCTGATATCTCTGCTGACAGAAATCATTTGCCTTAGGGCTCTGGTCAGCTTGCTCATATTATTGGCCCCAAAAGGATCATGGAAAATAATAACTTTAACTTTGTTTCTCCATGAAGTGACTAGCAATTGAGAGAAATCCAGAATATTGTTCTGCCAGAGGAGCCCAGCAAACAAGTCATAAAAATGTCTAGCAACAAAGTAAAGATTATATATAGTAATGCAGAATTAATATCTTTTCATCTTTGGGTCACAGACAATTCCCATAATGGGATAGACCTATGAGTAATAATGGTAAGGCTCATACTGTGTCATTGCTTAAAATTATCAGTGTATTTCCACCAAGATTATCTGCTTGCACAGGTAGAGTGTGTAGGTACAAAAATGTCTAGGCTTGATATTTGGAGAGATTAAAAATGCATTCCTTCATAGGCAAGAGTGGATACATCTGAGCCGTTGGGTTTTTAAGTCTTGTATCCTGGTATACAAATATATTTTCAAGCATATTCTGAAACTGCTGAAATTTAAAGCTGGTTTGCAAAGAAATTTTGCTCCATCAGCTTCTGCACAGTGATGGTTCAGAGTCCTTGTAAATACGGAGGCTCTGTTAAAGTAAGTGAAGTCGATTAAGTTTGTCTTTCCAGAGAAGCACATTTCTGAGAAACAGCTGTTTTGTTGGTTTTTTTTTTTTTTTTTTTTTTTTTTTTTTAATTAATGGAAATTTTAAGCATGCTGCAGAATGTATCTGCAGCAAACATACTAACCAGAGGATGACTAATATGTGCACACAGAAATTCACAAAAAACCTCTATTTTTTTAATAGATGAAAATGATTCTCAGTGAGCACCAGTCTCTATTCTGTGCTAAAATGATTTAAAAAAAACCCCACAAAACAAACACCAAAAACAAAGTTTTGCATAAATAAAGTGTGTTAGCCCTAGGAAGCTGCACCTGTTGATGTGCACAGCCATTAACCATATTGATTTCAGTGTGGGGAAGTTGAGCCCCTGCTTGAAAGGTGAAATAACACAGGTATAGTCTGTTGGTGATCAAGATACACTTCTAAAACATTTCTATTGATGTTTGATATTTTTCTGAAGGAGTAAACCCTACCTGAGCTGTTTTCTAGTAATAGTTTAGACTTTTGACATTTGCAGAGTACTATTCACATGTGCAAACAGTAACTCTGCTCTCATTTTTCTATTTATTTAATTGAGGAATTATTAAGTGTGGTCCACAGCAGGATTCCTTACATACTTCTCTTTGCAACATCAGGCAGGAGTGGAATTTTCATTTAGTGTGGAATTTTCTGTGTCTCTGTGTCTCTCTGGGTGGTAACATAAAGTACAAACTGCAAGTAGCTGTATCTCAGGAGCTTATTTGGTTTATTCTGGTATATTCTTTCTAGTGGAAACAACACAACATGTTGGCTCAACATCTGCTTCTACTCATGTGCTTTTGTATGAGAAATTTGTTAATAGTGAAAAGTTGCAAAATTTGAAGGAAAGATAAAGCAATAAGACTGACAAAGCTTACTGCAACAACAAACACCAAGGAGAGATGGATTTTTTTTTTTTTTTGTCTTATCTCTGCTTGTGGCATGTTTCTTCTTCCCTGTTTACAACCTTAATGGCTGAGTGGAGGTCTATGATTATTTTTCTTCTGAGTATGTTAGCATGGAAGTACCTTTTTTTAGCCAGATCCATACCTTACTGCCTGGTGGGAGACAGCTTGTTTCTTTGCTTTTCTTGTTATAAAGGGCTATGTTCTCTGCTTTAGAGTGTGCCATATCCTCTGTATTATAGACCCAAGCTTTGCAGACATGCACTGATGTTCATTGAGGCATTATGTTGTACATTTTCAAATATAGCAATCATTCATACATGGCCCATTCAAAATATTCATGATTCTTTTCTCGAAAGTGGACCAACATTTCTATTCATTTAATTTAGACAGGAGGAATTTTATAGCTTCTGAAAATCGGGTATAATTTCAACTTGGAAAGTCAAAATGAATGTTCACTGTTAAAAATCATATGATTATTATGGACCCAAATGGTTGAATACATTTGCATTTTTTCAACTTCTGTAATAGGTTGTGTATGCTAACTTAGAATCTCCTCTGTATATTACTACACCAAATAAATAAGAGAGTAAATAGAGCAGAGACAAAGTTAACTGAGAATGAGTGATCATTATATAAAATATTATGGAATATTGCACCAGAACTCTCCTACAGTTAACTAGCTGATATTATATATTTCAAGCACAACTTAAAATTACTGCAATACAGTATAAAATATTAAAAGAAAGCTTCCATTTAAGAAAATGAACCTGTAAATGAAATGTGAATCAGGTTGATAGTAATTGATTGTTACTGGATTGCTACTATGTGAATAGATTTCAAACTTGTTATGGTTTCTCATTTATATCTCTGAAATAAAATGCAAAATGTTAAAAGAAAAGCAGTATGTCTTCAATAATTTCCCAGTTTGATATCCCCTACATCATGTATCCCCAACATATTGTTATTATTGATCAAGGGGCCCTTTCAACCCAGGCTCATTGGGTTCTCAAAGGAATTTGGCATTTTGAGGCCAAAGAAGCAGCCGCACATACTGCAGGGTCTTGGAAAACATAAAACAAGGCTCTTAAGCTTTTATCTTTGGATGAAATAGTCTGTGATAGCACATGACAGAGCAGGGAGCAGGGCTTACCATTCCCCATAATGAACCTGCATTCTCCAGATGTGCCCTGCTGTAGGGAGCATCGGACTGTCTGAGATTTCCAAGCCCGGTAATCAGAGTCCAGGAGGGCAGTCAGCTTACAAAGAATGCAATTTCAAAAGTATAGCAATGGTAAAACCAAGTAAGTCATACACACAATGCTGGATCATATATGTATATTGGATATATACCATCTGACCCAGTTAATTGTGTTTAAAATCTTTATTACATATCTTTCCTTGAGCAAAGACTGTTTAATTTTGTGGGTTTTCTTTTAATCAACATTCTAAAATATATTTAGGTAGGATGCAGATATATTCATATATTTCAGACCAAAATATTGAGTAAATACAATACTTTATGCCCACTAACCTCTTTAAAGACACCAGTTACCTGTGTAACGTGATAGGTGAACAGTTTTCCTGCATTAAAGCTGCTTTGCTAGCTAAAGTCTGTTGAAAGAGAAGATTTATTTACTAGGAAGAAAGATTTAATTAAATGTTTATCTCTGAATTTATAAACCATTAATTATATAATCTTAGAATAGAATTATAGAATACTTTGAGTTGGAAGGGATTACTAAAGGTCATCTAGTCCAACTCCTCTGCAATGACCAGGGACATCTTCAACTAGATCGGTTTATTCCTGATCTTGAATGTTTCTAAGGACAGATCATCTGTGATGCTCCTGGGCAACATGTTCCAGTGTTTCTTCATCCACATTGAAAAAAAAAATTGTTCCCTATAGCTCATCTAAATCTATCCTCTTCTGGTTTAAAACATTACCCCTTGTCCTAGCGCAACAGGCCTTACTAGGAAGCTTGTCCCCATCTTTCTCATAAGCCCCCTTTCAGTACTGGAAGACTGCTATAAGGTCTCTACAGAGTCTTTTCTTCTCCAGGCTGAGCTACCCCTACTCTCTCAGCCTGTCTTCACAGGAGAGGTGCTCCAGCCCTCTATCCATCTTAGTGGCTCTCCTCTGGTCTTGCTCCAGCAGGTCCATGTCTTTCATGCGCTGGGGACCCCAGAGCTGGATGTAGAACTCCAGGCAGCATCTCACCAGAGCAGAGTAGAGGGGCAGAATCCCTTCCCTCAACCTGTTGGCCACACTGCTTTTGATGCAGCTCAGGATACAATTGTCTTTCCAGTCTGCAAGCACACATTGCTGGGTCATGTCCAGCCTCTCATCCATCAGAATCACCGAGTCATTCTGAGCAGGGCTGCTCTCAATCCCTTCATCCTTCCATCCGTATTTGTAGGGGGGGTTAAATTACTGAAAATTCTTACACAGGAAAAAATCTTCCCTGTTATGTTAAAACATTGCAGCTGTAAAATATTTATTATGAGATAGTATCGATTTTTTTGTAAACTGCAATTTTTCTGATTGTTTCAGGAATATTTAACATCCTTACTTTGATCTTAAAGACTCATTGAAAAGTCTTTAAAAAGTAATCAGGTTTTTTTTGGAATGCAATAAATTTGTCATCACTGATCGCAGGTTGGCAAGTCTAGATTTAAAAAAATTTTCTTCTGCAATTGCAGTCCACAAGATGGCAATCTAGGACTGAGAGTGCCTCCACAAATTATTCTGTTGATCGTCTTGCTGCTGTTTCCAACTTCGGGAGCGGGTTTGAAGTCTGCTATGCCGTGCTCATATCTTGGGCTGCACTGCGAGTGACCCTGAGGCACTTTCTGATGGGCCTCAGTACCCTCAAAATTGTCAGCTCCAGTAGTGCACATTCCTTTGGTCTAACCAGTTTCCAGTGTTATTTACTTTAGCTCAAGCAGCTAGTTTTGAAATAGTCTTTTTTAAAATATAGAGGCTGTTTAGAAGTAGGAACCTGGCTTCTGTATGTTTAATGCAACCAAAGGTCTCGGACATAACACATACTGCACATTATCTGCTCAGTATACGTGTTACCTCAACTCGTCCCCACAACATTAAAGCCTCTAATAACCTCCTTAAAACCATATATCCTCTCAGAAAGTTATGAATTTGGAAGTACTGTTGCTTCTTCTTATAAGTGGTCTATCTCTCTCAGGAAGATTTAAGAGACATCCATACAGAGGCAAATTTTTTACAAACTTTCGTCATGTACGGATCCACCTGCCCAGCTGTGTTTGTCAGAGGATGTGGGGAAGAAACACCTGACAAGTCACCACCCTGGTGGTGAGCAGCCCTCCCTCCAGTCCTGGGGAAATGGCAGAGGAGTAGGCAGAAGCTCCACTTCAGACATAGAACTGCCTGGACAGACAGAACCTTTAGGCATTTTAATACTGTAGATCCCATTGCATTACTAAATGTCTCTGCACTGAGTCCAGGTTTTCAGCATGAACAGCAGCCTGGTTGCCCACAGGTATTATAGGTACCTAACTGTTTAAAGAATAAGGACACACAGGTTAATGTATCTGAATTCTACCCAAGGTTCACTTAAGCTGCACCCTCGGGCTAACCAGAGTTGTAAGGGTCAGTAGTAGAGCTGCACTGACTTAGTATGTGACTGTCAGCATTAAAAAGTCACCGCAGTTGCAGCTTCTCAGGTTCGAGAACCCATCTGGCTCTACTGAATTCAGTGTTACCACCATGGTGTGCACACACTCTGGAAGGAATTGCTCATCTGTCTCATGGGGCATTCTAAGATTTAGAGGCATTATGCCAATTTAAGATTGGTCTGCTTAGCAGAGTGTAGTTGGTAGTGTAGACCTAGGGGATAAATCAGCCTCTCTGCCAATGGTTTCACCTGGGAAGGTGTTTGGAGGAGTCCATGCAGAGCATGATTGTCACAATCATGTATCAACCCTGGAATTCTGGTTGTCTAGTTGTTTCCCCCAGCTTAAAATACTATTTTGAAACCTGGATAATGACAAACCCTCATTTGCTAGTCTTAGTGAAAAAGCCTCAACAAACAATTTTGTAATTTGTCGTTATTCATTCAATGAACAAACTGCACCTACTCATTACCATTCAGGGGGTCTCCTCTTTCCAAGGCTTGGATATGGAAATGACAAAATTCCAGAATTAAGTATGAAAAGGAAATTATCTGGGAGAAAGTTAACAGAAGCAAGATTAACAACTTTATATTTTCTTGCATTAGATTTTCTTATTTTCTGAGTCACTGAAGGCTTCTGAAGACCAAAAAGAGGTGTTAGTACCTTTCTTCAGAGCGTAAAGTATACAGTGATCATTGTGACTTGTGTCTCACCAGGCTTAGTTAAAAAAATAAGGATTAGTAGAAAAAAAATAAAGAAATCCAGCTCTCTCTTCTATCTCCTTCAGGAAAGGGGACAAAATCTAAAGTAAGCACAGAGAACGGTGTTAGCTGAAGCCTAGGTCTGATCCTATGCTCATCCTCCAGGCAAACAGACTAGAGCTCATCTGGGCAGCTCCAAGTCTCGGCTTTGTCCAGACAATGGAGCTGTAGGCAGACTGGCAGGAGCACTTGCTGTCACAAGGCAACAGGAAATTGCCATCAGCCTGGCCCACTCTGATGTAATTGCTTTCCTGGTTTCTCCTTTTCTTTCATGCTTTAGTCTACATTAGTCTTACTCAGAAGTGTGAGACTGCCTTTCCTTAAGCTGTCCCACTTTTGGATATCCCATTTCAAATTGCTCTATATACCTTTTTTTTTAATTTCACAAATGCTACTTTCCAGATGTGACAGAGAAACCTTAAAAAACCCTGAACCTTCAATACTTTTTTCCCACAAATCAAAACTTTGATATTTATCACTGATGTGTATTTATGGTGATTTGGATAGTTTCCATTTTGTACGATTGTGTTTATTACTATTCCAATTTAAATTAATTTTGGAGATATTAAGGTTTTATGAGATATTAGATGAAGTATTTTAACAAAGCTATCTTACCTCTATTCATCACCTGCAATATTTTTTGGTTATGACTGTATAAGAAAAATTGTATTTTTCACATTCCAGTTAGTATTTCTGGGGGAAAAAAAAAATGGAGCTTACCAGAATGCCATATTACTGAATTCTGAATTATAGTGTCTTCCACTGACAGAGTCGATTGTGAAATAAATTTAGAATAGACTGCAATAATTTTCCCTTAGTGTCTCATGTTTATTAAAGAAAGGTCTGATTCAGAAGTGCTAGTAGGAAGATTATACCTGAAGATCACAACTGTGTAGAAAGTTCATAAAAAAGGTAAGCTAAATACTAAGAAAGCCTACCCATGTAATTTCTCTTTATCTCTACTGCCAGCAAAACAACATAACTACATAACAGTGTAGAAAGGTGACAGAAAAATTAGAGGTCTCCTTTAAGTCTTGTGACCTAATGGGCAGTTTTTCAATTGATTTTGATAAGATAGAGATAAGGTCTTGAGAATATAAACAGTCAAGAGTTATTTGTGTTAATTACTTTTATTCTTAAAAAGCACCAGCTTTTAGTTCTTTTAGTCCAAATTGCCCAATGAAACATTATAGTGTGTATACATGAGCAGAGTTTCTTCTCTTCTTTTACCCTTTCTTATAACCCTGAGTACACTGCTAGCTTGTATTTCTACATTTAAAACTGTATTATTTGCAGAATAATTAAAATGAGACTGTTACTCTGCAGTAAAAACATGCATGATCAATATTTTTTATTTATTGCATACTCTATGAAGTGCAAGATAAATTATGCTTAAAATAAAAGCAAATTAAAAGACAAATCACTTCAAAGGACACGAATTTCCTAAGTGACTGTTTAGATTTGTAGGTTATCACAGGAAAACTATTATAAGTATTATTACTAAAAAATGTGTTTTTTTAATTAATTACTATGTAAAAAACCCATTGTATTGCAACCTGATATTTGTATTACAACAGCCTGGAAAGCAGTTGTCCTTCTAAACCCAAACTATAACACCACTTTATTGTACTTTGAGAGAAATGTAGACTTGGGTGCAATTGAATGTTCATACTGTACTGCTGCTCCTAAGGGTCCCTTGGCAGTTTTTCCATGCAGGGCCTCATTCTCCCTGTTAAGCAGTGGGAAGTTTCTCTAGACAAGGAGGAAGGGGAAAAAAACCCTGATTTAGTAAAAGATTTTTTTTTTTTTTAATTTTGAAATTTATTGCCTTTTTGTTCAGAAAGTAAAACAAATAAAAAACGGTGATAAGTGCTCATCACAGTTGTAACCTGTGTCCAAAGCCTGCTTGGGGTCTGGCTCATTCCCTGGATGGGTGTTGAACAGTGAAATGGTGAAATGGTGTGCATGGTGTGTGTGCCCACACTGTGACACAGAGTCAGGGCAGGAGCTGAGCCCACAGGGAACCTCTGCTTGTGCCACTGTGATGGCACTTTTGCTGGGGAGCTGCCAGCCCACCATGGTGGTAGCCAAGGCAGCACATGGACTTTGAGGCTTTGTGGTGCCTCTGGTTTCCAAATTTTTCTGCAATTCTCCTCATGTTACAGAGATGAAGCACCCCTGCAGGAAGAGTTGCCATACTCAGGCTCTGGATTCTCGCTTCTAACAATCTGCAAAACCTGGAGACTGCAAATGTGGTCTGTTCAGTGTACACAAATCGTGGAGCAGCTTGCTTTCAGGACCAGGGCTGAGCCGGGATCTGATGACAGGATCTCATCAGACAGGGAGAGTGAAAGCTGTTAATCATTTTACTCCCAAGCAGTGTGGGAGATGATCCTGGGCCATGAGCTCCTGGCACACTGGAGACTCTCCGATGGCAGGTGTTAGCTCATGTCAATACATGAGTTTGCCCCAGAGGGAAGGGAAGATGCTCCTCAGTCTTGAGAAGTGAGTACAGTTGGTGGATCATGCAGCCCCCCTCTCCTCCTGTACATCAGAGCTTTATTGACCTCCTGTCTTTGGCACTGCTATTCCTTCAAATAGGAGCTTGAGCTCATTAGCGGGGCAGCTTGTTCTGCTCCTGCCCCAGCTGTGGCTGCTTTTGGAGGAAGTTATGAATTATTGACAAGATAGTCTCATGAAGAGTTATTCCTTGTAAAAAATAGAGGTCCCTAATATACTTTCCAATTAATTTTTTTTCATTCTGTCAGAAAGGCTTCTTGCCAATTTCTAGTATCATGTTTACTTAAATAATCTGTGAGGATTTGTTATACCATTCACACTGGCATAAATTATATTGCTTTCACATAAATATGACTAATCAGCTGTTGCTGAGATTTTCCACTGGGTTACATGGCCTGGAGAACTGTATTCTGGTTTGGAGCTTGCTTTCCAAAACAGAGCCTGTCACCGCAATCACCCTGAAAGGACAGGGGTTGATTAGTTTTCTCTGAGGCCTTAGCTCATTGCATGATGATAGAGTCTAAAAGGTAGATGAATATAATTTGAGCATTTACTTTTGGCTTTTTGGAACTTTAGTGTTCCCTCCTGCCTTTGAACTCTACCATTCAGATCCCTTTCCAAAGCAGCTCACCCTGATCAAACCAAAACCCTGCTTCAGTTTCTTCATTTGTGAAATAGGACCAACAGCTGCATCGTCAGTCTCAAAAGCTGAAATATGATGAACACCATTTAAGACTATTACTAGTTTGTTTTCAATATTCAGGGTTTTTATGGGGATTCTAGTGGGTTTTGTTTTATTTTATTTTTAATTTATTGTGTAATTGTAAATTTTTTATGTTAAGTATTAGAGACAGATTTTTATGCTTTTTGATGTAGTTAGAACCTTCCTTGTAAATAAGAAAATGAGAGTGGATATTTTCATACATTCACAATGTTTACTAGTAAGGAGCTCAAAAAATCCAGCAATTATAGAAAGAATGTAGCTTGCAAAATTAACTGAGAAATACCCTGCAAGAGTCAAACTAATTATTTACAGACAAGTTTGCAAGGTGCCAATCATGACAGTTTTAGTTTAATTATGAAAGAATCTACATTGTACCATTGACATACAATATGGATGTACTTACTTTAGTGTTTTTAATGTTTCAAGCATCCTATAATCAACTGTAAAGAAAATTTCTCCTGAGGGTGCAGAGTCTGCTGTGGTAAAAGACATTCAACTGGTTTCAATAACACAATTCTGTTGGCTTCAGCAGTCTTTGGATTGATTTTGGTTTGGGATTCAGCCCAAAATGAAGAGGACGCATCCCAAATTAATCTGCTCTTTCGGATATTCTGTTTCTGAGATCTTCACTTTCTCAAGTGAAGGTCAGGGCAGTAGGAGGTAAAACACTGGCATGATTAATATTCCCCACATCTGTCTGGAGTAGAATGCCTAGTGCAGAAAGCCAGCTGACCAGAGGGCATTGTTAAAGAAGGTGATGCATTCCTATAGCTAAAAGCACAAGGACACTAGTAAACAAACTTTTCTCTTGTAAAGAATAAGGTTCAAGTCTCAGTCTGGCCAATTGTTATCATTGCACCTCATTCAAAGTGAGGGTTATTGTTTTGAAGTAGATTTTTTTTTTCAGTCACAATGAAATGTTGCTTTGTTCCAACACTGAAAAAAACCCCCACAACATGAATTTGCTTAGTAAAATCATTAGAATTTGTGATTTTTTTTTTTTTTTGTCTATAGAAAATATTTATAATGTGAAGATTTTCAGCATTGGGAGGTAACACTGTTAGTAGTTTCACAGTAACATTAGGAAAATGACCTGAAAGAATTATGTTCTATATTTATATGGCTTATGGGGCTTAAAGAAAAAGAAAAAAGTTGCATTGGAGGGGGTATGAGGTTGGACACTTTATTTTTCATTCAGTGCCACAGGAAATATTCTGCAGCAGCCTTGGAAATGCCAAGACTCCACAGCGCAGAGGAAGTCTGTTGAAGGCTGCCTTAATTTCAGTCCATGTTTATTCTGTGTACTCCCCTACTGCCGAACACCTCGTGACACGTTAAGAGACAAGAGTAATTCTCTTAGATGTTTCCTTTGAACTTATTCCTTTCAGTGATTTTTTTTTTTTTTATGAGAAAAAAAAGAATTGTCCTCAGCTTTCCATTGATGAAGAAAATGATAAATATTTTTTACAAACTATAAAATTCTCTAAGCAGATAAAAAAATTGAAGATGAACTTGTTCAGCATTATCTTTTCTAATTCGTTATTTCCTCTGTTCCTGTTTCATAGGCTAATCAGATTATTGTCTAGATCAAAATGTCAGAGTTCCTACAGAATGGAGAGTTTCAAGTTCACATCAGTGGCAGAAATTTTGTATTTAAAAATCTCTTATAATGGAAAATTTGACCTGGGAAGTCTATAGACTAGCTGAATTGCAGTTCGCTTTCTACTTCTTTCCTTCATTGTTTGATTGAGGGAAGGTTGGAGTCTGCTACACAGAATGAAGCATTTTTGTAGGAAAGAATATGTACTAGAAAGTAATGTTTTCCCAACTAAAGTCACTGCTGTTAAGGTCAGTGCATAAAACACATTAATAACATTTTGATTTGTTCTTCTCCCAGAATCTCAAAGCAGAAGTCATTATGTTTTGAGAACAGGAACAGAGACAGTCTCTGGTGTAAGACAGTGCTTTTGCACACTGGAGGTCGGTGACAGCAGCCTGTTATGGGTTTCTTAAAGAATAATGGCTTGTCTTACCGCTAGACTGAGGGAGGGTAGGACCAGTGCTTGTGCCTCTCCATCACTGACAAACTCTGTGCTTTAAATGTCATCAGTGACAGCCCTCACTCCTCCATATCCTCCTGCATTACCAGAAGGAAAAGATAAACGGAAGAGCCTTAGCCTCTATGCATTTAAGCCAAGAAGACGGACAGAAGTTTGATCACCTCCCCGGCATCTTTGTGTACAAAGTAGCATGCAATGTAAATTATAGAGCTCAAGATGCCAATAAACATCAGCTATGACTACAGTGAGCAAATGGCCTTTAATTAAATATATGGAAGACCAAAATGTGTATTAAGAATATCCCTCTGAGATCCTGTTTCTTCACATTCTAGTTGTTTGAGAGGCTGCTGCTGGAGCAGCCTTCCTCACTCTGAGTTCACTGAAAAAAAAAGTACCACTGAAATTCAGTAAATGATTATTTAAAGGTTGATTGAAGCTGTAAGAAAATATTTTATTTTCTTTAATGGGTGGGCAATTAAAGGCTTTGGTCATGTTATGAGTCATTTTGAAATACAAAGCACCAACACTAATTTAAGGAAGTTCTGATAGTTGTAAATGTATATCTTCTCTATAATGATGCTGTTACCTGAGGTTTCAGACTCCAAACTTACCAGAGCTATTTATGTGTTTACTTACCCTAAGGTACTAGCAGTGAAAATCCTTGAAAAAGCACCATCATTAACACCCAATTAAAGAGAAAACTTATGCTAATAAAGCCGGGAGTTGCTTTTTAATGTTTGGAAAAGGAAAAATATTTAATGACTGTATTTCTGGAAACCTTTTGATGTTCATGATAATTAGTTCAGTCCAGCTACTAAATTAAGGGCAGTTTAAGTATTACACAGACATTTGAAGGTTGCCTTATTCAGAAAAGACTATCCAATATACAGACTTAGTCAAAGAACTTCACCAAGAGAATACCAACTCAAGGATTCTATTTGGGTTTTTGGATGGTTTGTGTAAATCTTAGATGAGAAAAATAAATGAAAATATTTGAAGAGGCAGTTGCATAGCTGCAGAAAGCTATAGTTCCTACATTCAAAATCATTGGTATCATCAGTGCAGTCCACTGAAGAATCCATAGTATATGTCTTGAATATATTCAATCACAATGAGTTTTAGACTTATTTCAACCACAATTTCTGAACCATCTAATACTGTGCAAATACCTCTCTCATCTTAATGACTTCATGTGCCTGATGCTGGTTTCAGGGGGCAAACAAACACACATTTTTGAATAGTCTATATTAGCTTCTGATCTTATCTCAAAGTGGTTCAAAGGGACCACTCCTCAGTGAAGGCAAGGGACAACTTTGACCATCTGTTGAACACTTAACTCACCTTTCACCTGATATACCTAAACACAACATATATATGTAAATGTAAATAATGAGCTGTTGGGTTTTTGGTTTTGTTTTTTTTTTTTGTTTGTTTGGTTTGGTTTTATTTTGTTTTTGTTTGTTTTGGGGTTTTGTGTGGTTTTTTTTGTGTTTTGTTTTGTTTTTGTTTGGGGTGTGTGGGTGTGTGTGTGGGGTGTGTGTGCGTTGGTGGGTGTTTTAGTAGATAAAAAGATGATTTTTGTTAAAATTGACAATTTTCTCCTGCTTGGGTAAGACAGCTTTTCAGTTACCCTTCCTCTTCTGTGTGAATTACCGACACAGTCAGCAGCTATTTTGTATTTTTCTCTCCTCTCCTCATCTAAATGTATTTCCATTTTTATTTTTTTCTTGTACCTTTTTTTTGGTCTTTGACTTATTATGTTAATTCTTCAGGAGAGTATCTGAAGACAAATATTTACTAAAGTCAGAGCCGGTGAAGAATGCATTGATATGCATGGACTTGCTAAAGATACATCTTAACCCCTATGGGTCAGATTCCTTCAGGATCTACACAATTCCTAAATCATATAAAACTGTATGGCTTATGTTAAAATATAGAATGATGAAAATGTCATCACTACTGCAAGACATTTGGCTATTGCACGAAGGAAGGCTGCAAGAGTTTTAGTTGTACATTTGTCAGAATATATCATGGCATATTTTGGATCTAAGAAACAATATTGAGCTAAAAAATCCTGCTGTCCTTGTAGCAAGATAAACAGATCAAAGGAATAAAAAATGTAAAAAAAATGCAACATTTCAAGTAATAAGTACATCTCTCTGGTCATGGGCAAAATAACAAAAACATCCAAAAATGCTTAAATAAATGTCAAGAAAATTCTGCTTAGCTGTGTCTGTGCATAACCATTTGCTAACATAGCTGCTGCTTCCTGACTGCATCCTTGGAGAGACCCCATGGAAATGTCCAGCAGTCAGTGAGCTGCACCCACTGGCTGAGGCTTCTCTGCCATGCTGAATTCCAGATCTGGGGCAACTCATTAATCCTGTCTGTGTCTTTGTTTTTACATCTACATGCCAGCAATGTGGTGGGTGCTGGTGCCCAGGCACTGCAGGGGCTACCTGGTCTGGACATGTCCAGTCCCAGCCAACTTCTGCCCAACCACTGCCACACTGGTGGGGAAAATGTATTTATGAAGGGAAAGAAATGCCACAAAGGCAGAGGAAGAAGGAAAATACTTCCTTGTTCCCCATCCCCTGGCACCACTCAAGGGCTGAGATTGAGAGAGGAACTGGGAACGGAGAAGATGAGCCTGAGAAAAAGTATTTGAGGGTGAGGGGTGGTGTTTTAATCTTTGTTTCTCATTTCCAAATCTATTTTAACTGTCAATAAATTAAATTGATTTTCCTCCAAGGTAAGTCTGTTTTCCCCATGACAGCAACTAATAAGTGACCTCCCTGTGTTTATCTCACTCCATGAACTTTTTCATCGTATTTCCTCTCCCCTCCTATTGAGGAGGAGTGCTGAGAGTGCAGTGAGAGTGCAGTGAGAGTGCAGCTGGATGGGCAGCTGGCAGATGGACAAGGTCAGCCCAACACAAAACCAGTAGAGGCTGCAAAGTGTAGCAGGTCCAGGAATGATGGATTCACATAGATACGCTCATATCAGGGCTGCCCGTTGTCTGCCACACTCAGAAATCTTTCTGTGATAGTGCTTCTTCTTTGTGAATCAGGAGACAGTTATTACATGAGTCTGTGCTGAAGTAGAGATATTCTGCTGTCCTGAGGGGCAGTGCTGTGCTCACATAACATACATACTGTGCTTGGATAGGCACTGCATGATAGTCAGCAATGTGGTGGAGCACAAGGCTGGGAGGTAGTTCTGTGCTTGATGTGCTAGATTAACTTCCTGACACAGAAGGATGTTACAAATTATCTGCCTCCCTTGGATGGAGTTGCTGAGTCTTGATGCTGAGGAACAGAACTTTCACCCATTTCTGGATAATATTTAAATTTCTGCATCAAAATTTTGCAACTAATTCTCAAGGACAGATAATCAGACTGAAGATAAAGTAGAGATCAAAATATGAGATTTCGATTTCCCCTATATGATAAAGCAATACCAAACATAAGCAGCAGTCCAGTACTGCACATCACAGTAATCAATTCTGTATACTCAATTTTAAAGATAAAGGGTCCCTGCACATTTCTGCAGTGTTTGCTGCAGTACTGCAATTCAGAGGTGTTTTCATCTGCTCTGTCAAAACAGTTTGTTGGTTTTGCTTCCAAAGATTCCTGCTTGCATTAATGAGATATGCTGCTTGTCTGTGGATAACCTTTAAAAGGTAGCTAAATTTTTTTAGGTATTAGGATAACTTAGTGAATTTTCTTCAGATACAGATTCTTTAAGACGTTTTCTAACCTTCGGCATCTCAATGATATTTTTTCCAGATGGAATTCATTACAGTTCTGATATGTTCCCCACCACACATGCAGCCTTATTTAAGGACATATTTCTCACAGTCTCTAGAAATTCATTCAATAGTATAAACAAAAAAACAAACAAGCATGAAAATACTGCAAAATTACACCGATGTTATTGGTATGTGTTCAACTTCTCTGCTTACAAAAGTGCATCAGCCATGCTGCTAAAGAAGAGCACGTCTCTGGTCATTTTAAGAGCCCAACTGCATTGTGAGTACAGAGACATATGGCTTAGGTAAGACTTCTGGCAGTGTGGAAGAGATTCGAGGGGATCCTAGGACCCAGAAAGAGTAAAACATAGCTGTGTTATTCTGTAGCTCAGTCATGCAAGGGGAGATGGGTCTAATTCAGTCATATGCAGCACTGCTCAGAAATAGTTTTACTGCTTCCAGACCTGAGCTGTTTTATTTGCATATGCCCTCACTGAAATGTGGCAGCCACTGCAAAATCAGGGAGTTATGTCTTGGGCTCTGATATGCCACATGGACCTGCATATTTCAAAGTCAGTACGGTCATGTGTGTGCAAATCCAGAACTGAAAGAAAGGCGAGCAATTGCACATGTGTGCTAGTAAAGAATGCAATCTTTTTCTAAATTGCAGCTCAGTAATATGTTAAGCTTGAGATCATCCCTTAGTTGTTCAATCATGGTGAAAATCTTAATATTAATTGAACCAAACATTTAACTTCATTATCTGTGCTCGTGTTGGGTATTTTTATTTGATTTTTTTGTTTGTTTGTTTTATGAAATGGTTGACAACAACAAATCTGTGGTACATTACTAATGTCTACTGGAATTAAAAATTAGGAAGGAGAACAATCTAGCACAAACATAGGTGCATGTATTTCAGTAAAAGAAAAAGTGAAAAATAAATACTTGAAGTACACATTCAGAACACAAGATTGCATATAATATTTCTTCAGGAGATTGTAGAAACTGAATGAATCCCTGTGTAGAAAACGGATGAAGAATGTAGGAAGTCCTTTAAACTGGAATTTCAAGGGGAAAAAAAATAGAGATGATATAAAAAGGATGGAAATAACTAGATAGGACAAAACAGGGAAATAGGAGAAGAGATGAAGAAAAGCATAATTGGATTTGGCAAAATGAGCAGTAATGGTGAGAGGCAAAAAGGACAATGGCAATAACAAGAAAATTAGTGAGGAATAAATTGGTTTTATTTGTTTCTTTTTTTTTTTTTAATTTCTCATTCCTTTTGGTAGAGTATTTGATTATGTATTAGACTGGTTATTCATCAGTCATGCATTGGTATTGTCTCATCCTGATGCCTAATAAAAGACATATGTGTGCAGCAAAAAAGGTGATCAGTTAATCACCAATTTATACTGGAACTATCTAGTTTAGTTAAGAACATGGGATGTATTTTATTGTTTTCCAGAAGTTCATCATGTACTTCATAGACTTTTTATACACACGAATTCCACTCATGAAGGCATTGAAGAACTACTTCAGATTTAGCTAAAATTTCTCTCTCTTATGTCAAGGACACATATATTCATTATGAACTAATTACTAAAAACATTTACACTCACGATTACTTCTTTAAAACATAACAATATTGAAAAACTGTTTATGTTTTATATATTTTTAGTAAAAAAACTGATACTAGAAAGCAGAGACAGCAGAATATGAGGCCTTTCCTATTTCACCTGCCTGGAATGGTGGATCTAGGCATGGCAGAGACTAAGTGTCACTGTCATATGACAGCTCTTCAGTTTGCTGTGCCAGGCAGGATGCAGTTTCAGATGAGAATAGAGGAAGGAAATGGCATTAATGAAACTTAGCTTTTAAATCTCTGCTTTTCAGTTCTGAAGCAGCATCTGAATCTAATGGTAAAGAATCATCTTCCTTTCCCCCTTTTGGCATGAATAAATTGCCAAGTGTATTTTACAAGAAAAAAAAAATAGTTTTCTTGATGTACATGAATAATTCTGAGAAAGTGTGTGAAAATCCAGATGCCCTGGTTGCTCTAAGCAAGGTTTGAAGGGAAAAATGTACTACCTGGCTCCTCATTAAGCAGTTATTTTCCTGTTTCTTTGGAAAGAACTATCACTTTTTATGAATTCAGTCTAACTTAGTTAGAAAGGAATGGCTCTGTATCATCGCAACTTTGTAGGAGTAGGGTCCTGAAATTTCACTACCTGAATGGACTAAGCAGACAGGTGATGTGACATGTACACACATGAATGCCTTCCCTTGATCCCAAGGAAATCTGTCATCTGGAGGTTTTGTGTGTAGCTGTGCCCTCAAAATAGGAGCTGAGATTTCTGACTGTAGAGAAACATTCTCTGTAATGACCTCTTGTTATTTTTATGTTTCTTTCATTGAGTTTGTTCACTCTGGAGGCTTCAGAGCCTTTAGGTCTTATATTTGCATTATATAGATGCTCTGTACATTATTTTCAATGCTTTCACAGCTGAGGACCTTCTCTTATAAGGATAGTGTGACTTGTCATTTTGTCATTAATGGTTCCTCTTCTCATAACTCAGAGAAACATATTTTTGAACTGTAACCCTATTGCACAAATACAATATAAAGGACTCTACATACAATGAAAACAGTAACAGAAGAAGAGAAACCCACAGTAAAGTTTTTAAAATCTCAAAGCAAGAAGATGTCTCTTAGAAAAACAGAACTGGCTACCTGTCTACCTCTTTATTTAGTGATACAAGAATCCTTAGATGCTTCTGTATTTAAGTGACCTTTTCCAGAAAAGTTTTACTATTTCACCTTCCTTCTACTTGAAGTTGAAATTTCTGGGGACCCACTGTCACACAAATATTGTCCTCATGGGTAAGGTTTTGTCATTTTGAGGAGTGTCTAATCAGACAATAAGAGTGAATTCTGAGATTTATTTGCTTTTGAAGGGACTGTAAGTTCTAGCAGAACAAAGCAATGTGATTTTCCTAGAGGACTGCGATCCAAGGTACCCTTAAATGGGATTTGAAACCTATTTCTCTCTAGTTTTAATAGATTGTTTGCAATGAGTAAAAAAGGTCCATGAATAATTGGAGGATGAAAAATTATCAGTCCCCTGGATCATGTGGTTCATATTGCTTACTGTATTGTAATTTGTGAAGGCAATATACACCCGTTAAATTGGTATGTTTACTTCTCTACATCATGCTTTTGTTTTAGTTTAATAAGTGGGACCACAGAGAGATAGTAGGGGAGATAAGGATTGCAGCAGGGAGGAGGAGCTCTCCTTGCACACAGGGGAGAGAGTATGCTGCAGTAAAGGTGACTAGCCTA
Organism: Xenops minutus; assembly: GCA_035221455.1. Lineage (NCBI taxonomy): Eukaryota > Metazoa > Chordata > Aves > Passeriformes > Furnariidae > Xenops > Xenops minutus. Next base: position 17,378,032 of record JAWWEE010000040.1, on the reverse strand, counting down.
TGAAGGTTTGGACAGATTTGCTGGAGTAGGCAGCAGAGCTCAGACAGCATTAATGAGATTGTTTATTAGTACCGGATGAACAATTCTGCAACTCACTTGACAAATACCAAGCAAAAAGCACCACAGGGGAGCGTCCCACTGCCTTTAGCAGCTCTGTGATCTGTGGAACAAAATAATCACTGAAGAAAAACAATCTATTTTCCATCTATTGAGTTTTCCCTAACATATGAAACTCTCTCTATCAGAATTTAAAATCTAGGCTAACCCTTCATGAGATCAGGAGCTTTGTTTAAAAATCAAAAGTCTGTGGTTAAAACAGCAGCATAAACCAGAAATGTTGTGACTGACTTAATAAGTTGTATATGCTGTGCTGTATCAATTTAATTTCTGTTTTTTTGAAGTTGTTTTTGATTCTAAAATTCAAAATTGTTACCTTAGCTACTTCACAGCACCAGATTCTCTAACTACAGAAAACTGTTCTATTCCTGCATATCAGTGTTTGAATCTGCTTGAAATGAAATCTTTGTCAGCTAACTTCAGGATAGCCTTTTTTGTGTGTGTGTCTGTTTGGTTTTTTTTGTTGTTGTTGTTTTGTTGTTTTTGTTGTTGTTGTTTTCTTTTTAAATACATTTCCTCAGGGTCTGCCTGAACCAAGCTTTGTCTATAGCAAATACGTTTTCTGATATATATGTATGCACACATTTCTATACACATGAAAGCCGTGTGTGTGCATAAGTATATGCACATACACATAATCTTTCTCTTTCCATCCATTCATCCATCTACAAATCCATTCACTTACCCAGTTTAAGAGCAATTTCTTATAGTATAGGATAAACAATAGACTTTGCAGGTTTTCAGCTTTAACTTTTTCTCATCAGTGAAGCAGGATTGTCAGAAAAGTGAATATGAAAGCCTGATTCTGCTTCTTTTTTGAATAAGTCTGAGAAAAGTGACCAAACTGAAAGGAGTTGGTCACAGTATGTCATTTACATTTTAAATTAGTGCCCAAAGTTGTTTCTTCAAGTGATTGCTAAAGTGACCCTATGATTCCTCAGCTTACTTGTAGCCAAAACTGAACCTCAAGATTATAATTTAAGGTACACCATATTGCAGGGGAATGTGTCTTTACTGCATTCCTTACCTCGTGTTATTCTGTCTTTCTTGTGATGACTAGCTGCTTTCCTATTTATCTTGACTCCATCAGCATCCACTGCCATTGTGATGTTAGAGAAAATGATGAGTTCATTCTTTCCTTTCCTTTAGTTCAGGTGGCTGCTCCTTTCCTCCCACATGCCAGTGAACAACTCAGCAGAAAAGTTGCCACACATATCTGTACTCATACACTGTTGTCCTTTCACAACCTTGAAACACCCATTAGTCATTCTTGAATTCTCATTTGATTGCAGTTTTATGGTTTTGAATTTAAAGTGTTTAGTACACCACAATTTTCATTACTCTCTAAGGTTTATCTTCCCTGACTCTCACATGCATTGAAGAAATGAAGCATCTTTGTGTGCAGCAGAAGTGCTGTTGTGATTACTGACAAGCAAACTGTATCTAGAAGGAATTTCATCCCTACAGTCAGCTCTTTCAGTGAGCAGGAATGGATTGACAATAGCAACTGTACTGGTGTGTGTAAGCCATCTATCTATTTGGAAAACTTTTGCTTATTTGGTTCAACATAGAGCAATACCATGTTGCAATTGCAGAAAGCTGGAATACCTGTTTAAATAACCTCTTGGTTTTGGTGTCCTTTATTAGGAATGGAAAAATTATATCTACCTTCATACAGCTGAGGAAGAAGGAATCCCTGTCACCGTAAACAAACTTTTCAAAATTTTATTTATCCTAAAAGTAAGTGTCTAGCTTCACCTACAAGGAACATCTCATTTTTGCTCATATGGATATTTTGACTGTAGGAGAAGTAAAATTTAAAATTACAATAAATAACAAATATTGTTTTACACAAATTCTGGGTTAAGTGCTTTCAATTTAATGTTTTTTTGCAAGATCTTCAGCCTTATGTGTATTGAAATCCTAATAGACATTTGTTGACTATTCAAAGTCATAAGCCTCACCACTGTGAGGGTGGTCACATACTGGAATAGGTTGCCCAGGGAGGTTGTGGATGCCCACCCCTGGCAGTGTGCAAGGCCAGGATGGAAAAGGCCTTTAGCAATCTGGTCTAGTGTTAGATGACCCTGCCCATGGCAGGTGTGGTTATGACTAGATGATCTTTAGGGTCCTTCCAACATTTAACATTCTATGATTTTATGATTCTATGATTTATTGAAGAGCTCTCAGACAGGGTCATCCCGGTCTAGATGGCTCAGGCTATCAAGACCCATAGCTGTCATTCAGGTAACTATATGGCATCAGTTCAGTACAACTGCATGGTCACAGCTAGTTTAGGTTATGATTGGTAAGGACTGAATGTTTTGAGGGTGTCCTGATGATTCATAGATATTATGAAGTAATCACTGTGAATTCGCATTGTTGCTGAACATCAATCTAGTCAAGCCTTGTTTTGAAGTTTGAAACCAGACTGGCTTATCAATCTGTTAAATGTTTCTATCACAGTGATCTCTAATTTTCTGACGGGTATATATACATACGTATATACACCCCCCTATATTTTCAGTGGTAACACCAGTGTCAGGGTCATTATGAGTGCGTAGGAGAATTTTACTCTTAATCATGTACTCTCAGATTCTACCCACCTATCTCTGTGCCCTTTGGGCATTTAGTCTATGCTAGGCATTTACAGTACACCACAGTCAGTGAGGGAGTAAGGCGCCGTCAGGCAGTGAATCATTCCAACTCTCCTGAATGTCTAGGTTGAGATTTGGAGTCACCTCCCTTTGGTGCCTACACCTCTCATCAGATTAAAAAGAAAGATTATGTGAATTTCTTGGGTTTGGAACCCACAGTTCATTGCTGAACTGTGTCTTATTCATGAAGACTGTCTCTTCTAGGTACTTACATTTTCTTTTAATTCTGGCCCAAGATGTCTAAATATAAAACAGTCAACATAGATTTTTCAGAGTTATGCACCAACTGCTTGTGTCAAGAGGAATACTAGCTTATTTCAGTGGACTGTTTGCTGTGAGTTTTGAATGTGAGCTTCCATATCAGTGATGAGGAGACAGCTCTGTCCATTATCTGCTTGTGCCTGCAGCTAGGCAGCTGTACTCATTTTATTGAATGAAGTTCAGAGATCCATAGATCATAAAAGCCAGAAGGAACCATTGGGATTATTTGCTGTGACCTCCTGCATATCACAGTCCACTGGAGATTTTGGAATTAATTCCCATGTGAACTAGAGTGTTCCATTTAGAAAAGTAACCAACCTTGTTGAAAGTGTTTCCAGAGATGTCTGCTATAATCAGTAGCAAATTATTTTAATGTTTTATTAGTCTTTAATGCTTTATAGTCAATCTGAATTTGGCTTGCTTCATCTAGATCATTTGATCTCATTACAGAATTACCTGCTGGACTGATGAGTCTGCTATTGTGAAGTACCTGTTTGTCATGTAGGTACAGAGGCTTTGGACATGCAATCCCCTAACCTTCCCTTTATTAAGGAAAACTGAATGAACTAGCTACTGAAGGACATGAATTGTGAGAAGTATTTTCTGATCGACAGAACTTCTATAAACACTTTCTACATTATCAACACCCTTCTAATATGGCAGGCATTGGAACTGGACAGCACAATATCCGCATAGGTGCTGTTCCACTGCCAAGTACAGAAATGCAAGTATCTTACCTATTCCAAATAAATATCCTGTTTAATGAAACAGGGTCTTGCAAATGGTTTAGACCATATTGTTGCATTTGGAGGTTGTGTTTGGCTATACCTATGTCTTCAGATAAGCATTTGGACCTATTAAAATAGATTAAGAAGTACTTAAAGCCATACCAAGTATTTACATTGATGCTGATTTTAGCAAGTGGTCTAACCCTAGACAGTGATCTGTCCTTATTGTTTACTGTTCACACACTGTTATGTCCTCTAGAAATAAAGTACTTTATGTCCTCTGGAAGTCCTTACTTCTGTGTAATCACAGATATATCACAAAGCATATGTTAAAAAACTAACTTCTGTTCACTCTTGAGCAAATAATGATATTTATTTTACCGTCTCTGTCTGAGGAATTTCAACTTTAGTTATCTCAGTTACCAGTTGTGAGGGGTTGAAAAAAAAAATTGGCCAAATGCCAAGAGCCAAAGGGCCCAGGACAGAGACCCCTAAGGCCCCTCCTGGCCACGGGTGGGGGGGGAAAGAGGGGAGGGGAAAGGAAAACCGCGAAACCGAACTTCAGTAAAACTAAAACAGTTTATATGTGTATATACAGAGGAGAAAAGAGACAGA
>JAWWEE010000040.1:17350603-17373554 GCA_035221455.1 Xenops minutus | reverse complement strand
GTAAAGAAATGAGATGGAATACTTCCTTAGCTATGACCCCGTTACCAGGAAAAACCCAAACCAAAACCACTACACCAGTCTCCCAAACTTCCTTACAGAATTGAGGTAATTCTTTCCAAGGTTATTTCTGAGCAAGCAAGGCACATTTTTCTCTCCGATATCCACAGAAAGAACCAAGGCAACCAAACAACTAGAAGTTGAGGTGGATTCCCGAAAGTGGGAACTGCTCATACCCAATTATGAAACTATCAGCCAGTTTTAATCCTTTGATAAGTTTAATATTGGCTTTCTGTTGCTCTAATTTTGTAACCAAAATATGTTAAGTTAAAGACCTTACAGTAGTCTAAGAACATTACATCAAGAACATTAGTCAGCTGCAATTACTTTATTAAGACTTATAATATGATCACAAAGGTATTAAGTTAGTTCTTTGCTATTATACACAAGGGGGAAGACCCTTTTCTACTTGATCTCATTAACTCTGTGAAACTGAACTGGGAAACTTGTTGCTACATAACATGATTAGTGCAGAAAACCTGAGTTAATGGGATAATCTTAGGATATCAGCTTCCTTTCCTATTTCTATCATATGCTAGAGAACACATTTTTCAGTGCAGTTCTCGATAGCTACTTGAAAGGGAGAAACAAAGGAACTTGACAATTTCTATCTTAAACATTGTTTTCAGTGCAGTATTCTTTTTCTTCTATGCAGGTCCTGTTTCTTCTGGGGTATGTTATTGCATAGGAACATGGTTTTTTCCATCTATAGCATGAGTTGACTTCTCGGGATGATGGTTTGTGTGCATAACTTTGGGAGGATTAGACTTAAAAATGCCAAAGGAACGTGCTACACCAACAATCTTCCTGGGGCACATGTGTATGCTTTGGTTATATTTGTGCATACATCTTGAAAGCAGCAGTAATTGTTTGAAATTTGAATTGTTTAAATTGGAGAACCGGCAGTTTGAGGGGAGTGGAGAGTGCACTCTACAATTATTTGTGTTACTTATCAAAACTAGAAAAACCTCCAGGTGAAATTTTGGCATGTTTGTTGTACTTTATACTTGGCTTTCTAGATAACACTCTTCTTTTTCTCTCAGTGTAATGAATAAAAAAACAGGGACTTCACAGAGATACTGGAAACAGGCTTGCTTTCATTATAATTTGCCTATGTAAAGATATTTGGATAACAAGAACAAGAATCAACAATAGAAATATCATAATAAAGTTCAGCCAAAAATTAGATGGAACAGAAGAGCTTTAAGACAATTCTTTTTGTTGTTCAATGTTATCTAGATTGCAGAAGACAGAAAGAAAAATTAGAAATATGAGAAAAGAGGATAAGCCAGAATGACTGTATTATTTTTAGTTCAAGAAGCTTATTTAAAAAGATTCAATACGTGGCACACTATAAGAATTAAAATTTTCCTAGGAAAATGTTTAATTAAAAAAAAAAAAAAAAAGGAAGATATCTACCAGGCAATTAATATTTTCAAAAGATATAAAGCAATCAAGGCCAAGGCACTACAAGTCACATTTCAGTTGGCAGATTGTTCCACTTGGTACATAGTATACAACTGCTCCAAAGAAGTCAGTACCAGGCAAGGGCAGTAGCAAGGAATTTAGCTGCAAAGCTTGATAGAGCAATATACAGGCTCCTAACTTTCTTTTCTTTGTTCTTGATAGAGCAATATACAGGCTCCTAACTTTCTTTTCTTTGTTCTTACCTGTTAGGCTAGAATTACACTGGAATATCTAATAATGCAAAGGCATGAAAAGAAGATGGTGGCATATGAATTACTTGGCTGGGATCACACCTGGGAGATGTAAACATTGTCTGTATTTAAGAAAAGTGTCCATTAAAATATTTTTTACCTTGTAGCTAATTTCCTTCTGATCTGCCTTCTTCAGTGAATACAGTACTTTGTTAGCCTAGCATAAAGGTTGGCAGAATAGTTCACAGTATTTTATTGCAACATGGAGTGGGCCTGACTGTGCCATGAGATAATACTTAGTATACACCTCTCCCTATCCTGACCTTGAAGGTCAGTTTTCAGGGCTGAGCGGGCAGCACAAACAGTGGCTGAACAGATTTCATGATAGTGTTGAGCTTTTGCAGACAGAGACAGATCCTATATTATTTGCATTTGGAAAGATGCATTATTCATCTTTTCCCACCTGGCACCCAGTTACTAATGTATCATCTGGGCAATCGGAGGACTGATGACCCTAAGAGGGCATTCATGTCTAGCACTGCCACTACAAAGCGTAGCTGTTGCTGCTGTAACGCTGGTGATGGCTCAGCCACTGCAGACAGCCATGTCCTTGTGCTTCAGGCTCTAAACAGGTCGCATTTACCACAGGCAACACAAAGTGACCGCCAGCCTTAATCGTTCCCCTGTTCAGCTCAGAGCAGAGCAGGGTATCTCTGCAGAGACAATTCCTTTACAGAAATAGCTCAGAGCAATAGGGCTGGCACAGCTTTCTTCTGTCTTTTTGATTATTTAATTAACTCTGTGACTATTTCTCTTACGGGGTTTAATTATCACTAAATTTTCTAGATCTTTGTAAGCCGCAGCTCTCTTGCCAAGGTGATTTTTTTTTTAATTTTAAGAAGTTTGCCCTTTTGCTCATTGTTGACTTTTCATGCCATTTGTGTGTGCAGTGACTGAAAGACGTAAATACTGAGCCACTAAACACAGAAGTACAATGATTTACAACTTTCATACTTTTTGAAAAAATCCAATTTTAAAACTATAAACATATTAATTATGCCCATGCAAAAAAAAAAAAAAAAAATCAGTAAAATTTTAAGGTGGCCATGACAAAGAATTTGAGCTTGCCATCAGGAATTGCTTTTCACCTGCAGAATAGGATTAGAGCATTATTTCACGTATCCAGGCAAAGTAGTACATCAGTGTGTTTTGATGAATAAAATTTTAAAAGTGATGAGAAAGTAAGAGTAAAATCTCATTTCTGATTTTGCAAACACAAGCACATCTTCATGAAAATGAAACAATCAGTGAATAGGAATTTAATTATATAGCTTCTTTGAGCTCCTTTAAGAAAATGTATAGTTTATATCATGAATATTAAATAGTCCATAAAATATCACAGTTAAGGACTCTTCTAGTATGCCTGAGTTATGAATAGTTCCAGGAAAGGTGGCTCACAATACAGAAGAAGAATCTAAATTTGTCAATTAATTCTCAACTGAATTATATGCTAATATTATTATATGCAATTTGAATATTGCATGTTGTACTTCCTTAGCTCTTTCATTCCTATGATCAAAAGCATTTAAGAAATTATATTTCATGAAGTAAAGAAATTTGGCTGAGAATGAATTCTATAGCAGGTGTTATAAACTCAATTTAAACCACTTAAAATAAATCTCTAGGTGGCAATTGCCACATAAGACCATGTTTGAATAACATAGAAACATATTCAAAAGGACACAATGAATGAACATCTACAAAAGTAAAAATGTTAAAATATAGCATAGCAGTTGCCTGAGGAGTGACAGTGCCTGCCAAATGAGACACCTTCAAGGCCAGGGAATGAACCATCTAGAACTGGGTCAGAGTCATTTTGATAAAGTCCTTTTTGCTGTTGCAAATCTAATTTGCTAGAACCAGAAGTCATTCTCAGAAATAATTTCAAATCAAGTTGATTAGGAGACTACAAACATTCCAAAAAGTAAAAGCACAAGCCCCATTGCCCATACTGTGAGATGAATCCACCTCTTTCCTCTGTGGGCCTCCCTTCAGGAAGATGATACTCCACAGCAGGAGACAGGAAGGACACTGGTACATTTTGGAAGAAAGGAACAGAGAGGGTTTTGCAAAAGCTGAAGATTGGCTCCTGGCCACTCCGATGGCAATGACTACATCCTTTTGGTCATTCAAAAAATGCCCTGCAATCTTGTACACTGCTGATCTGACCAGATTTTCTTTTGCTTTCCCCTCAACCCATCAGCTACACCCTGGTGAGCTGGCCCAAGGAATTGCAAATCCTTCAGTTCAGTTAAATTCCTGCATTTTTTTTTAATATTAAGTAGAGATTTATTGTGCTGTCTAATAACTGTAATAATTCTCTGCACTTTCAAATAGCTATTCATCTTCAAAGAGTATCACTAATATGAACTAATTAATTTTCTGATTTTCTTCTAAGACACAGAATTGCAAGCTGTGATCATGCAGACCACCCAGGTAATTATAATTTTCTTTGCATTGAAGATTATTCCAAAGACTATTGTTATTATTTTAGGTGTAGTCTTGCAAATGTTAATTTGATCAGATAAGAGTTAAAGCTAAAGTGATTAATGATAAAATTTCTGATTTAAAAACTTCAAGAGTGGCATCCTAGTAAACCTTATTGAAAAGGATTCTTTCATCTAACACTTGATCATTAGGTACTGAAAAACAGTGCTAAAGGACTGTTTTTTACACAGTCCAGGCACAGAAGGAGTGTAAGTGACTCTAACTTTTATACTATCGGAAAATTATTAGATTAAATATTCAAAGCTGTACTGTTCTTTTTTTTTTTTTTTTTTTCCCAATTCTCAGCATTCTTTTGAAAATATTTTCCACAATGATTTTCAGCAGACCAGTAAGTAGAAATTGGTTCTTTTCACCCAAAAGAAGAAGTATAAAAGATGTATTTTGCAAAAGATAATTTGATCAAGATGTATAATGCATGAGCCACTGTTCCACAGACCACCACTTTCTCTTTTCTTGACTGTTTCTACTACTCTAGTGATTATTGCTTCTTCCTTAAGGGACAGGAAGTGGTTAAACTAACAGAGTTAATTATCTTTTTACCCCCGCTCTGAGATAATAAGAATTAAATAATAAAAGGCATTTAAAATGAGCAACAGTGCAGAATCCTTAAATGTCTTCTGTTTCCTCTCTCTAGAGACAAGCACAACGAGGTGAATCTCATCATTATTTGTCTTTTCAAGGGCAAAGCTGTGATAGACAGGGCTTAATGTGTATCTTGGTAGAATTGGATTTGATCCTCAGGGCTGGGCCAGAGGGCTGCTTTGTTAGATTTGTTAGATTTACTCTCTCTCCTGTGTTCTCTCTCTACCACAAACAAAATTACCTCTTGGAGGCCCGCATCAGCCTCGGCATCCTGAGACTATCTCCTTTTCTTGATTTCAGTCACATCTAAATCTGTTTAAACTGTCGACATGATGATTTGTGGAGAGACAGGGATTAAGCAGAAGGGAGATTAACACAGTTGTCTGTCTTCTTTGAAATAATATACCTGCTGACAGTAAGGGCATTCTTCAATTTACATAACTTAGCTCACAACAAGGGCTTTATGGTTGTTATTGGGTTGCTCTTTTTTTCTATAAGCAGAACAAACTCACCTGCTACCTGAACATTTAAAACCTTGACAGTCTACGTCTTCAATTCCTATAAGACTGGGAGACATGCCCTCCTCTTTTCCTGGATGGAATGAGCTTCTTTGGTATTTGAGTAATATGCATTCAATTAGATTTTTTAATATATATTCTGCTGGATATGAGATGTAATTCAAATGCCCCAAAGAAAGTATCTACATTCCAGTAGAGTCAAAAGTGAGTGAAAAATTATTTTGAAACAGAACAACAATCTCTGTGTTTTTCTTTCATTTTCTGAAAGAAATTAGCAGATGACTTATTCTTCTGGTTGTCTAGAACCACCCCTCCAAAAAAAAATATTAAAAAAATTCCCAAGCGATATTCTTTTTTAATAATTACCTAGATAATTCTTAACAGCAAGAACTAGAATTGCTTGAGTGGTACTTTGGGCTTGGCATTACTGTAGTGAAAAACAAAGCACTGCAGAACAAAAAGAAGAAAATTTCATCTAAAACTGGGAATAAGAATGTCTATTTTTCTCACACTTTCTACATTTTATCTTTGTTCAGTTATAAGGGATAAGGCACAGAGCCTTTTCTTCTGTGTATACAGGGCTTTGTAAAAGAAATCTTTTTTTGAATTAGGAACTGAATTGTAATGTAGCATTATGCAAGTTAAGGGAAAGTGCAAATTTCAAGCCAGCAAATTGATAAATGTACTGTCACAGCCCCAGAAGCTGAAAGCACCATATATGCAGGACAAAAGAGATAATTACATTAAAAAAACCCCAGTAGCTTCCTATGTGTGAAACCCTTTTTTGGTACTTTAGATTTTTATATGAAATCTCTCATAAAGGCTGCTTTGTGATTGCTGGGCAGTGTGCTCTTCTGTTAGGATGAGGGAATTATCTTCAGCCTTGCTTCTCTGGGAGTCAAAACATTTATGAAAACATCTGTTGCACCAAAACTAGGAAAGTCTTCTGCATTGCAGAGCTTCATCTTGTAGCTCTGCACATTGCAGAGGAGTGAAGGCAGAGGAGTAGACAGAAACTGTGCTTTTCATCTCCCTCTGTGTCTCACTGAAACGCTAAGCAAGATTTTATCATGCAGTAGGGTTTGGGGTTTTTTCAATATTAACAGCTAAAGTAATACTAACAACTAAAGGTAATGACATAAATAAAACAAGTGAATGAGTCAATCAATTTCTTAGTCTATTTCCTGAATTAAATATGTTTTTTGAGGTCTGAAGATATTTAGTTATTTTTCTTTTTGTTATTTATTTTGGACCTTATACTTCACAATTATCTTTGAGTGTCCTCAGTTATATCTATTAGCCACTCCTCAAGAAACAGATTATTTTCCTGAACTTCCCAGTTAAACCAAGCAGCTCCAAATAATTCAGATTTTTAGTAAAAAACTTCCAGATAGGCCATCCAAACTTTGAGGTGCTTGTAAAGCTTGAACTGCACCTTTAAGATTAATGCATTTTTTGCAGAAATATCAAGAGAAACTGTTTTTCTGTCTTTGTGTTAAAGCACCACTATTAAATAGCTCCTGTGATGTGACATTTTGGTTACTTGACACTTGTAAATACCAGGATTCCTTCGAGGGAATAAAAGTGCAGGCTCAGTTCCCAGGTGTGTGAAAGTCAAGACATTGAGCTGAAAGAGATTACCCCAGTGATAACAACAGGAGGAGGTGTACACAGGTAACATTATCTGTGACACACCTTTACATAAGACACTCAGTGGAATCCTTATACTGCAAAACCCACACAGAGTTTCTGTTTTTCAGATGATTTCACTGGCTTCTGATTAGGATGAGAACAATTTATAACTATTATTGTTTTGGTTTTACCTATCAACAAATGCTGGACTTCTGACAGCTGGAAAAGACTCAAATGTGAAAGGAAATGCTGTGTCTTACACAGGCTTAAGACATGTATGGTAGAGACAGATAACTTCACAAGAAAAGACACACAATGATTAACTGAGGTAGAGTACTTGATGAATAAGTCCTTGCACTAAAAGAGATTTGGGCAGCTGTATGTTTTCCCGTACATTCTACCTACAGTAATAGCAATAGTTTCTGTAGGTCAGATCTTATTTTTAATTAATTGAATTGCTGAATTTGGTGTTTTTAAGAAGGACAATCTTAATTCTAGCTTTAAAATCTGTAAAAAGCTTACTTCTAACTAAATAAACCAATCAGGAAGAATAGGGCACCTCTATAAATTATCCTGACATTCCACTTATGGGAAAAAATTATCTGGAAATTACCTTGTATTACCACAAGAAGACTCAGAAGTGCCAAAGGGATGCTGAGAAAGACTGCTGTACTGTCCGTGTCTAGTTGAACCCATTAGGTTTTTTTACTTTCCCTCTTAGACTTTTTAGAAAAAAATTGAGAACAACTTCCTGACATAAAAAGAGTTCATAATTTCCTTTTATTGTGTGAAATAGTGTTAGCTGTTGCCACCAAATCACCAATGTGAAAGGAATTGATATTGTTTGCTTTCTGAAATGTTTGTTTCATTATGTGCAGGTGTAGACCTACATAGAATTTTTTTTGCGCTTGCAATACCTAATCTAAAATGGAGAGAGAAAACCACTCTTTCCAAACTCCAAATTTAATTGCTCACGATATTCTCTGTGGGAGAATTAAAAAATTGCAAAAATATGCAAAAAATTGCATAAGTACCCAGCATGAAAAAGCACTGAGATTAAATACTAAACAATTCACCTTACTGTGGCTTTGTATCAATGGGTTAAATATGATAAACAGTTTATGTATTCACATTAATTTAAGCTGCTGGGTATATCTGTTGAATGAATACATTTACTGGGGTTTTTTTTGGCTCATCAGTAAATTGAGTACAGAATCTGATATTATACCAGTTGGATTTATATTGCTGCAACAGACAGAGTTTATTACTGATGCCAAGAAGACTGATTTTCTGCTGATTTCATTAGGACAGTAACTGTGCAAAGCTACATATTAATATACAAGAACACTGCAGTCCCCTAGAAACGTGTAGAAAGGAATTTTGCATTGGATTTGGAAAAAAACCAGATCTGTTGTTTCTCTATCCTACTGCATCTATTAGAAAATTCATACAAATTCTTTAATCAGCCTCTTCATGTGTGCTAGGAAATGGGCTTTCCATATTAACCAGGGAAATGTCATCTCAAGGCTATGGGGGCTGGTGCTAATAAGGTTAATGAATAGCTGGCCTGAAAAGCAACAGATGGGCCTAACAGAGCGAGAGTCTTAATGGCATTTGTAATGCCTAGGGTCAACTGCAGTTTATCTTCATTTTTTTCTCATTTAAAATATTCCAACGGAATAATAAAATAAGTTTAAATTTTCCCTACAGGGAGATGAAATATATGCAGCACTGTTTATTGAATACCAATGTGTTCAGTTATAAACAGAGGACTGCTACACCACTGCTAGAACTGTGGTTGTTGCATATTTGCATTTGCAAAGGAATTTTTTGTTTAGAACATTTAAAAGAACACTCTCTTTTCATCAATTGCTGCTTCAGAACTGTTATGGCTGGTTTATTTGTTTGGTTGTTTTTGTTTGTTTGTTTTTTTTCTTGCTGACGACAGCTAACACAGAAGGTCAAGTTTTGGTTGTATACTGTAGCTGGACATATGAGTACTATGCTAAATTTGAATAGAGGAAATGTAAGGGTGGAGTTTGAATGCCCATGTTGTAGTCTCCCCAAAGATGACAGAATTCATGCTCATTATGATAAAATGTCATATGACAGAATAGGGTAGACATGACAAAAATACATGGAAAAAATCATGAACATTTCTAGCTGAGGCAGAAAATGTTTCTGGTCAAAATGTATTTGTAGGATCTAACAATGTCTTCTGTGACCCCACTGTCCTTCATCTCCAGTACACTGCTCTTGAATCTGAAGGAATAACCTGCACAAGAGGCAAGTGACACAGTTCTCTCTATGAAAAACACAGGCTCAGGGTAATGTTATACTATCATATGGCCTGAATTTAGCCTACAGGATTTAAACTCTAGTCTCAGCTAAAACATTGAAATGTAATGTTGAGGGAGGTTTTGAGATTTGTTCTACCAAAATGCTTCTTGAATATACATTGCTATAGGGGAAAAAGAAACCACTGCTTTCTTATTTAGCTTATATCTCCCTAAAATAGTTCCAAGTAAACATATGGATCCACAGTAGTTTTATTTATGAAACTCACTTTAATACTTTGTAAATTCATGGAAATAGCTAAGAATATATTTCAGTTTGAGGTAAGACTTTTTAAAGCACTCAGTTCTGAGCTCATGCTGCCAAGTTTCCCTTATCAGAAGCCTTTGATCACCCCCTTTCTGCTTCTTGACTACTCCCTTAAGTCAGTGTTAAAACTCCAATTGATTTTATTGGGGGCAGAATTAGGCCAATACTAAGGCTTTTGAAAATCTCTCTTTATGTAGATTTTAAAAGTAGTATTAGATTATTCATAATGAAAACTATTGATTTAACTACAATTTTGTGCAGTTTAGCCATACCGATATATCTGATGAAATTTTTCTCACGCAAGTTTAGATGTCTGAAAATTAGGTCAGCCATTACTCTATTCAAGGCAAATCTTCCTGCTGAAGTTGTCCAGCAAAGAACAGAAGACAAAATAAATCATGTAAGATGTAATGACCGACCGAAGTTATTTTCCTACTCATTGTAAAAGAAGGACTACTGTTATGATAATCTTGGCATTTTGAACAGGAATCTGCTTTAAAATACTATCAATTTAAACAGAAATGAATTATCAAAAAACTAATACATTAATTGAATTTATAAATAACCTTGAACATTTTGCCAAAGAATATAATATTCTGCATACAGTATAGAATATTTTAGTGCCAGTGTCCTGGAAGAGAAATTAATTTATCTCTGAATAATTTACTAATTGTTCTACTATCTCTATAAAGTTGGCAAAAGAAAGAAAAATATTACTGAATAATTTATGTAAAGAATTTTATTTAATTTGTGAAGTAACATTTATTCTGATTTGCTCGTGGATAGATGGAATAAAACTCATGGGCTGGAATAAAACTCATAATTTAAATTCAAGACCGGAAACATTTAATTTTCAATCCCACTTCATCATAGAAGGACTTCAATCTGCATATCTGTTTGTGATAGATCTGTACTGTATCATCCTTGTATAGTTGCAACTGGTTGCAAGATGTGTAGAAATAGTAAGGGGGAGTGCAATCTACACACTTTTCCCTTGAGAACCAGAGAACCTATGTGGTTCTTGAATAGGTGATGTTTATATTCTTTTGTGCTTTTAATACACTATTGCAATGGGTCAGTTCCAAGCTTGGTGTAATAGAAAGCACTTCCACTTGTCTTCTAAAGAGTACCATTGCTTCATTTCCTGATGTATTTTAAGAAGGGACAATTTTATTTAATTGTGCAGATGACATCTACCTTTCCCTACCTGAACTTTCTGTCTTGAGAGTATTGCCTGTCCTCTGACTCACCTGCACATTTCCTTTATTTAAATTACTTTAAATTTACACACCGTAGTTTATTTCACTGAAGGAAGAAGAAACTCAATCTTACATGTTAAACTGAAAGTCAAGTGCAACATAGCTGTCTTGTACTTCTGAAATTCTAATTGTATCCTGCATGGGTTTTGGGAATTTTATGGTAGGATAATTTTTTGTTTATCCTGTATCCTGACTTTTCTGCAGAAAGAGGACATATTTTTTACTAATAATAATTTTTCAGATACTAAGTTTTAAAAATAACTGTGTTCATGGAGCTGCCTCATTTCAGTATTTTAGATGATAGAGACTATACTTGTAAGACTGCTGGGTGGTAAGTTTCAGAGAGGATTTCAAACCTCTAACTCCAGAAAATTAATTGACGATCACATGAGAAAAGGAGATAACCAAATTGCTGAAAAAGAATTTAACCAATGTTCTCTAGTAAATAGTTGTAACATTTTTTTGAAAGATAAGCTACTCTTGCTTTTTTTTAGTTTTCTCCCCTTCACCCTGATAGCTTTCTGATTGCCTAGAACTCTGCATGCATTAATTTAATGTATAAATGACCAATGTTTAGTCTTTTGTACACTTTCTGTAGTTCAAACCTTTCAAGTGTTTAGTATTACACAGTTGTGTTCCCTTATGAAAAAATATAATTCTAATGAAATCTGATAGATGGCACTGTTGGATTGTTGATAAACCATCTTGAGACTGACTTCTATGTTACTAGTATTCAGAAGGATATTATTGTTTATTTAAAAACTGTTGCTTTAGAAAGCTTCATAGAAACACATTTATTTCAGCCTGTGTTTGCTCAGTAGTGGGACTCAGTATACTGGTCTGGTAGTTGGTCTGTAATTCTCCCTTTAAATTTGTTCCAGAGCATTTCTATATCCCATGAAGATTTGCTATACTTATATGAAAGTGTGTGGGTGTTTCTCACCTCAAATTACAAGGCTTCTGGTCAAAGAAGAGCTTTTGGAAATGAGAACTTTCCTTCTTTCTTCTTTCATTATAAGCCAGAGCATTAAACTCTGTATTACACATTCTTTTCATATTCCATTTATCCTTTTCTACAGGGTCTTAAGGATGGCAGCTACCTCCTGTGGGATTGCCAGTACTTACAGATGAATTGGCTATGATTATCTGAAGCAAATTAAAGGCTAACTTGTCTAGCTTTTGCACTAACTCAAGATCAGACAAATCCAAAAACTCTGTTGGAACTAGTCCAGGTAAATCCATTGGATTTTGTTTGGACTAAAACCTACTGCAGCTTTTGCAGGAATATTAGAATGAGAATTTTCTTGATGTATTGTCTGACATGCAACTTGGAGTATAAGTAGAAAAATGATGCCAAAACAATAAGCATCAATGAGATGATTCAACTATCCTTCAATATAAAACAACGCTATTGAATAAAAACTACATTAAAAGGTTATTTTATGCATAAGTGGGATTCTGTTGTAGAAAAATCTTCATACCTGTTGTGAATTCTTGATTTTATGGCAAAATCCAAATCTAGACAGAGACTTGTTGAACATCTGTTTTGCAACATTAATTCTGTCTGTGCTGCATCATTTATTCCCACTCTTCTCAACATTGCAGTGAATAAAATTCCACAGTAGACTTCTAAGCAGTTTAACATATAGACTTATTAAATAATTGCTCCAATCTGTCTGATTTAAAATTGACTACAGTGTGCAATTTCTGTAATTCCAAACACTAAAGGCACTTGCCTACCTTGAAAGTGCTAAACAGATCTTTGAAGAAGGCAATGGATTTAGGAAGGTAGAGTTGCTATAATTACATAGCTTGAAATACATCATGCACCACTAAAATTTTCCCTGATGATAATGAAAAAAACAATGTGACAACTTTAGTGTCTATCTTCTTTCAGGTTTGAGGGATATAAAAAATGTGGGGATAGCTCTTCCCTATTGTGAGGACAAAGGGAGAGAACAATGCAAAGCAGAAACTACCCCCGTGAATTTCTCTTGGGATGTTTTTCTCCCTTTCATTTCTTCAAAAAGGAAAAGGTTTGTTCTGCTGGAGAACAATTACAGGGACTGTGAGAACTCTGAATTCTGAAAGCTGTCAGGAGGCCAGGGTATGCCTGTGAGGGTCCTTTGCCTGCACATTTTCGGTGTGTACTGAGCATCTTTTGCTCCCTGTCAGCAGAATATCGGCCAAATTGCTCTTGCTTGGTAGCAGCAGCTGGATCCAAGGCCTTGAGTCTCAAATGGTTTCATAAAGACATGAAGGTGTAAGTGGGAAGAAAGCACTATTATTTTCCTGTGAGACAGGAAATGTGATGCTACAAGTCTTGTTTTATGTCAAGGCCTGCCCATTTGGTCTTTGGTCACATGCACAGTTTTGGGTATATACAGTTCCCTGTGTGGGAGCTGGAGAATTAAGAAATAGAGGAACTTATTCTGCCAAAGCTTTTCCATTTCTGGCATGTACAACCCCTTCCACAGAGTTCTTAGGGGAATGAACTAAGATTCAGTTATTTTAATAGATATTAGAAAGTAAAAAAGATGCCGGTCAAATACATGAATAAATCAGGAGGACTCTATATGCAACTTGAGTACAATTTTCTTGCATTGAGTCAAGTCACCTAGATAAGTAAAATTTATTTCACCTAAAAGTATGTGTGCAGAAATAGAACATACCTATTATTCATGTCTTACAAGACTATAATTTCATGGCTGCACAAAGTCATCAGGCTATTCCAAGAGTACAAAGGACTGCACCTAATTCAGTAATTCTATTCCAAGAAAATCCTCTAGTGGTACCACATGAAATAAAAAAAAAAACAGTTTATAATGGAGGATTTTAACCTTTGATGAAATGAAAAGCAATTTTCCTGATGAATTTTACTCCTTTTACTTCAGGAGATATTTTTTACTTAAAAATTAGTGTCCAATACAACAAAAATGGATTATTGGGGGAACATCTGCTGCATGTGGTATAACTCCTTAATATAACTTCTTAGTAGATCAGATTTGTTCAAAATAATTCTCTGAAAAAAAAATGCAATTACATCATTTGTGACTTTGGTCTTTTGAGTATTTAGGCTTTTAACAAAATAGTCTGTTTAAGAAATGCCATAGCTTGTGTCTTTGCTTCTGTTGTGTAATTAAAATGCCAAATCTGGACTGTAGTTGACAAAGATTTTTATCTCCCCAAGCACATGTAATAGATACCTCTCACCTGAATATATTCTAGATGACCAATTGCACCATTTGCAAGGCATTGATGTCTCAACTCCTTTCATAACCAGATGCTTAATGTTCAGGAAAAAAAAAAGTAGTAGTAGAATTTTAAAATATCTGCTCATTTATCTGGAATAAAACAGGTTCTAGGAGTAATTGGGGACTATTTCACTGCCTGTAAGAATTCATCAAGGCAATCTTTTTGCCTAATGATGCAGCCATGGTTATAAATTACAGCACCATTGTACTTGCAGCTAACTCTGGTGTTATCAAAAGAGAAAAACAAAGGGTACCTTAGAAAGCAAAAACAATTAGCTGGTATGTTAAATATTTTAAGTACTATTTTAGTTATTTTAAAGATTTGAATTATATTTACTTTCCACTGATTTCTCTACTTGTCATCTCAAAAACATTGAATCACTTTCCTGAAGGCAGATGAAAGCCTGAGATGTCTTTCTCCTATATTTTAGAAAAGGAAAGATGAACTTTCCTGTACCTTATGTCAGAGATTCAGATGATTGACAAAAGTTTGGGAAAACATTGCAGTGTAAGAAATTCTGTTTAGAACTTTATACAAACAGCCACGCAAATGTTTTGTTTACATAAATAAAACAAAATAAGAAACTAAGTAGCAACATAATAACTGTCCTGCTGCATACTGAATTTACTGCAAGAAGACATTTTTGTCAGAAATGAAGAAAGAGGTTTGAAAAAATGGTGAAGTTTGATGGTGGCAGGAAAATCCTTGCTCTGTTGAGGACATACAAAGCTGCAAAGCACCTCAGGAAGAAACACAGTGGAACTGTTAAAAACACAATGCACAAATGAGTACAAAGAAATATGTATCCATGATTTGAGACTTATGCATAATTTAATTAATATTTCCATGATTCGAGCCTTCTGCATAATTTAATTAGTCCTTGTATTTAATGGAGGAAAATACTGAAGGTTGGATGTGGAGACAGCTACTTAAAAAACTCATGATTTTGGGATGATGAGTATCAAAAAACTTGGATATTCTAATGTTCACCTGATTTGGAGATGATCTTTGCTTTGAAAAAATATGCCATACAAGGAACAATTTCTTACTATTTTAAAAATTGTAAGCCATTTGAATGAAAAGATTATCTAAAAATACATCTACTGATTACTTATCTAAGAAATAAAAAAAATAATGTACTAGTGACAAATTGTATTCTTTACAATTTGTCAATTGTAAATTCTTTACAATTATCAACAAGCATTATAGACTAAAACCTAAACACCTAATTTTTTTCTTAGGAATGCACTCAAAACTGTATGAAAATATTTTTAAAAATTATTTTAATTAATCCATGTTAATTTACTAATTCATCATTATTAGAAAAAATGCTTCTGAAATCACTTGCAAAGACATATATGTGTTTGCAAAGGCTGAAGACTGAAATAAGAACCTCTGTTATTCAGGCTGAATTGAATCAGACATAGCATCACACTTGCTATGTATCCCTGGATTTTTTTTCTTTCCACCTGGATGTGTTACGAGGCCCTTTTCCAATGAAGACCCAGGGAATGTAACTACTTCTAGAAATAAGACATACACTTAGATTTTATTATTAAATATAAGCTGCTATAGGGATGAATGATTAGCATTAAGAATATTTAGATGGATGTTTAGTCCAACCTTGCCTTTCATGTGCTGCTGTTTATTATAGCAAAATTGTTTAGCTATGGATCAGAAGACTTCTGCTTATGATAGGATTGGTTGAAACAATAGAAAGAGCTGCTGAAAAGTTGCATGTTAGTATTTTTTAGAAGGGATAGCCTTTGTGTAAATATTTCTCATTTCCTCCATGGTTTACTATAATATACTTAGCAATTTTATTAAAAATACTATTAAGATGGTTAATAATTTTGCCGTCAATCCAGGTCTATTAAAACCATCTGGTTATTAAAAATAGTTTTTAACATAAATCATAGAAAAACACCATATAAAAACATGAATGATCTTTAAAACAAGTGATTTAGGTTTTTTCCTGTGGAAAATAAAAAGATATTAAATATATAAAAATATGTTACAAGATCTTTTCAAGGAAAAGCCAAATCACTTCATTGTAGTTAACTTTAAAGTGTGTCTTTCCAATAAGTAATGTTACAATTTTGAGTATGCAGAGAAAATCTATAGCATACATCTCAGAATTCAGAAATAAGAAGGCTATATTTGCTGAACAATAACACTTTATATTACTTTTTTTTCTTTGTAAACCTTTTGTGGCTTCTCCAAGGAAACACAGTTGTTAAATAAGGTATGTTCCAAAAAAAAAAAAAAGAAAAAAGAAAAAAGAAACTTGTACATGACTGAACTGGTTGCACACATACATTTTCTTAATTTCAGCTGAAATCAGGTGGGGCTTGTTGTGCCTTTTTTTTCCTATCTTTTTTTTTTTTTTTTTCCTTTTATAATCCTCTTGAAGCCAAAGGAATATTCTATAGGAAAATGTAGCTGTGCAACAGTCCAGGCTCCCATCATCCATTTGTGAGTCAGCTAATCCTTGCTTTACAGCAAAACATTTAGTCACCTCCCTCCCAAAGCTTTGCCAAGACAGGTTTGATATTGGTGTAAATAGTGATGTTATTGAGTTGCAAATAATCATTATGACCCCTGTGAAACGTGAAAGTCAGTGATTTCTCATTAGGAAGGCTGGTTGATGCCTTCTCTTTTCTGCATCCAGAAAAAGTGCCCATTATTCCCCTTTGCACACACGCACATACATGTACGTATGTTACATCTCCTTTTGGAATTAGAAGACTACAATATTAAATTAAAGTTTAAAAGAATTAAATAAAAATTGAATGAAAGAATTTGGGATGGAAACAAGAGAAACGTGAAGGTTTTGAGATGGGGTGAATGCACCACTTGTGAAAGTGAAGGAGCTAACACTAGTATGGAATACACTCTGGCTTGAAAGACGATGAAGAAAGGTGACTAGACTGAGAAATGTGAAGGACCTATAAGACAAAGCAGGTAATGGATAAGATTTTAGGAGTGGAAGGGAAGTATCTTTGGAGAGCAAGAAACTGAATCATAGACTGGCCTGGGCTGTAAGTGACCTACAGTCCCACCCAGGGTTAGGTTGGTGTTAGAGCTTAGTCTGAAGCATTGAATCTGGGCACTTCTCACCTGGACCTGTGATGAACTAAAGAAGTCTCTTCATCCATGCAAGACAGTATAATTCTTCCCTTACTCTTCAGCATCCTCACATATAAGAGCACTTAGCACTGCTGTGCTCCTGGCCTCTCATTGTTTTTTTTGTCAGAAGAAACAAACACATTTAGTTAAAATGTCATAATAGTTTTGTAGCATTAAAAAAATATCCAAGACAACCCCCAAACAAAACAATGCACTAAACTTTTCCAGTAAAATTACTAACCTTTCTAAAAAAAAAAATATTAAATCTCCTGAAGGGAATTATGTTGAAATAAAAGGTCTGACTTCCATGTTTTCAAAAACGGCAAGAATATAGGTGATAGGAAGAGGTTGTATATAACAGTCAGGAGACTGAACTACATTAAAGACTCACAGATTGTGTGAAATAGCAACAGACACTGAAAAAGTCATGGCAAAGCTGACAGATACACAGTGCAAGCAATTTACTGATTATCTAGGGAAGATAAGAAAACACCTGCTGCTTGCAGAAGTCCACTACCTATCCACATTTCAGAAAAAAAAAATAAATTAAATATATTCTCCTCACACTGCCTGTAAGTCTTTTACTTTATGATGTACTTTCCCATCATTTTCACATAGACATACCACAAGGCAATTGTATACATGCCTTTTTGCATACAGAATGATACAAATAATGATTAATTAAATTTATTATTCGGAGAAAAGGAGGCTTTTAAAAATCTGTTTTGAATAAGCTCCTCTATATGGAATTATTTTAGCTCTGTGGTCTGCCCCTTTTGGAGAGAACATGTTACATTTAGCATAACTTGAATGAAGGGTGTACTTATGGATTTTTCTCACAAATGGCAAAACTAGAAGAGAATTAAAAAAGGGGTCAAGAACATTTGTATGTTGGATTTTGATATCCCTTCTTATTTCAAGTCATTCTTTTGATCATGCATCTGAGTGTTGCAGTTTAGAATATAGGTCTGTGTCTCACAACTGAATAAGAATAACAGTATCTGGTCAGTGTTTAAGGAGTGTGAAAATATTTTAATTTAATGTGCTTAAAGCAGAAAAAACATAAGAAAAAAACCAACAACTTACCAACTGCAAATGATTTTTGACCTTGAATACTACTGCTTTTTTTGTGTAATTTTTAGGAATCTGTTTAGGCCAACTTTGTGGGCCAACTTGAATCTGTATTCTGATTTCTTATTCCTTTTTTTTTTAACCTGATTGTTAGTACAAGTGAATTTGGCAGTCTCTGATATCTTTTTCTCTTCTAATTGAGCCTCCTGAAAGCCAGCCAGATAAAGGTGTTTGAGAGGTGGAGAGCTGCATTCTGCTCTATTTGGGGAAGAAAGTATATTGTGAATGTGCGCATCTGTGATAGCATGTGTCAGTGATTTCCAGCTCTTCTGAGAGGCATGATGAATTTTTCTCAGTCAGATGCTACATCCAAAATGGAACCTCAGATATTACTCAAGAGAAACACAGCGTAAGAGGCTGGATTAAACACTTCCCCAAGAATTTCCTTTTTTTTTTTTTTTTTTCCTGTAAAATCACTTTTTAGAGTGTGCTCATCAAAGTCTTTCATCAAGAAGCTAATTTTTTTTTTTTTATTAATACTATTCATCAGAATATTGTTGTAAATATAAATTCATATATGCACTGAATTTTGGCTGTGGTCTTGAATTGTAGTTTTTATCCATGAAATTTGAAATTACACTAATTTTAAGAATCATAAAAAAACTGTCACTTAACTAGCAAACAGTCTTGAATCAGAGTGGGATTAATAACATTCTTGGCTTTTATGGTGTGAGCAATATGATGAAACCAAGGGCCCCTAACTTGTAATTTTACGTAGAGGACTGTACTAGTGTCAGTGCGCAGGCACTGAGGGCTGTGGGGCAGCCTCTGTGAGGGGATGTTGGGGTTGCCCTGACACAGCTGATTCCAGTGGGATCCAAAACAGAACTGCAAACTGGCCAAAGCTGGGCCCTCAGCAATGGTGGCGGCACCTCTGTGATAATACCTTACAGAAAGGGTAAAAAGAGCTGTGCAGCAGCTCTGAGAGAGAAGTGAGAAAATGTCAAACAGCCAGGAGAAACTTCCCTGCAGCTCATGGAGAGACAGCTCTGGAGCAGGTTTATCCTGCAGAACTGTAGCTTGTGGTAAAGCCTGCACTGGAAGAGGGGAAAAGTGTGAGAGGGACAAAGTGCCAAAACAAGAGCTTTAAGGACCAACCAAAACACCCCATTCTCTGTCCCCCTGCAGCACTCAGAAGGGGGAAAGGTTGAAGAGTAAGAAATTGAAATGTGAAAGGGGGGTGACAGGAAAGTATTGTTTTAATTTTTATTTTTATTTCTTGTTAAGTGAATCTATTTTTGTTGACAACAAATTAATTTTGCCCCAGACTTTATCTCAAGCCATGAGTCTTTTCATCATATTTTCTCCCCTGTTCTGTTGGTGAGGAAGAGTGAGAGAGCAGCTGGATGGGCAGCTAACAGGTGCTGGTCAATGTCAACCCACTGCAGGAAGGAATGGGTTCAAGCTTTTCTCCTAATATTCCTGTAGCCGTTGTGGTTTACCCTTGGTTAATTGCGCTTGACTCTTAAATTCAGTCAATAGGATGGAGCACAGTCTTCTCACCTTTGGAAGACCCAGGTTAAAATTACATCTGTATAGGTAGAATGACAGGGCAAATCTCTTTCCTCTGGCAGAGAAGTATTCAAAGTGCCTTAATCATTTACCTCTCATTATAGCTAGGACTCCTTGACTGTCATATAAATCTAAGATTCATCAAGAATAGAAGATTAATGTTAATTTACAATAACAATACTCTTTCCTCTCACACTGCCCACCCCTCCACCCCCCACCCCTGCAATATGTTTGTGAAATTTAATACAGCTTTAACTGCAGCTTCAAAGAGAATCCCTTGTAATGATTGCTTCTTCTGCAGAGTTTCACATGTCCTGGGTAGGTGTGTTCTTACAGAGTTTCAGTTAGTTTCTTTAGAAGTCACCATGGTTTTGGACACACAGGTATGGAAAATGCAAACTGGATTTTTTTGTATCACTGTGGTTATGACTAAATAGCTGCCCTTCAATGCTTTTATATGCTGGCACAAAGTGCTTGGTGTAGTGCCACTGTAATTGATTCTGTGTTATTCCTGCCTTGGCAGTGCCCCTGTTCTATCAAAACAGGTGTACATTGCACATTGCATATTGCAGTTTTTAAAATTGACTTTGGTGAAAAGATTTGGTGAAAAGATGATGTGGTCCTTACTTTACTTTCACAGGCATTAAATGCACAGCTGTTACCTCATTTGTAATATATTATTGCTGTTATTCATGTTACAGTAGTGCCCAAGAGCCACCAGAGAGGAGTTTTTTTGTTCCGGGTATTATACATAGAATAGCAGATACTCACTTGAGGAGCTTACAGAGGGATTTCAGAGGCCTTAGGCACTATATAAGAGATATAACAAACTATCTAAATCTGAGATTCACAAAGAGTCAACCCAATGATATGTCCTGACATTTACAATAAGTCCCCCATTATTTCAGCTGACATTGCTGTGAAAATTCCGACCAATTCCACAGCCAAGGTCAGGAAAAGACATAGCACACACATGGTGATGGCATTAGTAGATAATCTGTTTCTTACTCTTTATTACTTTTTTACTCTATTTTTGAATAGAAATGAACACATATTCATAGACAGACAAATTAAACTGTGTGGGAGTATGTTTAAAGGAATTTCATCATGTTTTCTGTTTTGTAGAGCAGAGTTCTGCCATTCATTGATTAATATTTGAGCAATGTGAAGTCCATGATGATATATTTCTGACATTATGGTATTAAAAATGACACAATATAACATTCTAATCTTTTTCTTTGCCTTTCAAAGTAATAGCAAGAACAGTTATTAATGTTCTGGAAAAGTGCGACTTCAAAATTGGACAAAAACATAAATGGGATTTGAAAGGCAAGAATTATTGTCATCAATAAACAAATTCTTTATCAGTGTTAGCTGACTATTTATGAATCTGGTTAATAATTTTAAAATATTAAAATAGTTCAGATAAACCGCCTAAATTTATGTTTGAATTATTTTCTGCCATATTGGAAACAGAAGAGATCATTCATAATTTTACACAACTTAAATGATTATTTAATGGAAACTGCATGAGGCTGAAAGCTTTTCTCTGCATTCTCCTGAGCATGTTGATAAATCATGCAAGTAGTTTAGTTTTCTGTAATTTTCCACAGCACATGTAGAATGAGCCTCAATTTAGATTTTTTTGGAAATTAAAAATTACATTTTTCCTCATGGGTAAGTACTTCTTTGTCCCTCCTTTCCCACAGGGTTATTGAAAGTAATGGTTATATCCAAGAGTGACAGTCATCCATTCTAAGTTGAAGAGTTACCACTAATAATGGATTATTTTACATACAACTTTATCTTAATTCTATTATTCATGCCAGTAAGCAGAATAACAACAATAACAGAATCTTTTACAATAGCTGGTATATAAACTGCCAGCTGTTAAATTAATCAAAGAGAAGACAGAGAACAGTTGTAAACTACAAGTGGTTGAAGTGTATGAAAAATTTGAAGTATAATTTTTCATCAATTATCTTTGCAAATGAAAGGTAGAGAGTACAACAGCAGAGTTCTCTGGAGTAGCTTTCTGAAATACTAATGGTTTTTTGGTTTGGTTTGGTTCTGGGTTTGGCTTCCCCCGGCCCCCAGCCCAGCCCCCTCCCCAAATAACAACTTTCTGTAGTCCTTAGTTTTAATGTTTTTTTTTTAAAAAAAAAGAATTAGACTGATTTACTCTTCTTCACTTAAGAAACTCAGTTTCATTAAAGGGGTTTTGAACATTTCATAAATGTATTGTTGATAAACAATACAAATCCTAAAGCAACAATGCTTCTCAATGTCCCAGTAAGTTTAAATTAAGCTGTTCAAGTGATCTTCTGCTTTAGATGTCTGTGTTGAACATGAGAGTAAGGGGACTATCATTATTCTCTCCTTTCTTTTTCAGCTCCAGGTTGGTTCAACTCTTACTGTATAAGAGGGACAAATATTTTATGATAAAGCAGAAGTAAATGTCTGATAATGTGTTTGTGTCATGTAATCCTTCTCTATCAAGCTATAGTTTTCTACAAGATTAAGGAGGCTTCATATATCATTGCTTCCTTATCTAGTAATTCACTGTTATTGGTTAGAGAACATTATTTTATCTTTCCCATTGCATTGCTCATTGTTAAACAGTGATATGTTTTGTAAGCTATGGATTGTATTTGAATCAAAGTGCAAAAACACATTTTATGTTTTCATGAGATATAAAACAAAGCCATGGGAGATCTCATTTTATATAAAGTCTGTCTGGTGAAACAAAGGTTTTGTAATAATTAAATACCAATGATTTGGGTTTGAGTAAGAAGAGCTGGATTTTGCAAGCAATAGTGGTAACCTGAAGGTTCAGTAATGTTACAGTAACAACAAAATGCTTATCTTTTATGGAGGCATTTAAACTTACTTAGGTAAAAAAGAAATTAAGTAACTCAGTCATTACAACATAAACACATAAACATAAATACTTTTAAATTGTTTTGGGAAGGTTTTTTAGTCTCTTTATATGACATGTTGCAGGAGAGGCTGAGGATGAAGAACTAACTCAGGCAATGCATAGTAC
>JAWWEE010000040.1:17308199-17350503 GCA_035221455.1 Xenops minutus | reverse complement strand
TGATGGCCCTTCAAGGGCACTTGAAGGAGAAAGAGAGGAGGAGGAGGATGAAGTAAGCCCCCAGACCCATTTAATAAAGATCCCCTGGAGCACAGCATGCAGGCACCAATGCCTCCAGACATACGCAAGAGGGTCCTACTTACATAACTAGGGGGAGGTGCTGAGGATCTCTGGCTGAGCAGTCCTGGCCACACCTGCCTGGCTGAAGTCGCTTCGGCAACTTATAAAAAGGGCAAGTGGCTCATGCTCGGGGCTCGCTCGCTTCACATGACAGGACAATGCTGCCTTTTGGCAGGGACACTCGCTGATGAGTCAGCTAACCCTTGAGGATGCAGCCATTGTTCTGGGAAGTCTGGGCATTCCAGGGGTCTGTAAGACAACTGCATGGGAAACACCTGGGCAATTTGGGTGTTTTTACCTGGGAGCTTATTTTCTCTTTTTTCTCTCTCTCTTGGTTTTTTTTTTTTTTTCTGTTTCCTTGGCCACTTTTGGTAATAAAACTACTGTTTGGGTTAAGTTTTCAGCGGTATCTCAGTTTCAGCTTCCACATCCCTTTGGACCCTCCCTCAAACAAATTGCAAAGAGAAAACCTGGAGTTGGTGTTAAATTGTTTATATTTAGGCCAAGAGAAACTAAGAAGACTCTATAAGGTGATTCTGAAGAACAGTTGAAGAGGTCACAAAGAAATCCAGTGGCAGTGAAAGTCTGGCATCCTTGCTCTCTGCAGCACTCATCTGTGCTCACTGTTCTGAACTCAGGAATGAAGCACACTTCCAGAAATAAAAGCAGAAATCACTATTTATGCCACTTTAAAGCATGAATGAAACTACTAAGAGATGCAAAAAGTTTTCAAGTACTCTTTACTTCTTTGCCCAAAATACAGAAGTTGAGGGAAAGGAATATAGACCAGTAGGTTCTTTGAAGTAGGTAGGAGTATGTCTGCACATGCCACGGCATGTGCAATCTCTTGCTTGATCTGCTTGAAAGCTTGCTGTTGTTCAGGACCCCATTGAAAATGGTTCTTTTTATGGGTCATGAAGTAAAGAGGGCTCACAATTTGGTTGTACTCTGGGATGTGCATCCTCCAGAAGCCTACGGCTCCTAGAAAGGCTTGGGTCTCCTTCTTGTTCATTGGTGGAGCCATAGCTACAATCTTCTGATGATGTCTGTTGGAATCTGTTGTCATCCATCTTGCCATTTCACCCCTAGGAACTGAATCTCTCTGACAGGTCGCTTGACCTTACTCTTTTTGATGGCAAAACCGGCTTTGAGTTGAATCTAGATTATTTTCTTTCCTTTGTTGAAAGGAAATTTCTTTCATTTATTTTCTTTCCTTTGCTGTGTTCCCCCTCACAATGATGTTATCAATATATTGTAGGTGTTCTGGAGCCCAACCCTTATCTAGTGTAGCCTGAATCAGTCCATGGCAGATGGTGGGACTGCGTTTCCACCCCTGGGGCAATCGATTCCAGGTGTACTGCATGCCCCTCCAGGTGAAAGCAAACTGTGACCTGCAGTCTGTGGCTAGGCTGATGGAGAACACATTAGCAATATCAATGGTGGCCGACCAGTTTGGAATCTTGGACTCCAGCTCATATTGGAGCACCAATGTATCTGGCACAGTGGCACTCAGTGGTGGAGTAACCTCATTCAACCCACGATAGTCCACAGTTAATCTCCATTCTCCATCAGATTTACGTATAGGCCAGATGGGGTTATTGCAAGATGCAATAGCCTGTGCCTGTGCAAATGCTTGCTAAAATCAGTGCAATAAAGAGGTCATTCTTTCAGCATGTCTCTTGCTTTCCTGGATGCTGAGAACACTGGCTGATGAAGAGCCTGTTGTCTTTGTACTACAGATGAACCCTCAAAGGCATAGTTTCTCTCTTTACATATGCCTAGGAAATACATTAGTAACATAAAGAATGTATGAGCTAATTAATGTATTAATAAACCAATGAATACCAAAAATACATTACTCTTTTGTTTTAATTTCAACAGATGGTCATGACAGCTTTCAGAATATATATATTTAAAATAGTAAAGTAGTGGTAGACTGCTTGAGTTGCTTTATCAAAGGAAAAAAAAAGAAAGAAAAATATTTTCTGTGAGTACACAACATACTTCTGATAGTTGGCCGAATATATTAGAAGAGTTCATATAATTCAATTTCTGCCAGTGTTCAGGCTAATTCGGTGCATTGGCCCATAGCTCTCCAGATAGGGTATGAAAGTGTAAAGAATCTCTCCTTTTGTTGTATTTTTTGGAAAGGATAGCAAAAATCACAGATTGTGTTTCAGTGTAACTTAGGATGCATGTTTTCCCTTTGCAAACACTTAATCAGATCAAGAGTATAGCAACAGAAAGAGATTAGTGTTTCTTTTCAAAAGTTCAAAGCTTCAGGTAGTTGACTTTTCTAATAGGCTAAAACTTCACTTCATAATAAGTTTTAAGTACATGAGATCTCTAAGTCAGGGAGTTTATATACACAGTTGTAACTGCACCTTGTTCAAGATTTTAACCATGTAGGGCTTAAGTTGCAATCCAGTGGTAAGCTGAAGGTGCATAGTCAGAACTTAAATGCATCAGCCTTGCAAATTTGCAACCAAACACCTATGAAAGTCTTATTTTCACAGTGTACCTTAGGATAATTCCAGCAGAGCCTAATGTCTGTATTACTACCCCACTGAGTGAGAAGCTACAAATCACTGCTTTATATAGGAACAGTACGTCCCTGCACAATGTCCCTGCAAAGTCTCCAACCAGGATAAATTAAGATATATTTGTTCTTATATAAACAAGATGTTGTTTAATCAGACATTTCTAACTTCTACTGGATATTTGTACTGCACTGCATGTGTTTTTTTTTCTGTACAGTACAAACCCCAGGCTAGTCTGCTTCACAGTGCACAGCAGAATACATGAATCACCTTGTGTTTGTGTGTAGTTACAGCTTCCTCTGAGCTCCCAGTAGTGTTTGGGGCATGGATGTGATTTGAAGCATTCTGTTTTGAGGACTGTAGGAGGACAGCAGAGTGAATACGAGGAGAATTTCTATGAGTGGATGGAGATGTCATCAAAGTAAAACACCCAAAGACCATCGACCGTCAAGCCGCTGTAAGAATATTGGCCTGGTTCCCATGTTTAAAAGTTTTAGATTAGTTAGATATTCATTGTATTAGATAGGTAAATGGAGGCGTTTGTCCCCATTGGCTGTTCGGCCCCTAGTTACTCCTCACCCATTGGTAGCTTCCTTCCCTATTTCCCATTGGCTAGCTGGTGGTGCATTGCAGCACTACCATATAAGGCTAGCCTCTCCCTGTTTCCCCTTATTTGTCCCAACTCCGCCTCACCTTATCCTTATTTGTCACGCTCCGCCCATGTTCCAGTAGCTTCCAACCCGAACCCTATATAAGTCCTGTGTTCCCTCAATAAATGTTCCACTCTGTTCCAACGCTTCTCGAGTGTGGAGAGATCCTTTCGGCCTGGCGGACCATGTCAGAGAACATTAAATTGAGACAATTTTTGAAATGAAGGGTTAAATCCTCTCAACTAGGTGCTGTTAAATTTCTTTCCCCCAGAATGGTTACTGTATAAGGGTATATTAAAAAAAAAAAATGGAGCCATAAATGAAGTGACTCCTGTCATTCAGAATGGAGGTAAGGTATCAGACAAGCAGGAAAGTTATTAGGAGCAGGATGGTTTCATATGGGAAAGCCTGCAGCAGTAGTCTGACTTTTGTTGTTATACTCTTTCCAAAGGAAAAACTGGGGACTTTTGGAGAAAAAAAGAGGTCATTGAGTATTGGGTTTTGATGTGTATACAACCAGTTGAAGTCTACTGTTTCTTCAAGGCATGTAGACTGATGCTCTAAGCATATAACTGTGGAAAATATAACAGTATTCTAACAAAATACAGTACTGAAGATTGGGAGCCTTAGAAATGGCCTAGTTAAGAGGTGTCAAGAAATTGTGGCTTAAACCTTTTCTGGGAATACTAAAAATAGCCACCCAGTCAATCTAGTTTTTAATTTGCTCTGAACACTTTATTGTCTGATAGTCTTGGTTTGGGAACTATAAATTAGACAGATTTTTGGGGCTGGTACTGGAACCTAGTTCTGTATAGTCTGTGTAGTACCTTGTATTGATTGCAGTCCTTTGAGAAATGGGGAAGAAAGCAGTAGCA
Source organism: Xenops minutus (assembly GCA_035221455.1). NCBI lineage: Eukaryota > Metazoa > Chordata > Aves > Passeriformes > Furnariidae > Xenops > Xenops minutus. Next base: position 17,346,318 of record JAWWEE010000040.1, on the reverse strand, counting down.
AAAAGACAAGATATTTAGGAAGAGCAACAGCCTTACCACCTTCTGTTGTCTGTTCTCCACGTCAGCATTTTGGCACCCGTAGCTGTTGTGTTAGAGATGGAAGATGATGCATTCTTTACTATTGTTTACCTGTATTTGTTTATGGATTTGCTGCCCATTAATTTTTTTACCTTTCCAAACCTGCTGATGGTATCTGCTTTCAAAACCTCTGGCAGCACATTTCAGAAATCTAGTACATTTTGAAAGGAAATACAACTTTCATTATTACATTCTGTATAAAGAAATATTCTTTTATCTGTTTGAAATTGAACTCCTACTGTTTTTACCAAGCACTCCCTACACTAGAACTGAGGAATTTAGTCCAAGGAATTTTGTATTTGTCTTAGCAACTGACACCCTGAGTTTTGTAAACTTTGATCATATCTCTATCCCTTTGCTTTCCAAACTGAAGAGTCAGATTCTTTAGTCTCCCCTCATAAGGTAGCTGCTTTAGTGCTTTTAGCACTTCAGTTGATCTCTAGCATTACTATATCCTCTTAGACTTGCAGAGACCAGAGCAACATACTCCTTCAGGATATGGGCACCTCTGAGTTTTTTTTGACACCAAAATGATACATTTATCTTGATCCCAATATTCTTCTGAGTATTTTGTTGACAGAACTGATGATTTCAGTGAAATGTTGATGGTCTCAAAGTCTTTTTCCTGAATCCTGAATTCTTCTTCTGTGGTCAGCATCACATAGATATGGCTTAGATTATTTTTCCCTAGATATATTATTATATTAATCTACCATGAAGATCATCGAAAGCCTCTTTCACAATACTCCTTTGTAAATTCAGGAAGTGTGGATAGGATGCAAGGACAGTGAGGTGGATTGAGAACTGGCTGAATGGCAGATCCCAGGGGTTCATGATTAGTGGCACAAGGACTAGTTGGAGGCCTGTAACTCGTGGTGTCCCTCGAGGCTATGTAGGGGGCCCAATACAGCAAATTCACACAAAGCTGGGAGGAGGGGCTGATACCCTAGAGAGCTGTGCAGACCTTCAAAGGGACCTCAACAGGTTGGAGAGATAGACAGAGAAGAACTGTCAGAAATTCTACAAAGGCAAATGCAGGGTCCTGCACCTGGTGAAGAATAACCCCATACACCAGTACAGGCTGGGGGATGACCTTCTGGAAAGCAGCTCTGAGAAGAAGCACCTGGAGATTCTGGTGGACAGCAAGTTGTCCGTGAGCCAGCTGTGTGCCCCTGTGGCCAAGGTAGCCAATGGTGTCCTAAAATACTGTGTCCAGTTCTGCACTCCTCAGTACAAGACAAACATGCTGCTCCTGAAGCAAGTCCAGTGGAGGGCAACAAAAATGATTGAGGGACTGGAGCATCTCTCTTATGAGAAAAGGCTGATTTAGCTGTGCCTATTGAGCCTCGAGAAGAGACGACCAAGACAGGACATCACCCCTGTCTGTAAATATCTGAAGGGATGGTGTCAAGAGGATGGAGCCAGTCTCTTCTCAGTGGTGCCAAGTAATAGAACAAGAGGTAGTGGTCAGAAATTGATGCACAGGAAGATTCACCTGAATATGAGGAAGAACTTCTTTACTGTGCGGGAGACTATACACTGGAACAGGTAGCCCAGAGAATGGAGTCTCTGTCACTGGAGATTTTCAAGAACCATCTGGGTGTAAGCCTGTGCAACGTGCTCTAGGATGACTGTGCTTGAGCAGGGAGGTTAGACCAGATCCACAGATCTGTAGACCCACTGTGGTCCCTTCCAATCTTACCCATTCAGTGATTCTGTGATTCTGTAATGTTACTTTTTGCCCATTTGCTTTTATGATTTCCTTGTGGAGTGCCTATTACTGCCATATAAAAATAATGAACTTAGTACCATTTGCAAACTCAGAGAATTTGTTAAATCCTGCCTCAAGGAGCATCCAGTCCTATTCTGTGATTACAGGGTACTTCACACAACAGGGAGTCTGATTCTTGGCTGGACTGCAGGCACTCTTTTAATGGTAATAAGTGTTTAGGAAGATGACTCGAAGCATGAAAGTATGGCCATAATTCTCAGGCTTTATGGTCTCTCTGTTCACCTACAGCACATCTTTAATGTGTTTGTGTTTCAGTCTGGTGGCTTGACTGTACCATGTGCAAACATATCAACTCTTTTAAAACTAGCTTGCCTGGGGACAGACAGCAGTTTAGTCATGATACTTGGGGCTTTCCATGCTCATCTGGCACCTTTTGTGTGCCTTTCATAGCTGTTCCAGCTGAATCCTTTGGTACCTGAATCTATCCAGAAAATCTTTCTACAGAATTTCTAGACAAAATCACAGAGTAGACTACCGAAAAAAAAAACCCCAAACAAACCAACCAAAACAACAAAATCTGAGTATGCAATAGTATATTTTTGTCTGCTCTTTTACTCTGTGGAGGCTATTTTCATTCCTCAATTGCATCTCAATATGGTTTTTAAGATATGCTTGATACCTAATTGATAACACTAAAGGCAATGGCTGCAACGCATATAATAGATAGCCTGGTATTAGGTGCTCTATGGGGCATTACTGTGCAGGAGTGTCTCACAATAACAGTCACAGGAGGCAAATAGCTATATTCTGGTTTAGATAGAAATTTTAAAAAAAAAAATATAAGGGAAATGTTCCTGAAATAAAAGTTTTAATGGTTTTACCAGTACTTCACCTTTAAATCCTGTAAGTGATAAATTTGAAAAAGACCTAATGTTTTTCTATTAAGCTGTTATGACTCCCTTCATCTTTTCACAGTGTAGCTGTTTGCAGACAGAATACTAAAGACAACTGCAGATCATTGCTGATTCTGTTAACTGGATGATTAAAATGACAAGAACATCTGCAAACAACTGTTGCTAGTATTATTGCTGAGCCTGGAAGCTTTGCTATCGTTAAAGATCTGACAGTGTTTCCATTACTAAATCTCATTTTAATCCTCATTAGGCTTAAACCTGGCATTCATATTCTAAGTCCAGAGGATAGGGGTTTTTTGAGTATTTCAAATTAGCCATATTTTAGTTACAGAAAAGTGACAGGTCCACAAACATTTGACATTTTGAAAGATGTATTTTATGTTTTAAAAGGTTTTTAACACTTTTACAATTATTGATATAATAACTTTATTATGACTACCATGCAAACTTGATTATTCTAAATAATAGGAAAACATCACATGATATGACCAAATATGACAAAATATGTGAAGCATGTGGACACAGATTCTGCAGATATTTACACCTGCACTTAATTTCTTTAACCTGAATACATCCTCCCCCTTGGTTTAGTGGAGCTGTTCAAGAGCAAAAAATTCAATGAACATGCAAATACATTTTGGGTGGCCAATAAATTGCCCCAGTGTTCCTGCAGAACATTAATCTCCCCACAGGCTAAACTGTCTGCTAAGATGGAATCATGCTTAATAGAGGCTGATTGCACACACTGATTAACATCAGTAAGACCCTGATTTCACTAACTAGATAACACAGATGATATCACTGTATTTACTTTCATAGACTGCATATAAGATGTAGAATTTCTAGTAATTTCTCATCTAGGAAGGCTGGATGGAAGTGAAAGAGGAGAGAGAGTCTCTGGCAGTCCCTCTGGGGTTTTCTTTCTAAGTCCCATCATGAGGGCTACGAGAAAGTTTCAGCATTGAGAAACATGCACTGTGGTTACATGTAGGTCCAAATTCTCTCAAAGGTGAATATAGATCTTATATCTTCCTTTCTTTTCTAATTAGCAGTTAGCAGATGTAGTCTGAGAAGTTAGCTATTGCGGTGTCTTGATATTTCAGCTGGTTACTATGGACTTGTCTAAGCACCGTAATTTTTCGTCTCATGAATATATTACTGAGCATTCTGTAAGTGGTATCATTGTGGAAGTTCAGAAGGGGGCTGGCATGTTTCATGATGTGGTGGTTTAGTTTTCTTGGTTTTGGTTTAGGCCTTCCTTGGTAACAATGTCATAACTAAGGACGTATTCCACACCATTCCTTCACGTAATCAGGTGTATATAAAGACAGGAGGAAGGTTTCCTCTCTCTCTCTCTCTCTTCCTTTCGTGTGCTTGGAGGACATCAGCTCTCTGTCGGCTCGGCTCTTATCTCTATGAGCTGAGGCCCGTCGGAGAAGCTGCTGTCCCAGCTGTATGGAGGGGAAGGACCTGCTTCTCCTAAGTGGAGTTTGGTGAGAATTGATTTTATTAGTTATTGAGCTTTTCCCTGAGTTTACCAGGGTGTGTATGTTTTTTTGATTTTACCAATTTTTATCCCATTTCCCTTTCCCCTCCCCACCCCCCTTTTCCTTTTTGGGGTTGTTTGGGATTTGTTCTGTAGATTCATAGTGTTTGATTGTATATATTTGTAGTATATGTGAATATATATATATCTTTAATACAATTGTCTTTTTGGTACTTTTTTCCCTTCTCTCTTGGGGGGGATGGGGAATCTGTGTGGCCAGCAGTTGGGTTTGGCAGGGAGCCAACCCAAACCTCCACACATGAAATCATGGAATGTATTAAAAAAAAACATTTGTGAAGTGCAATTAATTTAGAAAGTCTCCATTTCTAAAAGTGTTCTTACTGAGATCTTTAGTTTATGATGATGTATGTGACCTATAGAAAGCCAGCATGGAAACCTGTAAACAAGCTGGTGTGTTTTTTTGAATTACAGATTTGTATTTAATTGACTTTTCAGCATAAAGGCATATGAATCTTCTTTTGATATATGTCAGAACTGTCAATTTTACAAAGTCTTTCTCTATATATATATAAATATCAGGATTGTTTTTTTCTTTGGAAAAACACAGGCCAAGAACATTCTCATTGGTTTTACTAAGCTAGTTGAGAAGCATTAGTCATCTAAATAAAAAGACCCTGGTCCAGAGATTCCTAGGGCATGCGAGTAGAAAAGAGAAAGATAATAATTTTTCTATTTCACTGCTGACACTATGCACTAAAACATAGTTTTTTTGTAATTGTTTTTGACTAAATCGTCACATTCAGATTCAAAGTATATACTAATAAGTGACTTTTCTGACCCCAATATAAATGTATGAATTGTACTATAAAGCACTTTATGTTAATAATAGGAGATATAAATCTCTGAACAATTCAGATATGTGTGCAATTCTGCTGCAGATTTATTTTAAAAGTGAGGATTCAAGTGGAGGACAATTTGCATCCAGTTCAAATAAAAGCTGCATACAGCTGACATACACAGAATATATAAGAAAACTATTGTTCTGGTCTCATCAACACATTTACTTAATCCATAAAGGAGTGAAAAAAATGTTTTGACTTGCTAATTAAATTTTATTTGCCATAGTTGCAATATTCAGACAAATGACCCCCACCCTTTTCTTAAATATAGGCAGCAGTGAATGTTTTCTCATACCAGGACTGTAGCTAATTCCTCTGTTTGATGATATAATCTAATCCTGATTTTCCTCAAGTTTACATATGCTTCCTAGAAAGATTCTGAGCTTAGATCTTAGTACCTTAAAGTATTAGCACAGCATCTAGCAATGTCACATACTGAGGAATCTTGTCAAAATTGAAAATTGTATCTTGCAATAGGCAGATAATTCAAACCAAGTTTATTCCAGATACAATCCAAAACAGTGTTCTCTGCAGCTCTAGATTTTTTTTGCCCACACTCTATCTCTCTCCAGCCACATCAGTGGTTGAATTGGGCCAAATTTACATATATTTTATATTTCAATGAGTTTGCGTCTTTTCTTTCATGGCATTAAGCTGTATTATAATTGTGTGACCATTAATAGTTTTCTGTGCTATTTCTTGATTGAGTGTTGATAAAGAGTATTTTTGAAGTTTCATCTTGACTTGGGTTTATTTTTTCAGCTGAAATGGTTTTAATGAAAGTTAACTTTGTGAGGAAAATATCTAGAAGGAGAAACTGTAACCAATTTTTGATTTCTTTTAGTTACCACCATTTTCTTCACTCTTTTCAAAAGTGGCTTGCATTCCAGTGCTTCCCTATACATTGGTCCTTGTGCTTTGACCTTGGCTTTAGATTCTCCCACCAGCTTTTGTGTAACTTGAAACAGGGATTACAAGCCTATTACTAAAATTTGCATGGGAGAGCAGAAACACATTTATGATTTTGAAATCTGAGCACACAAAAACTGAGTAGGAATAATCTCTACAATGACAAAGGTCTCAGAACTGTTTTTTCTAATCTGCTTTCTTATTACTAGGACACATGGTAAGCAATGTTGTTCAAACACAGTGAGAGTCCACAAAGAAATACAGATTTAAATTATCTTACTTCATGTAACTGGGTCACTAAGCTGCTTGGCCTTCGTTTTGCTACCAGTCAGTAGTAATGAGATGACTGCACAGTAGCGTTCTTATTTAATGCAGGAAAAGATTTTTTTCATCATTGTTCATATCACCAACTTTGCTCTTCAATGTGAGGAGCTTGGTGTATATCTTGGCACAATCCAGCTTTTTGTGTTGGTGGTTGTTCCTCAGTGTAGCAGGAGTAAATATCTGCTGTACTTGCTGGTGAAGAGGAGAGGGTGGATGGGCTAGAAAAATGTAAAATCACTTATTAAAACTTGAAGAACCCAGGATAAGCCTGTTTAGTGTCAATCTTATGCAGGGTAGCATGCAGGGTAGCATACAGAGTACGGGCATGCTAGAAACTGTGTTTGACATCAAATAAGCTTCTATGTGACTGTTATTTTTTTGTTGCTTGTTTTCTTGTTTGTTTGTCTGGGGCTTTTTTAGTTTTAGTTTTTGGGTTTTGTTTTGTCCTTTTTTTATTGTTTTTTTAAATTGACATATCATAGTGGGAGAGAATCTTAGGTAAAGGTGCACAGTGCTTCGGTCTGTAATAAGGATATATCTACCATTGTCAAATACAACTTTTGTGATTCTGAAGGGAAAAGTTATTTGAAATGGCAAACATTATTCAAATGGAACAAATTGATTGTTTTCTTTGTAACTACTTTCCTTCACTGTGTAATTTTCTGTTGTTTTATTTTTTTTCTTGTAAATCTGTATGTTAGTGCCTCATATATGTGAAAGTTTGCAGTTCAGCTCTGATATCTAAACTACAAGAATACAAGAATTAGTACTGCATTGTCAAAAAGTGGTTATTACTGAAAGTTTATGCAATTGATAGTTGAAGTTTTATACATACAATCCTCATTGCAAGTACCATATAGACATGTTAAATGTTTTACATACAGTATGACCAATTAAAACACACAAAGTATTTTCAGTTTTAAACAAATGCAGAATTCTTTTTTGAAAAACAAGCAGAAACATAATTAATATATTGTGTTACGGTATAACTGGATAATCATACTGACTCCCAATCTCAGCTAAGCAAATTTTCACTGTCTTTGAATATGATGCTTGAAATAAGTAATAAGTGAAGGATGAAACACACAAAGAAATCTAAGCTTAAACTCACACTGATCTATATAGAGAGTTAGGAGCCTGTATGCTTTGATGTTGCTTTAATCCACTTTTCTCCACTTGTCAGATATTAAACATCATGGGGCACATCATGAGCTCGTGTAATTTGTTACAGTGCTATTGAAAGTTAATAGAGCTGAAAGGCCAGCTGAAGGTCTGGCCCTATAACACTTCAGCTAATGTACACAAATCTGTAGAGCTGAGTTATTACAAGTCTCTTCCACAGGAATGCCTTTCTCACTTTTCTGCTTGCATTTACAATGGACACACTGCACTGGAATAGAGGAAAGAGAGTGGTGGCATCTTCCTCTAAATTGTAGTTACCATGGGACCAAATAAAACATGAGTTGCAAAATGTAAAAGGTGATCTTCTATTCCTAATCTGGCATTCATAGTGCTCCAATTTGTCTCATTTAGCAAACAGTAAAAAGCCAGTTTTAACTTGCAGTAAAGTTTCACAGTCCTAGCAATGGGAGTTGGGCAGTAAGTTGTAGTGAATCACTACCTAGTACCTTACCACTGCTTGTTCATGAGTTGGAGATTGTGTCACTGTCTCCAGAACATTGAAGACAGCAGTAATACATAATCCATTTTAATCTGGATTGATAATCTTATGTAAATCAGCTTTCCACAAAAAGCTAGTGTTGCATCTGATAATATAACTAGGAATATGATCTTTTTCCTAAAAGTATACTTGCTGTACTATTAGAAGACGTAATTTTCTTGTAATTCATTATATGAAATACTGAGGCCACTGGTATGAGCTTCAACAAGGCCAAGTTCCAGGTCCTGCTCTTCTGTCTCAACAACCTCATGCAGCACTACAGGCTTGGGCAAAAGTGTCCGAAAAGAGGTCCAGTGGAATTTGACCTGGGGTGCTGGTTGACAGCAGGCTGAACATGAGCCAGCAATGTGCCCAGGTGGCCAAGAAGGCCAATGGCATCCTGGCTTGTATCAGAAATAGTGTAGCCAGCAGGACCATGGAAGTGATTGCCACTCTGTGCTCAGCACTGGTGAGCCTGCATCTCAAATCCTGTGTGCAGTTCTGGGTCCCTCACTAAAAAAAAGATATTGAGCTGCTAGAGCAAGTCCAGAGAAGGGCAACGGAGCCGGTGAAGGATCTGGAGTACAAGTCTGATGGAGTTGCTGAGGGAGCTGGGGTTGTATACTCTGGAGTAAAAGAGGTTAAGGGGAGACCTTATCACTCTCTACAACTTCCTGAAAGGGGATTGTAGCCAGATGGGGGACAGGCTGTTCTTCCAGGTACCAGGATGAGAGGAAATGGCCTCAAGCTGCACGTAGGAAGGCTCAGAAGAATTCCTTAGTGAAAAGGGTTGTTAAGGATTGGATTAGACTGCCCAGAGAGCTGGTGGAGTCACCATCTCTGGAGGTGTTCAAGAAATGACTGGACCTTAGTGCTCTGGTCTAGCTAACAAGGTAATGTTCAGTAGGACTCATTGATCTTGGAGGTTTCTTCCAACCTAAATGATTCTGTGATATTTTATACTCAAAAGTGTTAGATTACAAACATTTCTGAATGAAAAAAATCTGTAGGTGTACTCTGCACCCCTTCCTTCCTGCTTTTCAGAACACTTGAATAAATTACAAGCCAAAAGTAGTGTGATTTATGATTTCATTTTTAGGATCTGATCTCTGAGGTCCAGCTTCATCAATGTACAAGTGTGTTTTCACTTGGACAGAAATATTGTTTCTGAACTTGATCTGTGCTCTTTAATGAAAAGAAATGTTTCCATTGAGATTATAACTTGATTTGTAAATTAATTTTTGATGAGATTATAACTAGTGAATGGAAACCGAGATTTTCTGCTTCCTATCATGTTTCTGAAGATCATTAAAACTTTAATTACACAAATTTAACACCATGATTGAACACAGTCATAGTAGAAGAATTTGAGTAAGCTTGTTTGGATTGTGTCTCATGTTCATTACCTAAAAGGCATGTGATGTTTATGAAGGTGAAACAGAAAGGAAAGAGCTTAGATCAAGTGTTGCGAATGTCTTGCTTCTCAGCAGCTCTCAATATTTTCCAGAGAGAACAATGTATTGATAATTAAATTGCTTCCACATCTGTGCAGTGGTGTCAGCAGGATGCTGCCATATTGCATATGTTTAACAAATTACACATAATTTGTCTTTATGTTTTCATTATGGAAATTGCTTTTGTATTATTCAACAAGAAGTACCACCATGTAAGAATGAGACAAGAAAATGGAACAACAAAAGTGTTTTTGAATATTTGCAAGGTAAATACATTATAACAAAGACAATAAAATCCTGCTTTGGCAAGTTACAACAGAAATAAACAAAGCTGATATTCAAGGGAACCTTATTAATGAACAAATTATTTACTTTTGTACTGTTGGAAGTGTTTATAGCATTAAAAGATAGAAAAGAAAATGCAGCCCAAGGGGAATGCAAAACTTCAAGGTTTGATGAGGAGTGAGACTTGATGAAGCAACAGTGAATATGCCACAGAGCTTTGGGGCATAACTTGAGTTACTTCAAAGTGCAGGTTAAATTTAATTGTGATTATTATCAATTGTTTAGCAAAAACTGTTTTTTGATAAGTAAACCTCTATGGAGTTTTTTTGGATGGAGAAGAGAAGTAAACAAACGATCCCAAGCATAATTTTAAACAGTGGTTGGTGAAAAAAATATATGGAAAATAAACTCTCCTCCTCAGTGTGGTGTAATAAAACTATTTTTCTTTCAGGCAGCTTTAGTCAATATCCTCCATCTATAACAAAGGAGCAGATTTTATTTTTTTTCTGTTGCTCAGAGTTAACAAAGTATATAGAACTGGGATCTAGAGGTAAGAACAACAGCACCTGAGAATAGAGTTCCTTATAGATTAAGGCGGTTGTTCTGTTTAAATATTTGCATGACTGCATCCTCTTAATTCTTATTCTATCAATTTGCATCCAATTTACAGTGGTGCCTCAGGTGCTCATTGATTTCTCTTCTCTTTTACAAGTCTCCTTACTTTCTGGCACTAAATACAAACAGAACATAAAAAATGAAGTGTTCCCTGCAGCTTTTCCTGGTAAATATTTTTATTACTTGGCATTTATCTAGACTTTTAATTAGTGAAGAAGTGTACTGATGAAGGCATCTCTCTCTTGGTAAGGCAAAAGATGGGTAGATGACGCAAAGAGCAGAAGCTAAATTTGTGAGAGAGAGGAATGTCTCTGATTTCTATGAACATCTGCTATGTTGGCAGGCTCAAGACAACAGCACAGTTTGACAGCAGGTGAGAACAAGTTCTAGTCTGAACAAAGGCACCTACTTAATGGTCAGTGGTAGCAGTTGGTAAGGGAACATAATTGCAAGGCTCTTTGGAGAACTTGGGTTGGCATGAGATGGTATCTGCAGGAGTATGAGATATCTTCTGCACTTAGTCTCTTGCTCTCTCCTTTTTTAGGTCTTGTAAGCTTTCCATCTTTTTTTCATATGACCCCCAAATTCAGGAACCAAGCTTTAACAGAACAGCATAATATATCCTGGTATGATTTTTTTTTTTTTTTTAATAATACTGGAGGAAGTTATAATATTTTATTAAAACACCTGTTTTCTATAGAAAAAAAATATGGTCTTTCCTAAATGTATGAATTTTTTTGATCTTTGGAAACCCTCAGTAAATGAACTTTCCTTAAATGTCTCACTTAGAACAACTGACCATGAACCATAGAAGAGCTGATCTGGTGGTAGTCAAGGGTGATGCCTTTTCCTGTTTTATGATCCTAGGCCTAAATATTGAGGAAGATTCTCCTTGATTTTGTTCTTCTTTGATAATGCAAAATTGCCATAGCACTATTTTCTTTTATGAGCATTTTTTTTTTCAACTTTCTGCTGGGAAAAAGTACATATCCACTCCAATGGACAGTTAGCATGTCAGTGAGGCAGGTAGTCAGAGCTTATACAGAATGACTGCCCATTTATTCAACACTGGTGAGACCACAGGGGAGTTCTGTGTCCAGTTCTGAGCTCCCCTAGACAAGATCAACACTGAAGCTGCTCCAAGGGAAGATTACCAAGATACTTAGGTAAACATATGATACACAAAACGAGTCTGAGAGGACTGATTCTTTTCAGACTGAAAAAGACAAGCCTAAAGGAAGACCTGACTGCTGTCTTTATCTCTTGAAGAGTAGGTTATAGATATGGAGTCAGCCTTGGCTCAAAGGTGTACAGTAATAGGACAAGACACAGTGGGCACAAGCTGTAGCAAGACAAAATCAAACTCAAGGAAGGAAAAAATATATTCACAAACAGAATGGTTAAGCCGTGAACATGTTGCACAAAACTGTGGAGTCTCCATCTTTAGATATATCCAGAGAGTGACTTGACAAAGCCCTTAGAAACTGAATTGACCTCTGAAGTTGTTCCTGCTTTGTGTAGGGAATGGATGAGATGACTTCCAGATGTCCCCTCCAGCCTAAATTATTCTGCTATAATGTGACTTCTCTCCCTCTTCCCTAGCTGTGTAAGGACAGAACAGGGATCTTGCTACCTACTTCAGAGTGCATTCTTCCTCCCCTCAAGGACAAATTAGTATCCCACATAAAGTTCCCAACGGTACTTCACCAACAGTTGAACAACAGAGATATGTGAAAGATTATAAAGACCTGATTTTTAACAGATAGTCATAATTATTAATGAGCACAGCCCAAGGAGTGGAAAAAAGAAAGCAATTTAAATTCAAAGTAAAGTATAAAAACATTTTCATTTGCTTTGTTCTTTTCTTCTTAAGAAAAAAAAAAAAAAAGTGAAAAATGTTACTATAGCTGTTTGTCCCTGCATATTTTATCCATCATTAGCTGCATGTGAATTGTGCACAAATAGAGAAATGTGGGACATGCAGAATAATTGTTAACATTTCAAAGAAGATTCTTCATCACTATGGGAGGCATCAGTCATATTCCACTCCTCCAAATCCTTGAGAACGAAGATTTGCAGCTTAGAATTCAACCAGTGGCTTTCAGCTTTTGACACAGACTGCCTTTATGAAGTAGAATTGAAGGAGTTTGAATGCTTGTAATGGATCCCTCTGAGAAATGGTGTAATTGGTACGGCATTGGTCTACTCTCTTCCCTCTGCCTGTAGGGTAACTACTACATTCTTAGATTTCCCTTAAGATGAAAGGACTTTGTCTGACGGATGCCCTATACATTGAATACATTACTATAACCCAAACCTGCATGAAGGGAAAAAAATTTCAGTTCCCCTAGAGTTTTACAAATTGTGAATCAAATATTTGAAGAGTAATAAGAATACCTTTCTATCTATGACTAGAACTTATTTCCCCTTTTCTTCTATTCACTACTGTTGAATCAACACCTGACAGAGGAGGAAATTGCCAAGAGCTACATCCCTCAGATGGCTATTCTTGTGCATCACCTTTTATTTCAAAGGTGTTTGGATGTTTAGCTCTAATTGTCTCCTATTTTTGTACAAAATACTGTTGTCTGAATATTGTTGTATAGGTTATGTGAGCAGCTGAGGAACACATAGAATATTTAGCATCCCCTCACTTTGGTAAAAAAGTATTTTCTTCTTTTCCATACTTCTTAGTCTTTTTCTTAAGATCTATTGTTTTTCTCTAGTTGTCCTACAAAGCATATCCTTCTTACTAGCTCATATTTGTCCATTATTTTCTTTGTAACTTCACTTCTACCTCCCAGTCAACCTTTTGTCCTTGGTCTTTGCTTGTTGCATTCTGATCTTCTCTATGTATTTCTTTTTATTTAGTTCTTTGTTTTCAGTTTTCTCATTTTATTTTAATTTATCATTTTCCCTGCCCCTCCTCTATTTGCCAATGCTCTAATTAGACTTTCCTTATTTCTAACCTCCTATGTGGAAAGTTTCTCTTTGGTATTTATGTTTGGTGTGACAAGTCTGTTTCATACTCTATCTCCATTTCTGCTAGTCCTTTTTTTGCCACAGATTCTTTCTAGGGAGGATAAAAGTATGTCAGTTTCTTGCTTTCTTACATGTGCTGCATATGCATCTACTAATTTTCCATTTTCCTATTTCTTTACTATTGCTCTCTGTCTTCTACCCTGCAATGAATGAAATTCCACAGTATAAATCAGTTATCACTAAGAATATCCTGATAGGATAATCTTCTGTCTGATTTAATTCTATTATACTTAAGTCAAAAATGTTATGTAGCAATGCTGAGACATTAACAGATGAGCAGAATGTGGTGCTTTGCTCTATCCAGCAGTACAGACTGCTGGAATTATAGCATGGATGGAGTTTGAATGATACAAGGAAGCACAGTGTCCAATTAGCCTGGCATCATTACAAAGAAACTTGAGAAATTCAAAAGGAAAACCAACCAAAGAAACGAGTGTACAATGTTTGCTTTTTTGAAGATAATGTTTCCTTCCCTGAATTTTTTTTTTTATACAGTCAAGATCTGTGCCGTGTTATCTAAATAAAATAAGGTTTTGCTTGCACCTAGCTCAGACTGAATCACTTTTTGAAACAGATGAGAAGGGTCTGCTTTTTTTCTCAAAAGTTCTAAAATGTCCAGACTATCAGAGTAGAAAGAATATTGATCTCTTTGTATTGTGGTATTTAATAAAATATTAAAAAGCTGAAGATCTAATACTGGGAGATCAAATTCTAAATCCAATCAAGAAAATGTTTTATCTGCATTTCACTGGTAATGATTGGATAATTACAGTGGAGATCAGAATGAAAATCAGAGGCAGAGAAAGATTTATAGAGACAGGTTATTTAGTGGGAAAAAAAAAAGGAATGGCAAAGTATATTTCTGTATCTTGACAGGATTTTTCTCCCTTTGCTGATTTGTTTTTCCTGAGATAGAAGTATACTTTTTGTGGTTTGAGTTTCTTTATTTTATCAGCAGCTTGCTGATTTTTTTTTCTCCAAAGTACAGTGTACATTAAAGAATGGCTTTCAGAGAAGATGGTGTGAGTCCATAACTAAAGCATTCCCTAAGGCAAATAACAAAGACATGACAATGATAGAAATTGCATTACTAGAGTAAAAGTTTATTCTATCCAACAAAATGTATAAGTTGCATATTTTCTTCAAAAAGCTTCCTTTTCTGTTTCATTGTTAATTATAAGGTAAGCATTGTTTTGATCTTCCAACCAACTACTCTGAACAGAGAATGAGAACACAATTACACTCTTCTGTGTCTGTAGATAAAATTACATTACAGCCTAAACTTCAGAAAGTGTATACTTCATTTTGTCTTTAAAAATTTCAAGGATTTCTTCATAGATGTTTGCATGGTGCTGTTTTGGATTTGTGACCAAAACACTGTTGATAAGACATTGATGTTTTAAATATTGGTGAACTCTACTAACACAGTGTGAAGGTCTTTTCTGTTCATCATGCCATTGAGGAGACTGGGAGTGCACAAGAAGCTGGGAGGGGACACAGCCAGGACAGCTGAGACCAACTGACCTAAAGGATATTCCAGACCATATGGTGTCATGGTCATCTTATAAAGCTGGGGGAAGATCATGGCAAGGGAGGACATTTGGAGTGATGGCATTTACCTTCCCAAATAACCATGTTAGGTGTGATGGAGCCCTGTTTTCCAGGGGATGGCTGAACACCTGCCTGCCCATGGAAAGGGGTGAATGAATTCCTTGTTTTGCTTTGCTTCTATATGTGGCTTTTCCTTTACTTATTAAACTGTCTTTATCTCAGCTCATAAGTTTTCACACTTTTACCCTTCTGATTCTTTCCCCCATCCCACTGAGGGACATTCAGTGGGTAACTGCATGGGACTTAGCTGCACAAATACTGTAATTACAGTGCATTCATCTTAAAAATCTGGCTCCTTTATTCAGTGCAAGACCTTGGTAAACAAAAAGAAGTGATCCTTTCACAATTTATTTATAGGAATCTCTACTAATTGTGGTAAATAGTTTAGTAATTTGAACTAAATTACAACAAATAGTCAAGAGACAAAGGAATAAAAACAACTCAGTAGAAAAGATGAAAGGAAAAAATGTTGAAATACTTCAGAAGGGATTTTAGTCTCCTCTCTCCAGTGCCTTTGTTTTTCACTCCTTTCATTACCTTTGGTCACTTGTCTAGATCATGGTTCTTAGAGATGTTCAGAGAACTGGCAGGTCCATTAGTTCCCTGAATCCATTGATTCTTATTCTTTCTTTAAGGCCACTGTCAGGAAGGTATAAAAGATGGTAAAGCACTTTGGCTCCTGAAATGCTGGTTTAATACATTCTTTTAGATGGTGTCCAATTAGATGCTTTAAATCTGCAGCTACAATAATACATAGAAAAAGTTTTAAGCCTTGAGCTGTCTGTTTTGGGTTTTTTTCTTCCTCCCTGAGTAGTAAACAAAAATAACTCTGTGAGAAGAACTGAGAAAAGTGGAGACCACTGTAAAACTCCCTGTCTGTGGAGTCTCATAGGCCTGTGTGAGATTACTAACATTTTTCTTCATTAGGCACAGAAGTAAATGTTTTTTTTTGCATTCATTCATTTGTAAGGGGTTAACATCCCTGAAACCTCTATCTCAAATCTATCTCATAGATTTGAGTAATAAATGTGAAAGTTATTAAGAAAGCAGTAGCTCGGGACATGAATATGCAATCATGTGATATGATCATGTGAACAATTTGGAAAGCCTGTCTAAAGCAGACAATATTTCAAAGCTTGCAGAAAGTATTTCAGACCTGTCGAGCTACTTCTTACAAGAACACTTCATATTTGCTCCAATACTCTAAGAAGGTCAAGAGTGGGCTGTCCTTCCCGTATCACCTAGCTCAGTTGTGGAGCATGGCAGTTCGCTCAAGATCAGGAAAGCAGCTGTTTGTGCTCTCTAAAATATAGGGGAAGGGATGGGGGGAGAGATTTCCAGATTTGGGTTTGGATAGAGGCTCCTGACACTAGTATGATTTTATCAGCAAATGTCTTGGCTTAGCAGAAAGAGAGTAGCAGCACTACTTGGAGATAAGAACTTGGTGAGATAGGACCAAACATCCCCAGACTCAGTCTCGTGGCAGTTTATTTGAAGATAACTTTTAATGTATATTTCATGATCATGGTGACAGTAGACTTCTGCAAAACAATTTCTGTGTTTTTCTTTGTCAAACATTCAGTGCACTCTGCAAGGTCTTGTCACTGATCTAGTCCTGATTCTTAAGCATGGGATCCTTTAATCATGTCCCAAAGTATTTTGTTGCATTTTTTATTCATAGAATTGTATGTTTGAGGTTGCATACAAAATATACAGAATGTATACAAAATGTTACAGAAAAGAAACATTTGTATAGCTTAGGACGCTTAAAATAGAATATTGCTGCCTGGTCTTCCATTTAAAGTTACATGCGGCTTAGTTACAGCAAAATTTATATTCAAGTGCTCAAAAACATTAATCCCAAAATAAATAGCTAATCTAATAATAGATCAAATGAACACATGATCTACTTGAGCACACTAGGTGATCAATGTTTAATACACTCTTGCTAAGTTTATGTAAAGTCTAGTCACACCCTTCATTAAGTTATGTTGACAGAGGAGTTCATTTACTTGGACAAATACCAAGATACAAAATCCAACTCTTAATAATGTTGTATTATATATGGTGAGCGAGTAAGAATGTGGACATTAACAGTGAATAAGACTTTGGACAAATTGATTAACTGCAATTAGAATGCTTGTACATCTGTAAGACTACCCTACTTTTTGTCTGAAAATGAATACTGCTTTGATGTGCAGCAAAGCATTTATCCATTAGCTAACTGCATACACTGCACACTGTAATTAACAAAATTCATGCTTTATTTTAATTGCTTCAAACATTGGACTACCTGAATGTCTGAAACAGGTTTACTTATCATAAGTTTTGCGTTAAAAAAAGATCTCACTGAAGAAAGTGAAAATTGAAAAAGAAAGCAAGGGCCACTTTCTTAATGTACATACTTACCTGAGATAATACCACAGAAATTATCACGATAGCCACAGTTTTATTCAAAGGTTCTTATGTAAATGCTAATTTCCACACAATTAAGTATTATTAGACATGTCAAATACGTAAGTGGATTTTTATTCAAAACACCTTCTAATTACACAGATTTAGTTTCCCTTCAGAGTATGACTGAAAATTGTAGTGTTCAGGGAGAGTTCAAGGGTTGTATGTGTGCATATACATGTGTGCGTGCGTGTATGTGTGTGTGTGTGCACGTTTGTGTGTATGCTTTAGAAAAAAAATCCTCACTAGTGTAGAATTGACGCACTAACAGCAGCTTCACAATTCAAAGAAATAAATGTTATCATTGTATCCAAGCCTTTTGGCGATGGCCATCAATTCCTTGGGCAAACTGAATATGACCAATTAGATTCCAAAGACTGCAATGTAATTAAATGAAATTTACATAGGAGCATCTCTGCTCTCATTTAAAATGTATGAGAATTAAAGAGTGAGGAGGCAGACAAAAGCTCCTCACCAGACTTGTAGATACTGTTTTTTCCAGACCTATGCATTTAAAATAAGGTGAATGAATAAAATCCCCTGTCTAATACAAATTCACCCTGTCTGCTTGGGAGACAGAAGCACCAGAGGCCTGACATATCTATTGTGCATTAAGTGAAATATTTCATCATTTATTTCTGGGTAATCAAAAGAGCTTTAACCTAAGTGTAACTTTATCTCATTTATACTCTATCACTTTTATTCAAAGCAGATCTTCTTTATTCTCCCTTTGTAATAGAAATAATACAAGAAAATGTAATTTATTCAGGAATGTAATGTTT
Source organism: Xenops minutus (assembly GCA_035221455.1). Lineage (NCBI taxonomy): Eukaryota > Metazoa > Chordata > Aves > Passeriformes > Furnariidae > Xenops > Xenops minutus. Next base: position 17,328,052 of record JAWWEE010000040.1, on the reverse strand, counting down.
ACCAAAGTTTTTAGATCAATAAATTTAGTTTTCATGATAAAATCTAAAAGGGATTTGCTATGTTGCGTGCATGAAAAATGCCTTGTTTAGCGATCATTCTGATATTATGTTGTTCTAAATGCAAGGCTTGATCTAATGGTGCTATTTAAATGTATTCCAAAGAATATCCCAGGGGTCTCTCTTGTCATTCTGGCTCAAGTTTGTGCATAAATTTCTAGCTGTAAAGAAATATTCTAAGTAATGTTTGTCAGGAAGCAGCTGAATGGTCCTCATGAGTCCTTCTAAGGCTTATAAAGACATTGTTTCAGAAAGAACTTTTTCCAGCAAGATGTATATTCTATAAATTCAAACACATAATTCTACTGATAATTTAGTGAAGCTGTATCCACAAGTCCCAAACCTTAGAGCATTTCAATGTAGACCTCATGGATTAGAATGAAATCCTGAAGAGTAGAAATAGAATTGAATTATTTTATTCTGTTTAAATTTTTATTGTAATTCAAGGTATATTCAACCTAATTAAATATCCCAAAGGAAATCCCCTTTTATGTACAAAACTGGGCTTAATCTAACAAGACACACATCCTCATGAAGTCAAACAAGATGTCAATTGAAGCAAATTTGGAATGTGTGTTCTGTTTTAGTATAATTTTACAGTTGAAACTGCCAAGAATGAATTATTTGTAATTACGCTGCTGCATTTTGTCTGTGGGATGACACAAATAGGAAAACTGTAGTCATGTTAGCAGTGCTTCATCATTGGTGAAAAGCATCAAGTATCCATGTATTTTCACACTTGACAATAGTGATTAAGGAAATCAATACCAATTTGTAACACCAAATGTCATAGTGATACACTCTGGATCAATAGGATTGGAGTTTCTCTGAACACAAGCTGATCCTCTTCTATGGAATTCTTCAAAGAGCAGAAAAGAAACGAATGTGCAGCTGTCCCTAGGAATAGGACTTTTGGGCTGAATCTGCACAGTCTTAGTAAAGACTGAATATATTGGTTTTCTCAGATCCACAACTATTCTATGAAAGCCTAGTTCAGGGAATAGATGAGCCATTAAGAGTGGCAGATTATTAGAACTCCTTTTTTATCCCCTTTTTAAAATTTTCTATTTTATAATTATTATCATAGCACTGTTATTTTCCCTTCCTGTTACGACCTTTCATTCATTTCTTCTTCCTCCACCCTGTAATCCTTCCTAGGTACATATATGCTACTTTCCTTCTGTCCTCTCATTCCCCTCCAGTGTCCCTTTCCTCACAGATATTCCTCTTGCATCTATTATTTCCTTTAATCCTCACAAGCTGAGATGCAGTGCTTAAGCGGTTTGTGTTTGCCTCTGGTTAGTTGATATGGATCACATGGCCATCAGGCAAGTTGGGCAGAATTCAGGCTGGACGAACACTATTTATCATGGAGCAGGGGAAAACTTAAATTCCCATAGGCATATCAAATGAGAATTAAAGCCATTTCATTTATTAATGATATAATTATGTGAGACTTCAGAAACAAACGTTCAGGATCAACCAAAGAACCACGAATAAAGTACAGTACTAAACACACAAATTTTTGAACACCCTTCTGCAGCAAATCCACCAATGTTATATCTCTCCCCAGCTCACACTCACACAATCCCACACTTGGTAAATCCCCTGGTAACTGCTTAATTCATTGATTGTCATCCTTTCACTTGAACATGACCATTTGAGGCAGATGTCTTTCCAGGTAATTTGCTGTCTTTCCTTCATCCATTGTCTGTGCCCATATTCTTAAAAAATGCTCTTGGGGACATCTACTAAATGTGAGCCCTGCAAGAAACCCCATGGGATGCTATACAGGCCATGTTTTGTATAAGGCTTGTCTTCAAAAGTAACTTCTAAATCTTTGACTACAATCTCCTGTGACAGTTTTCTCAGAGCCTGCAGGCTTTGCTGAACTTTTGCCTATAAGCCTGGTTTCTCACTCCCTAACCTTGTCTCCAGAGTGGCTGGAGTTTACAGAGATACAAACTATTCTTCAAGCACAAGAAATTGGCTAGCACAGATTTGTGCCTCATTTTTTATTTCTGCTGCCTATAAGCAGAAACAAATCTAGGAGGGGGACATACAGAGTATGTACAGAGAAGTACTTTGTGGATTAATACCTGGAAAGCTCAGCAAGGAAACTTTAGACAGAACTCAGAGTCAAGCTCAAGAAATATGAAGCAAATAGTGGTCAGTTTGGTGTGGATAAAGACGGGAAGGTCAATAATGAAGGCTGACTTCAGTGACTTAGGCTAATTTGTGCTTAGACAAAGGTAATTAATATACAAGGACAAAAATGCCTTAAACTGATTAAAAATGAAACAACTAGAGATTATTTTAAAAAAAAAAAAAAGAATAAAAAAGGAATACTAAGAAAGGGGGAAAAATGACCATTGAAAGGGACAGAAATTTTGCAATGTTTTTTAAACATGTATAGATGTCATAATTGTCTATGCAGTATTTTAATAAATTTTAATAAGACAAGCTTAACTGTCATTAAAAGTAGACAGTAGAATTTTAGTGATCTAATGATCACAAAAAGACTGGTTATAATTTATGAACCTCGTTTCTTAACATATGCAAACTCTTTTTTTAAAGTCACACTTTACAACAAAATCATAACTGCAGTAAGACACTCCTGTGTATGAATTATGAAGTATTATTTCATACCTCATTGCACCAATGGAACTTGTCTTTAACTACATGCCAGGCATGAAATAATATTCCATTATTCACATCCCGCAGTGTCATATTGCTTATCCCACAGTGTCTTTTGGTTCACATATTTTTCTGCATTCTCAGCATTTCACAGGCCACTCTGAATACAAAGGAACAACACAATGTGAATGCTCAAAGCTCTTGTTTGAAGAATAGTTTAGACTCTTATCCTGCAAATAGTTGTTTTGGACTTTTTTCCCCCCATGCTTAAACTTATAATTTTTGAAAGACTGAAAGTTTATGAACCCTTTTACAGTTTGTCCACTAACTGCTTGATTACCTTTTCTTCTCTTTTTTTACCTGTGTTCTGGCTTATTATGACAGTATGAAGTGCTTGTAAGGTTTTTTATCAGAAAGTGCAGGTGATAGAAATAACATTCTTCTGCAAGTCTGGTCTGAGGAAAACCACCAAAACCTGGGCACCAACATGCATCAGAAAGATTTGTCATATTCTGCAATCTATAAATGTAACATATTGCTTTTAAATATGACATTGCTCATCTCAGTACTCCAGTGTTTTTGTAGAGAGAAAATACAATTTATTTAACTTGTAAAACCTTGCATATCTGCAAGAATAGAAGAAATAGACATATAGATGTAAGTGGTAGCAAGATCTGTTGTATGAGAACTAACTTAAAGCTGGTAAGTCTAGTGAGGTTTTTAAGTTGTCAGTATTCTTTTAACACAATTTCAAAGATATTTGAGGCTAAGCATTTAATTAGGTTACCTTTTGAAAATGAATAGAGCTTGTTACATCTTTGCCCACTTTACAAGAACTGCCCTGTTCAGATACATGTAGTAGTTATTTTTTAATTATTTAGGCTTTTCCTCTTCTTGAAAGTTGTGTTTGAAAATATCTACTGAATTTGTGGTTCTGATCTACCTTCTATGCAGTTAGGAATATGCAGTACAGCTGTGTTCAGAGCACAGTTGTATTTAGCTGGAAACAATTTAACAAGGAACTGTGGAGCTACTTCAGAAAAAAACATTTAAGATGAAAATAATATTCCAGAAGATTTATTGAACTGAGTCAGAAGCGAGATAACACTTTGCTAAGAAATGATATTGAAAAGCTTGTTAAGACAAACCTCTGTCTTAGAGCTTTGTTTGAAAAATGACAAAAACAGGAATATTCAGACAAATTATATACTTTTGACTATCCAAAAGATCAAGTAGCTGATCTGACAGGCCGTTGATAGATGATGCCGTTGATCTTAGGAAAGTAGGAAGAAATAGTCCAAGTATATTATAGAGGTTGGTTTGTCTTTCATACCTTAGCAACTCACAGTAGAAAACATAAAATAGAGTAGCAGGAGACTAACAATACCTCTGAATTCTTTGCATCAGGAATATTTTATTTTCATGAGATAGTCACAAACTTCTATATGTGAAGCTCTCTTTTAAACCATCAAGAAATTACAGCTCTTACTAAACAAAATTATTTTGGTAGAGTTGAAATACTGTGTGGGTCCATATCCTTTAGTTGTTCAATGCTCTGGTCAGAAATCAAGAAACAAATTCTTTATTTTCCCAGCTGGCCCATATAAAGTCTGTTTACTGATGTTTTACATCATTTATAGTTTGGAAATGAATCTTCAGTAACAAGTAGACAAGAATTTTCAATGACCTATTATTTTATTTTTCTACAAAAACTGTAAGGTTTTTGAAACTGAAGTTATTAATAGAATCCTTTTCCCAGTTTTGATAGGTTGCTTTCTCAGCTGAAAGTCTTAGTGAGAGACATCTGTTCTATATTACTCAGAAATATAATAGTGTAATAATGAAATCAATAATGAGTAGCATACACATCATTTGTGGGAAATTATATTTGTAATTTTGCTTATTCAGTAGTGCATTGAATTTGTTACCTCTGATTTGGAAAATTCATACTCAGGTTTATGGCAGACTGGAGATAAACCTTTTATGTTCCATTTAGCTATATAATAATCAACAGAGTGATGGCTGTAGCCTCTTCATCTGTGTTTTTACTTTCTATTTAGTGTGATAAAAGGGGTTTTTTAGAGAGATTGAAAATATTTTTTAAAGAACTCATTTTTTCCAGGTATGAATTCCAAAGTACATGAGAGACAAAAAGTAGCAAAACAGGTAATTAATCCCACTAGTCACTCTGACAGTAATAAATTTTCAAGAAGGAGGAAGATAGCTCTGAAGTTGTTGCTATGTAACCATTTCCAATTGTGTATAAATCTGTTAGTTTCTGCTGTTTGTTTATGTTTGCAGCTAGTATTCTCCAAAGGAAAAAGTAAAAAATGGTAGTCTAGAATGGGCAAGTGTTACTGTGCCCACTGTTACCATTTGATATTGTACATATCAATTCAGCATTTGATATTAATTTGATATTATATAGGCACTTCCAAGCTGTGGCATTGACTTCTATGACCTTTGAGTGTAAAGCACAGTGATTAGAATTCATTTCAACACAGTTACCCTTTCCCAAATTGTGTATACACTGTCCCACTCAGCGTTCCCAAGCAACTCATTCAAATGCCTTTTATCACTGAAAGGAAACATTTTATGTTTTGGGTTTTTTACTTAAGGGACTCCTCTGCCTCAGCCTGACCTGCTAGTTGAGTACAGTGATACCCTTGAACTGTCTCTCACCCTCTTTCAGCCCATCTCTTTTCCTCATTTCCGTAGTACAGTTGTGTGGCCTGTGAATTCCCATTACTGTTCTTGGCTGAGATCTGCAGTTACTCAGACACTGGAGGGATGGGTGTTGAGGAGCATAATACCAGATTTAGTGGCACTTAGCTACTCGGAAAATGAAAGTATAGCTTTAGTCCTGCTTGTACTGCCAATGCAGGGCACACCAGGAGACCTCCCTTATTTCATGAGAGACAGCTTTGGCTGCTGGGAATCACATGCACCTCAGAGGTGATGCTGCTGAGGGTGGCCTCTTCCCAGCTGTGACCCAGGGACACTCCCAGGCACCATGAGATGGCCATGGCTGGGGCTGACCCCCACCCAGTGGAGACACTTCCATCTGACACTCTTCCCCAGACCTGACACTGCTGCAGGTCCTGCTGCCCCACAGCCATGGGCTGGTCTCAGCCTGTCCCTGCCCCAGCCCAGCTGCCCCCGCCTGCCCCGCCATGGTGTGATGGGCAGTGGCTGCTCCGTCCTGCCTGTGGCTCCTGCAGCGGTGGCTCCCTGCTGACCTGGCTTCCCTGGCCTGACCCCCACCATCTGAGGATTTCGCCATAGGAAGTGTACCCTCCTTACTGCAGTCTCTTCAGAATTTCTTCAATTTCAGATGTCTGCTTGCTGTGACTTACCCTGCTTCACCTGCTTGCCTGATATACCTCATGGTTGGGAACATTTTGCTTGCTTGGGAGCCAAGAATCTCCTTCCCCAAAAGGATCACTTTGACCCCAATTTTAAAAGGACAATCTGAGAACAACAAAACCATATGGTTTCATCTTCATGGGATGAGGACACCACCACAGCTTTTTGAAAAATAATCACCATTTTATTCTTGTGAGCAAGAAGCAGGAATCTTGAAAGCACATACTTTCAGAATATAGAGTGAGAAAACAAACCTTAAAAACCGTAGCATGAATTAGGGTTTGAAATAAGTGCTAAGTTGCTGCAGAGCTACCAAGGATATTTCTGAATATTTAGTACACAAATAAATACTAAAATATCTAAAATCTGTATCCTACAGATTTTTAAGTGTACTTTATTTTTCATTCTTAAATTATTAAATTTCACTCTTGTGTCCCCTTCTGTATATCTTCCCTTTCTCTAATATAATGTATTAATAATAATTCTATAATCATAAATATATATAAATATAAAAATACAAAAATATAAAATGTACATATAAAACTTTTTTGCTTCTTATTTCTAATTATACTATGAATTTTTGTGTCAGGGAAAGAGTCTTAAGTATATCTGAGATAGTAAAAAAACAAAACAGAAGTCTGCCAGACTTAAAGGAGGTAGCTGTGAAAGTTGATCAAGTGGGAAGAACTTTCATGGTCTTAGTTCTTATGCTGTTAATGTCTGGTGGTGTCTGTGAATATCTTAAATTAGTAAATTGAATAAAATCATTGGTTCCCATAATTTAGATTTTCTCTTCTTTATTTCTCCATAAAGAAGAATTATGACTATGGCATGGTATTTGTTTTGATTTATGTGTTCATGGAAAATTTTTTATGGATTCAAGATTGAGTGTTCTTTTATTAAAAGAAGTAAAGTCACAGAAATTCACCCAGTACTTGTGTCAGAGATTGTTGATGCTATCAATAGCCTTTGAGCCTACCATTAGCTCCACCTGAACTACCCTGAGAGAATTGTCATCTGCAATAATGAACTTTAATTTTTTTTCCTTTGCTGGTCATTAAAAAAAATACTGATCACAGATTTCCTGCCAGGGCATTACGGATCTTGTAGATTACTTTTAGGTAGAAGTCTTAGATTTTAGACTACTGCGGTACTTTGTAAATCAGACCTTTTCCTATAAGAAACCAGTGAATAGTGGTAAGACACATACTTTTTACTTGGTTTTGATAACTGGAATATACATTGTACTGATAAAAACATCCTGAGTGATCCTAGTAATTATCTCTCTGGATAAGTGTATTTACAAATATTGATTGTTACTATAGAAGAACTGAATATTGGTAAAAAATACTTTGAACACACTGTGTAGTAAACCTTCAGACCAAAAGACTGCCTCATGCCGGGAAAATCTGTGAAGTTGTTTTGTCTGTTAAGCAGCTAAACTTACAGATACGCAACAAAGTTAGGAATACACAATGAGTGAAGCTGTGAGGTGTATGGGCTCTTGTACTTAAATTCACATTATCTTCCCCCTTTTGCCAGGTTTGTTAGCTAAACAAAACAAAAAAAAAAACCCACCAAGCCTTGCCCCACTCAAAAAAACCCAAAGGAAAACCCCCCAAAAACTAAAACATCAAATCCAAAAACATACAAACCCCAAAAAACCCCACATCAAAACCTTTTAGCAAGAAATGAAATAGCAGGAAATGTATGTCTTAACACTACTCCTTGCATCCTCCAGAAAAGTTCTGGTTATTTAAGCCAGTCTTCTGTCCACATAAGAACCTAACACTTTTTTCGTACCTTTATTTTCTGTTTCTATAAATATTGATCTCATATGCCACTACAGCTTTGTAAGAAACAAGTTACAACAAATGTTTTCCAGGTATTTCAAAAAGAAACTCTTAGCAAAGAAGAAGTTATGGAGCCTGAAGAAGTCCCACGTAGCCCAAAGCACCAAACATTGCTCTCTCATCCCTGGGTCTCTGGGTAAGCTTTTATGTAACAGACCATCTGCTTCTTGTCTCTTTCGTACCCTCTGAATCCTCATCCAAAAGCCTTAAACAGCCAAAACCTCAAGTGTGTAGCTTAAGGTAGAGATTATTCTTATCATATGGGCTGCTGCTATAGGAAAGGAACAGACTTTATCACTGAAGAGTTCTTTGAGATATCACTTGTATTTTTTACATGCTTCCAGCAAAGCCAATGAGAAAGCTTTCCTCTATCTACAGGAAGAGTATTTCTTTGAATACACTCATGGCTTTTCAAGATGCGAACAGGTAGGTGAACAAGGTTTTTCACATGATTACAGAATCACAGAATATACTGAGCTGGAAGGGACTCACAAGGATCGCTAAGTCCAACACTTAAGTGAATGGCCTGCATGGGGATTGGACCCATGACCTTGGAGTTATCAGGACCAGGCTCTAACCAGCTGGGCTGATCATTAGCTTATGTCCTGTCTGTTCTTCCTGCAGAAGTAATTCGTACAAGAAAAAATATTTTCTTCTGTTACTAAACTTTCATCCGTTTCTTACCATCAGCAAAACACATAAAAGAAAATACTTGTTCGTCATTTTAGCAGCTTCAAGTCTCATCCTGGAACCAATCTAAGGTGTTGTCTTTAAGGCTTTCTGTTGTTTCTTAAAATGCTATTAAGACTTTTATTTTGTTACCAATGTCAAGATATTTATAGTATAACAGATTATAGGTCATTATTAAATTTTTAAATTTTGCTTTTAAAATTCTCATTCTTTTCTTGCTGTGCAACTGTGCCAGGTGGTTATTGTATCTTTATTATTGAAAGCAGGTTACTGTTTGCTGAGCCAGTAGGTTTCTCTCTATCTTATATTTCTCTGATTCTTATACTCTGATCCAAAAAGACATTTCTCTATCTGCAGAGAGGTTTGAAATCTGTTCCTCAAGCAGGATCTGCTTCTTGCTCCATATCTTAAACAAGTTATCCCTGAGATATTGCCAAAGTCTGTATAAAGTCACATAACACTAAAGCTGTGAATGTCTTCTGCTCTCTATAAGGATACTAGGGCTTGTAAAACGTGGGGTTTTTTTGCAACACCTTTAGAGTATTACACTGTGCAGGGTATTACTGCATTTGTTTTGCCTATGAGTGAAACTGGTGATAAAAACTCTCAGAGAAGAGGTAAATTCCTTCCTCCAACCCCCATAAGCTCCTGTCTTTGATGTCTTTTCTGAACTGCTTACACTGACTTCAATTGCAAATCTAGCTCATTATGTTCTTTGAGCTATTCACTTCAACAGTCTTTTGATTAGCCAGAGTCTAGGAATGTGACTCTGGTGTTCCGTAATTCATGGTAAGCACTAAGAACAACTTCACTGCTGTAAATGACAATGGATCAGACAAAGCTTTTATATACATCACTTACCTACTGTTGCAGGTCTTGTTTGAAATGCCTAGTACTTAACAAAATTCTACCATGCAGGCTTGTGTCACCCTGTAAAGGGAGTATCAGGATGACTGCACAGATGTTCCTGCAACCCCTACAAATCCCAGGCCTTTACCGCAGAGACAAATTCTTCTTAATGGATTCTGTGCATAATAAATACAGACTTAATGATGAATATCTAAAATCATTTAGGATGATAAGGTTATTCCTCATCATCTGCGTGTTGTAAAGGAAGAAAATTGAGAGACATATGTCTTTAAACTACAGAGGGAAAACTGTTAAATTCCTATGTGGGCAGAATATATTCATGGTTTGTTTGCTTTTATAAGTATTTGTTAACAGTTGAATATCTTTGAACGGTTGTACACTAGAAGTCATTTTAAATAGATAAGTCCATTTATGACACAAACAAGGAGATGGTTTATTCTGTTTGATTTTTCTGTTGTATTGTGTTATACTTATCTTTGAAGAATTTGGTCATCTAAGCATTATAATATAGTGTGGAAAAATGTTGGAAAATTTGAAAATTCCATTCTTCTTCAAATGGTGAAATTTTTATTTTGATTGTAAGCAACTGATGAAATAATTATGTTAGTAATTGGACTGGAAATCAAAATATTTGTATTGGGATAGAACAATTAAAGAATTACTTCAAATTTATTTTATTTCAGGAATGTGATGTCAATTATAGAATATGTTAAAAAATATCAGGAAATATATTATGACAGAAAGTGTCAAATTTTATTTCATTATATTACTTTGATTTGACATAATGCACTAGTTAATGTGGTTTAACCATTACAATACATTGAATTATCATAAAAATTTTCACACTTTGACTGTTTTGAACTAAGAATGTTTTGCAAGGTCAAAATAAAAGATATTAACACTAGCAGAGTATGCTACTTCTGTTATTTCTTGTGCCTTTAAAAAATCCTGTAAAAAACCCTTCAATTTCATCAAATTATCATTTTCTAACAGAGAAATCTTCCACCACAAGTTTCTCTAGCAACAATAACATACATTTGAGGATTGATAGGTTAATGATCTTCATCTCCTTTGTCATTATCCAAAGAATACACCTTTATAGCAGCTGAGGATCTGTACTAATGTTCCTCTTCATCATCTCATCAGTGGATGCTTTTCCTTTTATCATGATGTTGGGAAAGTTAGGTCGAACATCTGAGCTTTACGTTTTGTTTGTGGTCACTCTGATCTCTGTCACAGTGAATTTCTTAGTCACAAACCAGCTGCTGAGAAAACTGTCTGACACGCTCATTGGTTTTACTTTGATGTCTGACATTTCCAGTTCCCAGGGGGAATACAGTTGTCATGAGAGGTCATGATCAGGGAGACTGGGATCATCCCTTAGGTTGCCAAGGCCAGTTACATGCTGGCCTTTAAAGATCAGGACTGAAACACTGAGCTTCAGTGGTATTCAGCAGGGAGCCAGCACTGAGAGCAGGGATGCACTTTTGATGGCCAGGACTGCCAAACACAAGTTGTTGTATTCTGCGAAACATGAAGATTTGGAAAGAGAGGGTGAAAATAAAAAAAGACCGGAAACATCAGATTTTATTCTAAATGATCTAGTTGCTCTGTCAGGGTGTTCTTAAGGGATGGAGCCGTGGGGAGTGGGAGCAGAGTGTCCCATACAGGCTAGCTAGTCAGGGGCTTCACCATCCAGATCCTGCCCCACCCAGTCAGGAGCAGAAAAGCTGGGGAACACTGAGGCAGTCCCAGCCCCAGGAATCAGGGGTGGGCTGAGGCTGGGGTGGGACATGGATACATGGGCCTGGGCTTTGGAGACTAGGCCTGCTGCAGTATTTCCGAGGCAGGGACAGAGGGCCCAGGGGGCTGGCATGGGGTCCTGGAGAATGGGTGGGGTGGGAGGAACCATGAGCAAAGATAGTCAGGGACAGCTGGGGCTCTTGGTGGCCTCAGGATGCTAAGAGTACAGTACTGTGATTTGTTACTGCAAATGTCTATGTTATTAATTACAAAGATGGAGTCCCATCTTTATCATCTTACTGCTGCAGTAGAAAATGAAGCTTTCAGTCTATGGCAGAACTTCTTCTTTTCCTTGCAAAATGACCTGATTAAATCTGAGATATTAATAACAATGTAAAGAAGGCTTTCATTAGTACCACCTAGATGTCCTGAACAGAGGTACCCAAATACTGTAAGCAAAGTCCAAGGTTGGTAGAAAACCTCCATGCACCCACACATGCATTCTCCTCACAATTTTAATTGAAACACAGATTAAGACAGTACATGAGACAGTTGACCATCAAGCCCTGAGAATCACTTGGCAACCTCTGGTTGTCACTGCTTCAAAAGAGAAGGCAGTATTTTAACAAAATAAGGGCTCCTAGGATGTACAGAAGATGTCAATGAAGACATACAAAACTCGGATTTTCTTTTTTTTTTTTTTTTCCTAATAGTTTTATTAAAATATAAGTGACTATATCCAGGAGCATTTCATACAATCTCTTAATGTCATACAAAATGAAAACAAGATTTCCAGGAAACCAACCTAAACTGGTTTCTAATTTCAGTTGGTAGTAAATATAGACAAACTCATGTTCAGTGAAAATGAGCCTTTCTGTACTTATTTTCAGCATGGGTAATTGGGCTTCATGCAGAGTAAGACTAGGGAGGCTGGCAAGATCCTCTTCACAATGCTGTTACCCAAGAGACATGTTTTTAGTTGTTGGATGCAGAACAGTTGTTTTCTCAGTGTAGACAAATATGTGTTGTATTCTTGTACAAGTGGGAGCTCTGGAAACTCATTTAAAGTTGTCTCTGTGTTTTAAAATGGAAATATTGATCTATTTTAAACTTTCAAAATTAAGTTGACTTTAATGGCAGTGATTTTAGTGTAATATGGAAAAAAAATGACATTGAACAAGGTTTGAATATCTCTTTGTTGTCAATAATTTATGGTTCATAACTGAAATGTACTTCTGTGTTTAATGCTCAGAATAAATATGGAATTTTTAACAAGAAAAAAGAACAAATTTGAGAAGTGAATGGTACACACTGTTAATGTGATACAAAGAACTTAGACCCTTGGGAACTGTTTTTCAACCCTAAAAATACCAACAAGGCGGTATGATCTAAGAGATGTAAAAGCAAAATAAATCTAAGAGCTTGGAACTGACTTTCTAGTGTTCAAGAATATAAATTGCTGCTTCTTCTTGAGTTGACATTTATTTACCATTTTGCAGTATGAGAAAGAGCCTCAAGATCAGAACAGAGAAAATTAAATTATGTTTCTGTTCCTTTGGTTTTTGGGAAGATTGTATTTTAGAGATAGATTTAAAGGTACATGACCACTCTTAAAGGCCAGTTCCTCACTAAATGTAGTTCATTCCTAAATGAACTATCATGGGATCACTCAGTCAGAACTAAAGAAATCAACTGATTTTGTTGCCTACCAAATAATTACTTAATCCTGAGAAACATTTAGAAATATAAATAGTATATAGATGGTGTCACTTTGAGAGCTGATAAGAAACTTCATATTAACTTCCAAAGTCCAGTTGAGAATGCCGTGAAGACATGTAGCAGTTCTATATCTGAAGCAGCACTGTTTTAAATTAGCTGAGCTTTTCACAAATAGTGTTTTAATGAAACAAAGATAATTTACTGTATTCTGGGTAGATTGAGTTTCCTGGCTAGGAAGATTCATTACAAGTGTTTATAATGTTTATAATGTTAATATCTTGAAACATCTTTTATTAATACTGCTTTAGGTAGATTTTCTGTTTAATATATAAGTAAATGTTCTAAGTAAATGAGGAAGATGAGATTGTAATAAACTATATAAAGTCCTTAAAAGGAGGATTGCTGAACAGCTTTGAATTTATACTAAGCATTTAGGTATTAAAACATTTATATCCAGATTTCTGTCAGGCCTGTGAGAAATAATAGTTTTCATAACTGTTTAACTGACAGTGATTGACCCAAAATACACTGTTTACTTTTATCCTGATACAAAATTTATTTTCTTTCTTATATGTTTAAGTGAATTTATTAATAGATTATTTTCTTTTCTGTCAAGTCCTTATAATCTAAATTGCCCTGAGAAAAGACAGGATGTGAGAGGAATATGTTAAAATTACCAAATAAAATGTGGTGCTGGAAAATATTAATTAACTATGAGAACTAACATGTCATAAAATTAGCACGAAAAATTAGCAATACAAAAAACCACTGTGCAATATGAAGTCCTTTGAGTGTTTTGAATAGGGATCAGTGCCAGAAAATTCTAACTTCTAATAATAATATCAGGAAGATTTAGGAAAAAAGGTCACTGCAACTGGAAAACATAGAAATTTATTTCATCCGTTATACTACTACATGTTGAAAACTGTGGCAATTATGGACTGGAAGGCTGGTTTGGCATGGACAAGTGTAGGGTTTTAATTCAGTAGTGATTTTTCTGAGAAAAGGCAGCCAGTAAGCAACTGCAACTCCTGCCTCTTCACTAGCAACAGGGGAAGTGCCTTTCCATGCTGGCATGCAGGGACAGATACGGTTGCCAAGTCTCAGGTTACTGACGGTAAGAAAAGCTTTTTCAATGCCTTTCCCAGATATCCTCTGGGAGGGTGACTGGAGTCACTGAAATCACTGAAAGTTTCTCTAAGTCCAAATCTGTTTCTACTTAAAACAGTTTCCAAAACCATGTTTTATGTGAGGAGGATAACTCACACATCTCTGTAGCACATCTTACCATATGAGCTTTGCAGTGAACTAGGAGAGAGCACAATTGTCTGTGTGTCAGAAAATATCTTGGTTTTGTGCTTTACATTTCTGTCATACTTGGTGCTCATTTAAGAGGAGATATAAAGTACAAGCAAAGCTAAGCAGAGGACATCAGGCAGATGCCTAATTTTGTTGATTGCTGAGGAGAGTTTCTTGGGTAAGGCAGGTACTTTAGTTGCTCTGGAAGTGCAATTACCTTTGAGCTACCATCAATCAAATGGGGCTGGAATGAAGCCTTAGTGCTGGATCACACAGGCAGTTTAGGAACAACAAGAAAAATTACTGTCTAGAACAGACTAAATGACCCTTCAGCACAGAGTCATGTTTTTGATAGGAACCATCTCTAGAAAAAAATGATAAGACAAGGCTTCATATGGAGTAGAACTTCCCTTGATAAATGCTCTTTCTTTGGAGCAACTGTAGTGCAGGTACTTCCTGAGATGAAAGCTGTTGATGCATCTTTTGAATAACAGTCCTCAGCACCCTTTTCACCCATGATTTGTGTAACTGTCTTTGCAAGCATTTATACTTTTGACATCCACAGCACTTCATGACAATGAGTTCCACAGGTTTATGACCCGTGTGGAGAAGTATGTTTCCTTTGTTCATTCCAAAGCTTCAACTTATTTAATAGGAGGGCATAAAGCATAACCTCAGATCAATGTAGCAGAGACACAGGGCCGTAATGGAACCTCCAAAATACAACTGAGTAAGAATGAAGTAGAAATTTAGAATATGATTCTCATCATTGTAAATCACCTATTCTCTCCTAAATTAATATCCCTAAGAAAAACAGGATCTGAAAATAAATAGAAGTATGTTAAACAAATGCATACCAGGTCAAATATATTCCTTGAGCGAACCTATTGACCACGTACCTAAGTTAACAGCAAAAGTCTAACATCAGGAAGCTTAGAACTCTAAAATTCTCTTGGTTACTGATAACCATCCAGCCTTATTTGTAGTTGGAGCAGTAGAAAAGTTTAAGTGAGTTCTCTGCAGATCTAAGGGTAATGGAGCTTCTTTCATTAGCTTATTATTGGGGGCAAAAGATAATTAATCAAGCCTACAAATCATATTTCTCATCAATTTTTTTTAGAATTACAATAGATTGAAAATTCACTATAATCAATGTTGAATTGTTCCCCTGCTTAATTACACTCAGTGGCAAAAAATTTATTGCTATGCTATGTTGCTATATTGTTATGTTGAAATTTGTTTAGACTTTGTATTTTGTTATTCCTTTATTTGCTAGGCTAAAGAGCCTTCTATCATAAATTTTCTATTCCCTAAGTAAATATTAACAAATTTTCATCAAGTCATAACTTATATGTCTCTGTCAAGATAAATATATTTAGATCTTAGGATATCCTGCTACATTGCTGGCATGTTTTCCAGTCTTCTGATCAGTCATGTGTGGCTGTTCAAATAATATATTTCTTATCTTGCCAACATATTTTTGGAATTGATAGTATTGGCTCTAGATGCAGTTTTTCAGAAAGTTTTATTTGGTTTTCCTGTTTATTCATCCAAGGGGTTTTTTTTGTCATCAATAACTACATTGAACACTGGAAGATTATTTCCATTTCATCACTGGTTGTGCTACAAGCTCTTCACAACTACTTTTTTTAGATTTATCAGTAAATTTTTGCTCAATTTGCGCAAACTTTTTAATAAAGTTGTGAGAATGTTTCAAATATTTTGTCCTTCATGTGCTTAAATAATTGAAATATTTTAAAAAGAATATACTTACATTTGATCCAAATGTTGTTAAAATGTATTATGGTTTCAATAAAAATCTCATTTGTTGGTCTGACTGTTTTCTGAAAATGTTGGTTGTTTAATTTCCTATTTAGTTCTTTATTAATTTACTGCGGCTTTTTAAAAAGGCATCTCCACCAAGTTGTCTGTAACTTTCTTAGTTACCAGACCTACTGATGTTAAATGTCAATATGAAAGTGATTGCTCAGAGGACCTCTTTATCTCCTGTTTTGTGACTATAGGATGAAGTTGAAATTTATCCTATATTATGAATCATTTTTCTAATGAAAACTAATCCATTATTACCAGGAAATTTATTTAATCTGGTTTGGTTGTTTTATTTTTTTTTTTTAACCAAAAAGTATAGAAATATCTTTATATATATATATTTGGTGTAATTAGACACTTCTGTCATTAACACAGACTGAGAAAACACATGGTCAACTTTATTTATTTATTCTATATTCACAACCTTAAACAAGGGTGACGAGTATAGTCCAAGGTGAGAGTGTAAGCATTTCGGGTTTGTTATAACATCAACATCATCAGTGAAACCAGTGGACTGTATAAAAATCCAGCTCCTATTCAAATAGCCATATTGTAAGTAGTCAAGTCAGGGATATTGGAGTAAAGTGTTTCAGAAACATTTCCTTTTTGAGGGATTCATGCAAAGCCCAGATATAGTTGAAATGTTTGGACTAAAAAAACACAAAGGGACTTCATACCTTAAAGCAAGCATGCTTTGTTTGCCCAGTGCCAGGTCTGACATAAAGCCCAGTGAAACCTTAATGTATGGCTCTGGATGTCCATGGTGACAACAGGCAGCACTGGGAACCTGTTAAGAAACATTTCCAAACCACTGCATTTATTCTTTTACTGATAATGTCCTAAGAGCAGATGGGATGCATGGACACAATAGCCTGGGCTTGTTTATGCTGAAGACAGTATGTTCATGAAACCTAATTAGAGCTGAACGAGTTCTTGAGGTGTCCCTTTTTTTTCTCCCCTTTCAGGTGTACTAGACAGTTTTCTTGATGTCCAGCTCTGAGTAGACATGGCAAACCTGACCTTGGGACTTCCTTTTATGACAATGTAGATGCAGTTAGTGCATTCTAGAGCAATAGATGCAATAGAGAGATGACCACAGTCTACTAGAAAGCTGAACTATTGCACAGTAAAGCAAAAAGAATGTGAGCATTGAAAAGTTCTGGAGAGAGTTAGAGAAATTCCATCAGTTTGTGTAAGTCCTGAAACAAAACTTGTTTTTGGATTTCTTCAGAGATAATGAGGTTCTGCACACCATATTCATGACCTTGCACAGAAACAGTGTAATACCACTGTGTTTCGTTGTAGATAAAGAACAATTCATTTACTGAATATAAATTCTCTTTTTTGCTTGAAATTATCTGTGGCTATGCCACATTTTTGTGTTCTAGTTTACTATGTGCACAAACTGATTTAGTCCAAAGTAACATGAATGGAAATAAAATGAGTTTTCTACTTTCTTCAGTTAGACTTGATTAGTTAGTTTATTGGAAAGTGAGCATGGGTAGCTTGATTCATTTAATAATCTGATCAGTGAGCTGAAGGAAGGATTCTGAATGTAAATGGTTTACAAATTTCATTTTTAGTACCAGGCAACATCCTAATGACTAAGAAACTCTGTCAGTGCAAAGAAAGCAGAAGGAAGCTTTAGGTGCATTACAAACCAGGAAAGTCAAAGTCCCTTATCTGTTTGTTCAGTTGTTAATTAGCTCCTGTCTCTGTTGATCTACAAACATGCACTCATAAATACTGGTATTTATAAAAATTGGGACAAAGATACACTGGAGAGCTGAGTTTATGGTCAAGACACCTTTTATCTTAACTATTCCTTAAAAGAGACACTGACAGACTATTCTTAAAAGACCTCCTGATTCTGTTTATAGCATCAATGCCTAAATTAGAGGTACTCAGCAACTGAGTAAGATTGTTAACTAGAAGGGTGGAGGCAGGGGTCTAAGTGAATTGTGGATCTGCTGGAATTGACAGTAAGAATTCCAGTGCCGTTCTGTGACTCAGTATGAGAGTGAAATTCTTTCTGAAAAGTAGTGTATGGGTTCACTGAACATTTTCAATTAAAGACTTGTAACATTCAAAGTTTTATTAAGAAAGGGAAAACAATATAATACTACCTTAATCATTGTCATTAAAACGATATTAATAATTAAACGATTTCTGCTGCTTTTCTAATTAAATAATTCAAGAAAGTAAGGATGGAATTTTTGTCAAATATTACCCTAACTAAACTTGAAGATTGATACTGTTTTACCCTTCCATTTTCTTAGAATGGTATAATACTCCTTATTGCCAGCTAAATATGTACTCTGTACTAATAATAGCTCTTTGTCTGCCTGTTAGTTAAAATTCTACTGTTAGAGGACTTTTCTCCAGGGAAGACACCATTCAAAAAAATCTAAAGCTACCTCATGTTAGAGAGATAATTCTACTCAATCTATCCAATTCAGTTTCCTCAACAAAAACAACAATATCCTAATAAGTAACACTTGAGAATAGAAATTGAAATAATCACTTATGAATTTGTCAACAGCTGACAGCTTTATTAATCTCTGTATCTGTTGTCATTTGATAAAGAACAACATATAATAAAAATTCTGCAAATTACCTAATTAGGCATTCTGCAGCAGAAATTCTGCTATTATGACAACAGGTAAAAGACCAAAGCAGTAACATTTATCTTGGAAAGGAACAGCTCTCTGAGACTTTCCTTATTCATGATGATCTAGCTACAATCAAGGAAAGAATAATAATTCACCGTCAACAGCAGTATTTTGTCATTTAGCTGCTATTACTAATAAATGAAGAAGAGTCCTTATGTTTGACAGGAAATCCCTCTTGCAAAAATACCCTGGAGCATATTACAGAATGCACAGAAATATATCCTAGAACCTGAAAGCACTCTTCATCAGGAGAGCAAGCAGGACTTGGAGTGGTTAGTTTATTTATATATCAACCAGACTTTCTTCATTCTTTTGTCTTTTGAAGGAGAGACCTAAGTAATTTCGGTAGAGCTGAATCCATGAGAAAGCCTTTCAGTAGAATTCCTTCCAAACACTAATAATGCCTGACTCAGTCATATATCTTGTCTTCTTGTCTAATGGGGATAGTTTTTATGAGACTTTGTTCACCTTATTCTGAAAAAAAAAAAAAAAAAAAAGATTAAAAGTTCCTAAGAAACTGTGACTAAAAATGTTTACTACCTTCAGTTGAGTAGGCTAAGTAATTAACATTGCAAACTCCTGATGTTGTGTGATGCCTCTAAAATATTTTATGTCTCCATGTTTACTGGTAGTATAGCTTTCTTTCATCATCAGAGAGTCACGGTTCCTATAGTTCTTCAATTAATATATTAAATACTGTGGGAATGAAAAAAAGTAACTACAAAGTTTTGAAATTTCAGTAAATCTGCTTTTTCATGCTGGCTCTTTAGTCCTGTCTCTTGCAGATGGAACTCAAGCGTCTTTTAAACCTCTTTGCCACCTTTTAAAAGACTGAAAAGGATGTTAAAGGTGGAGGGAAAAGAGCCCTATTCGAGGTCTGGGTGGGATAGAGTTAAATTTCCTCATAGCAGCTAATATAGTGCTGTGGTTTGCATTTGTGGCTGGAAAAGTGCTGATAAAGCAGCAATATTTTGGCTGAGCAGAGCTCACATAGTGCCAAGGGTTGTCTTTCCAACCCTCATACCACAGAGGCCAGTAGGTTGAGGATACATGAGTTGGAAAGAGAGATAGCCAGGACAACTGACACAAACTGACCCAAAGTGTTATTCCTACCATA
>JAWWEE010000040.1:17283066-17294516 GCA_035221455.1 Xenops minutus | reverse complement strand
TGTTGCTGTCTTCCTTTTTGCTTTTCTTCTTATTCTTCCTTTTCCAATTCCTGTAATCTTCTGACTGTACTCCCACAATTCTATAAGTGATATGTATTGATCCTTTTTGTTAGACATCTGGTGTCAGGGAGTCAAAAAAGATCTACAATGCTGTTTTGGAAATACAAATTATGTCAAGACAATGGGAGGGTAGGGTAAGATGTAGAATAATGAGGGATAGGTAGAGAGTTATATTGTTTTTTGTCCCCCATTATATTCACACCAGGACAATAATTTCTTTGACTGATTATCTGATAAAAATTGCTTAAAACCAGAAAAAATCTACTAAATTGACTTTACATACATCTCACAGTAACAGCATCTCATTGGTGTTTTGAAAAAGTATCTTGTTTTGTCTCAATACACAATGATTCTATGGTTCTAGATGGATAATAGTCCTTGGTATTTTTTAGCAGGAAAAATTAAAGGAAGACTCACAGTTATGGTATTTTCTACAGACTCTCAAACACGTGCAGAAAGAATATTTACACAAGACATGTCAGTGCCATTTAAAGACAGTCCCTTTTATTCAAATGAGCTCCAGAAATAAGGGGCTTTGTAAAAGCATTGTAAAAACATTAGCTTGGTGTGGCATCCAGGCTACCAGGGACTCATTTCTGTTGCCTAGGTCCACTTCTGTAGCAAACTCTCTGTCTATAATATGATAACCACAGCTATCTATTTGCAGAAGTGTTTCTGTAGCTGAATATACCAGGGACTTTGATAGTCTCACCTATTTTCCTGATGAGGCCAGGCAAATGTTAAAGAAAAAAAACATATTAAGTTCTTTATTTATGTTGTGTGAAATCTTTCTGAAGATGTCGATTTCAAACAAGTACAGTATGTGGTAAGCCATATAATCACTTCATAGAACTTTAGAACATAGATTGTTTAGATAATGCATTTGAGTAAAAATAATTTGTTAGGACTGTTTTGTGTACTCTCTGTTCCTGTCTGGACACAGTATTTCAGAACCATTTACTGTTTCTGGCTCTTTTGTAGTCTTATAAGGATCTGTCTTGTGCTAAGGGGACCTGATTTGCACCCTTCCTATAAATTGCAGTTGAGTAGCATCACTTCAGAGGAGAATAAGGAATGACATTTTATCACCTCTGGAGCTTTGTATTGTCAGGGCAAGGTTAGAGTGTGCCAAAGGGAAAATGTATTTGATTTCTGTTTGCACTTTGTTTTCTTTGTGACTTTATAAAAGAACTTCAGTCTCCAGAAATATGATTACAGCAATTTACACAGACACCAAATCAGTGCACATGGATTTGGTATACTGAAGAAAAAAGCTATGAAGAGGCATACCTCAGGATTTTGGTCTGATTTCTTGAGCCTGGTGAGGACACTTCCCATTCTCCAAGGCTGGAAAAGAAATTCAGGTTCTGTATACCTTTTAGTTTTGTCAGCCATAATTGGAATTTGGAAGAATAGGCAGCGCTGTAGTTAGAAGCCATTTGTCAATAACTTGTTATTTATAACTGAAGCTTAAACCATACAATAGCTGATCTCTATCAAAAAGTAGCAAAATAGAATTCACAGCCTTGAGCTGAAATGTTAATCCTCTACTTTTTGATTTCCTAGGACTTTCTCACTCTCTGTAATATCTTAAAATAATAACAAATCTTTTAAAATGAACACCATAATATTTTGGCAAGCTAAGAACCTTTTTCAAACTGTGTAAAATATTAATTGAGGAAAACTTTACGGAGATGTCAGTTCCACATCTGAAGACTTACTAAATGAAGAAAGAAACAACACCTGTGCACATTCACATCATTGTAATAAATGCATAAAAAAAAATTAAGAAAACATAGGTAATTTAAAAATATGCAGCCATTTTAAATGTTTTGAGCAATAACAGTATGATTCCTGGACTTTTAGCAACTTGAAGACAATGGGTAATCTACTGTGTAATATGTTTTGAAATGCTATATTCATTACTGTACATTTCACCATGATAAAACATTCAGAACAAAGACTTCCAGCTAAGAAAAAACAAATCCTCTCAGTGGAGAAAAGATATGGCCTTTTATGCTAAGATTAGTATTAAGAGGCAAACAACATTACAAAGTATGTGTCTTTGATATATGAACCATTTTACAATTTAAAGAATTCCTATTTGTTATTTATGGACTTTATTTTGCTGATGAAAAATATAATTATGCAAAGAAGTTGCATAATTAGTTACAACTATCTACTTTTGTAATATTCTTTACAATGGCAAAACATATTTGTGGAAAAAATTAGTTGACTAAAAAGTGTCCCACTGTTTGAAACATCAGCATTAACAAATCTGGCAATAAAAACTAGAATCATTCTATGCTCTTCAAAAACTGGGTGACCAGTGTGGTGTTTTTTTGTTTTTTTTTTTAATAGGTGAGAAAGCTGTGACAGCCATCTAGTGTTAAAGTAAGTTATATAAATAAATAAATAATCACTAGATAAGTTAAAATAGATCCTAGGAAATCATACTGAATATACTTTCTGGATCACTGAATTATAGTGTCCTGCCTGCATCAGCAGAAACTACCAATTGCAAGAAATACTATAGATAATTACAGAAAAATCTGTTTATAAGGACATTCCCTTTGTATCATATTTAATTAGTCATTGGTCTATGCCCTGAGGTATAAAAGCCTGAATTCCAATTATTTCATCCTACTTAATATCCAAGGTTGTGAGTATTCTCAGTCTTCACATCAAATTGAATCTTTCTAGTATTTACTGAGTTAATATGCGTCTTTAGCCATCTGCCTTTTGTTGACTATTAACTTTTGATAATGAGTACCATTGCTGAATCATGCACAATGTAACAAAGCATTTTCATTTACTGTTTTTAGATATGATTTTAGTTTAACTGAATATCCTTTTAAATTAAGAAATTGCATGGACAAAACTAATCTTAATTTCATACCTTTATGGAGTTTCTGCTAATTAATTTACACCCATGTCTGAATGAGGTAGATTTTAACATTTCTTCTATTTAAGACTTTCCATCAGATAGCAAATTTCACTATTTCTATCTTACTTTTGTCTTTCACATGTCTATCACAAATTTTTTTTTTTTTTTGAAATCTTAATATTCGAACAGGTGGATAGTCTCTGATTTATTCAGTGGTAAAAAAAAAAAATAAAATATTAGATGGCATCCCATCCAAACATATTTCCAAACTTTTTGGTTTTGTCACTGGTATGGGATGATGCATCCTGTAGACCGAAAGAGCCAAGGGTGCTGTATCTCCATTTCCCTAGATCCAACCAGGATTGATTCTGAACACATTTTCCCAATGACCAACACACAGGCACACAGTACATAGTGCACCTACCCATGTACACATGACTGGCCACAGACCAACCCAGACTGAAAACACTAAGCACTCACACAAACATCCGATAACACAAAAAACCCCATCCAGATTTCCTCTCTGGCTAATAAGAATAAAGATTTGCTAGAAGGAAATACGAGAACATATATGTACAATGTGTAAGTACAATATGCACAGTGACTACCTGGTAAGTGGTTCCCTGGATCTTTGCTCTTCCCAATTGTTTCAGTTGCAGATTCAAATGCTCATGTGCAAGTGAGATTCTCCAAGCCTCAGCATCCTCAGCAGTTTGCCTGGACAAACCCTGGTCCTGCTAGTATTGAACTCCTGCTGTCTCCCTGTGAGTGACATACTCACCCTTCTGGCTCCCACATCACTCCCCGTCAGTCTGGATATTTGTAACTCATCACACCCAGGCGAACATGTCCTGATCTGCTCCCGTTGCTGGCACCACAGACATACAGATCCTGTGATATGTGATCTCACTCCAGCCATGCCGCTCAGACCTGCACACACACAAGCATCAGCAGGAAGAGCCCCTTCACTCTGATCTTATGCAGGGCATGATCAGATGGGTGTGCTGATAAGGGCTAGCCTGTTTTATCCCTTTACCCATTTATATTCCTATGCTTGTTCATACCCAAACCACCTAGACCTCTCTCTCCACCTTTGGTTCATCCCTCAAACATCCCATAACAAGTCTTGTGCAATCTCAAAATGTTTTTTACTGCTATCCCATACTGTGTGAAAGCACCTTCCCCTGCCTCATGGGTACACCTCATAGCCCATGGAGATGAAACTCTCCTGGGACAGTCCCAGGGCAAGGCAGGGAAAGTTTCTCTACTTGGGATATTGGGGATTCTCTGCCTTTGTGCCCCTGTGCTTTTCTAAGTTTGTGGAAATGGTCTTGTAGATGGTGCAGAGTGTTTGGGTTCCCTCATCCTTCCCTTTGTACTTGTGGAGATGAGCTTTGTATTTCATAACCAAGCAATCACTACTTCACATGAAGCTATGCTTTCATGGAGCTGTCAGCAATGATATTGAAGTGTCTTTCATAAGTTCTTTCCATTATTTACAACACGTCAGTGACCATAAATAAAGTAATTAATTTCTGAAAATCTGCCAGTCAGAAGTGGACTTACTAATACATATAGATGGAGTTGGACATAGGTTTAAAACTGCTCTAATAATCAAGACATATGATAAGTCATCCACCACATATATTTGATTCTGCAGTGTATATTTTAGCTCAGTTTAATTTGCATTAGTGTGCATTAGAAATTCCTGGTTTAGTTCTGCTGCAATACATAGACATTTTAACGCCAGCTATTTAGAAACAAGTTACAGTTTCAGTAGGTCTCCTCTAAATCAGGTAACAGTACTAAAAAAGTTTTCCACATTTTATCTTGCACTAATATGACAGCAATTGCCTGATGCAGTGTCTTCTCAAAAATTTATATTTGTTTCAGTTAAATGTTATATTTGTCATTTAGTATTTATTTGGGGTTAAAAAGTATTTTGAACCTGTAAAACAGTAACTGACCTTAATTCACAAGACAGCTTCTTTAACTGGCAATCATTATACCATTTGGTAATAAAAATTATGTTGGAAAGTTTGGAAAATCTGTAAGTACACAAAAATGAATGAAAACAGAAAAGGAATTTGTAAAAAAACTAAAAAAAATAAAAATCCTTTCTTTATATTCTAAGCACACACAAAGACAGATGTTTGTTGGACTTAATCTACTGCAAGTATCAGATATCACACTGAGTAGCTTACCTTCTTTGGGTTTGTTGGTTAGTGCTGTCATAGCTGACTAGTTTTATAAAGTGAGTCTATCAGAGTCTAAATTTAATTTTCCATGATCTTGAGATGGAATAGCTGTAAGATTGTGCAAACAAATAAAAAACCCTATTCATAGGCTCTAAAAAGTTGCGGTGTTTTTTGTTTGTTTGTTTGTTTGTTTTTTGTGAAATTAGAGATTATTTAGAGAAAAAATATTTTTAGCCCGGAATTTGACTTTTCCTGTATTTCTTCTATGTACTTTCTATAATTCATCAGTTAATACATTGTGTTCCAATTTTACTCTGATTGTGTCTTGTGGTCAATTTATAAGCCTGAGAGGATTCCACTTGGAGACACAGCTATTGCTTAAAAGATTGGGTTGCTACTATGCGATATTATTTTTAAATGATCATTTTTCCAGTCCAAGGAATTTCACTTGCAATACAGCATAATGTCTACAGTAGGAATTTTATTTCTTATTTATATTTATTTATTTGTAGACAATAGTTAGCACTTTTCTTAAGCACATGTAACTATAGTAAAATTGTAGTGTGAACAATCTTTATATTGGATATTTATTAAAGACCACAGAACCTTCTTTTGGAAAACTCGAATAGAAAATTGCAGTTAGCTGCACAAGGGAGAGTTTTTGAGATGGACAACAATAGACCATCCAACTTGTGCTTTTAAATGTGTTTCTTGAAAATATTTTTTCCTAGACTATATTTATTACTATTAAAGAGATCTAGCACTTGCTTCTTTTCAGAATACAAGCAGTTATCAACATCTTTATCAAGAGAAACTTTCATATGTTCTCTTAAATTTCCTCCCTATTCCATGACAAATTTAGTCCCCTCAAGAAAATTGTCAGTCTTGTATGGTTGAAAATGAGACAAAAATGTGAATTTTGTCTTGTTCTCTTGTCTGTCTTAAGTTTTAAACATATGGTTGGTTGTTTGCCTTTGTCCATCCCTTGCTATAAAATATTCCTCAGAATGGTTTTGTAACATATGGTTTCATTGAAGTATGTGACTATTTTTCTAGCTATGGGTATGCAAGTTTTGTTGCAGAGAGGAGCA
Organism: Xenops minutus; assembly: GCA_035221455.1. Taxonomy (NCBI): domain Eukaryota; kingdom Metazoa; phylum Chordata; class Aves; order Passeriformes; family Furnariidae; genus Xenops; species Xenops minutus. The sequence continues at coordinate 17,288,280 of JAWWEE010000040.1, read as the reverse complement.
CTATACTAGAATTTAAAATTCATCAAACTGAAATCTTCAAATGTCATCCACATATGAAAAATGACTGAAACCAATGATGTGAACAAATTGATTAGCATATCCAGTGACATGTTTTTGGATCTGTATATTAATTTTCTTTGCCAAACATATTTCAGAAAGTAATCTAGCAAAACAGAAAACACACTAGATCATCTCAGATGTTCCTTAGACTTTCTAATATTATCTGTTGTGCTGTTAAAAGAGGTTTGTTTGCTCAAGCTTAGAAGATGTTATTTGTACAGTTAATGTCAAAACAAATAAGCTGGAAGAAATACATTGTCTGAAGAGTACTCGAGTGTGCATCTCGTCTTTTTCTTCTGCTTTGAAACAGTTGTACATACCAAGTGTGTTCATTTCCTGTGCTCTGATTTGTCAGATGGTGTTTATTCATCAGGAAAGCTGAAAGAAATGAAGCACAAACTAGAAAGATATGCTAACAGATTAATGGAGATAATGAAGAAGATGTAACAGCAAAAAAATAAAGATTATTCTGCTATGTTGGACTTTCATATTGTAGATTATTTTTTACTGAGGTTAATGTTTTTAGAACTGAATTCCATGGAAAATATACATTTGTTCTCACCAGGAGAAAAGTGAGCCCTTAGCTGCTAGAACAGTGCCTTTGTGGTAAAGAGGTGGTAATATCATTTAACATTTCATTTTGGAATTTGGCAGAGTTTAAGGAACAAACAGAAAAGTGTTTTGTAGTAGCAAGTACAGTGACAAGTTGAGAAGTGTTTGCAGCAGTTTGATAAGAGATATCTTAAGATGGAGTGAGGAGTCTGAGATCTGCTTAGATTTCAGGCAGGAACAGCTTTGCATACCTTTTTGAAAAAAAACAAGACAATTATTCAATAGGAATCTTCCAAGAATAAGCAGAAGTGGAGTGTCTGAAGAACTGTGACTGGTCTAGGAGTGATGACACAGGTGGGAGAGTAAAATAGCAAAAGATTAAGAAAGGAAAGAGAAGTGAGGGTGCAGATATTAAAGGTTGAACAAGTATTAACCACGAGGGAAGTAAATGAAAAGACAGTAAAAAATAGACTAAAACAAGATGGAATGAAACAAACAAAAATGAAATAAAAAACGCAGAAGCACAATTGTATTGTAAGTGGATGCTCTGAGGTGTTTTAGAGGAGCGTGGCTCAAGGATACAGTCTGCTTTGTTGCAGCCTCTACACTGTGTAAAGGGGTTAAAGAACACCTTAGATGTAAAGCAGGAGCTTCTCCTCTGCCACACATGCCAGATTATGATTTACGTATGGAGTCCAGACCAGAAAGGCAGCTGCAGCCCTACTATGACAATGTGTGAGATAGGAGTGCCACTACAGGAGAACGTGAAACACAGATTACTGGGTGAGTTTAATGCACTGGAGCTGTTTACATGTGAACACTTTCATTACTATACACCTATATCAAAAAAGACATTGTGCAGCATTTAAAAGGTGCTCATACTTAGAACTTGAGATAACTGTCCAACAGGACATCTTGAATGGCAATTTATATATCAGATCCTTTCATAAATCAGAGTATTAGACTGACTTCTGGCACTGAACCTGATGAGAAAGGCTGTGGTTATTTCAGTGCCGTGTTCTCCGTATTGGTGGCTAAAGCTAAAACACCTGTTGGAACACTGGTGCCAGGAACTCCTGGGAAAGTGCTAGTTGACACAAGTGATGCAGAGGCTGTGCTAATGTTTAAGATAATTGTAGGACCATGTCTAAACTCTGGCACTGTTTTGTTTATTTGGACAAGCCTCTGATTCCAAGTTCATTTCAATCTAGACCAAGAACAATGGCAAGTGCCTCATGGTGCTACTGCATGTCAGGCTCAGAAACGTGCCTAGCAATTCTGGCAGCAATAATAATATGCTCCTTGTGTTTTTTATATCTTTCTTTTCAAGTGAACTTGACTTTATTTCACCCTGAATTGTAAGAGCAAGGAAGATAGTCATTGCTAGGGAAGAAAATGATGTTGAGCCCCAGGGGAGCACAATGACACTGAGACAAAGTGTGGGAAGGATCTGACCAGACTAGAGGGAGCAGTCAGTCCAAGAGAAAGTGCTCTGAGAGCCCAGGCTGGCACTTTATTAATACCTCAGAGAAAGCTAGACTGATGCTTCATTTCTTAGCAGTTCCAACAACACCTTTCTTGGCTCAGGAAGGCTGGTGCTACTGGAAATTGTTAGCACTCAACTAAATCTGCTCCTACTTTGCAGGTGTGTTTATAAAAATACAGATCATATTGAAATATAATTAACTTTTTTACAATATGTGTTCTTAGCTCCTATAAAAACTGGGAAATTTACCCAGTAACAGGTGTGAGGGGTATGAGAGCACCCCTGTCCCTGGGGTTTGTCCCCCAGGGTCTGAGCCAGGTGGGCACAGCTGGTGAAGGGGGCAGAGGCTCCAGGTGCTGTGAGGTGGCCATGGGCAGGGCCAGCCCCTGGCCAGCAGGGACACTTCCAGCTGTGGCTCTCATCTGGGCCCAGCTGAGCTACAGCTCCTGCCACCCCACATCCATGTGCCCAGCCATGGGCCCTGCTGAGCCAGGACCACGTGTGATCTGGCACCCTGGCCTGGCCTTGGCCAGTCCCCATCCATGGGAAGGTGCCTGATGCCCGGGGCTGGGCCTTCCCTGTCCTAGCTGTTATCTTTAATAACATCTGGTCCAGAGAGGTTTTTTTTCTGTATCCAAATATTGCTAAAGTCTAAACTTCTTCAAGTACACACAAAGAAGAGTTATGCAGGCACTTTGTGGGAACATGACCGGTGCATGTGCATATGTACTTACATTTGTGGTACTGAAAGATGAAAATTTTTATAGAATCTGAGTTACTTTTACCATGATCCAAAAAATGTGACCTTTTTACTGTTCCTAAGTTTAGTTATTGTGGTATTTTCCTTTTCATATTGAATAAATGCAAGAAACAAACCTTAAATTTAACTTGATTAACTTGATTATTCATAATTAAAATGTTGTCTGTCATCCTCCATAAGGAAAGCATGCAGTTTACCCAGAGAGTGGGCATGTGCAGGTTGTGTTGAAACAGATAGAATTTATATCATTATTGTGTTATTTCTGAGTTTATTTCTATGTGAGTTATATGAGACACTTCCTTTAGGAATGCTACTACAATAACATTTTGCTGGATTTTAGTTAGTTTGTTTGTTTCGGTTTTTGGTTTTGTGGTTTTTTTTGTTTGTTTGGTTGGGGTTTTTTTGTCTTCTTCATTTTGCTCTCTTAATCAGGTATAATAAGCCTGAACTATTTAAATTCTATGTCTGATAAGTCTGTGGTGTCACTTTCAAAAAAGACTTTCAAACAGAAATAAATGAAGAACTCCAATCATTCACCACACAGCACTTTTCTTTGAGACTTGGAGAAAAAATACCAAATTCTTGCTTAACTCTCCTCTGTAGTTGCATTATTCTCAGACTACCTGTAAAACAAAGAATTTAATTCCTTGCAGTAGAGAAAGCCTAAGGAAAAATAACTGGAAAAAATACATACACTATTTCCCTGAAATGCTTCCCAGCTTTTAGCTATGTTCAGGTCAGAGAAATTCATGAGCCTGATGTGATTTGTTTGTTTACTAACTTTCCAGCTGATCTTTCTTTCAAGTTTTGTTCAGTTTCTCCTTGAATCTGTGTACATTTCTTGCACTTAGCATAGATTTTGACACACTGTTCTACTGCTCTGATACCCATTCAGAGAATAATCATTTACTTTTGTTTGGTTTGAATTTGATTCCTGCTCCCTTCATATGATGGACCATAATTTTTTTTGCTGGAAGAGACAATGAATTGTTGATCCTTATCCACCTTCTCTATGACACTTCTGACTTTGTAGACCTCTATTACATTTGTGTAAGCCACCTCTTGCCCAGGTTGAAGGGTCTCAGCCTATCCCATTTTTCATATAGAATTGTTTGCTTGTATGGGAGTTGAGCACTCCTTTGATAATCCTTGCTGCCTTCACCTGAATCTTTTACAGTTCTAAAATTATATCCCTTTGTTCCTTACTTCCCTATCTATCTTTTTAGAGTTCCATTGCCAGTTGTTTAATACTGTATTAATGCTTACATTACATGGGTTTTCCAGTCTTCAACCTTGCTTGACTTGATTGGTCTTGATTTAGGTGAAGGAGCAGGTGAGAACAATGAAAATGGGATTGTTTCGGAGGCAGCATCAAGTACGTTCACACTGAAAGATTTCCATGGAGCATTTAGTCTCATAGTTGAAAAGGACGGTAGCAGACAGAAAAGCACATTTTCTCATAGGAATTACTGTTTTTAAGGGGAGATGAATACAGGGACTTTAGCACAAGCTTAAATGCTTAGACTGTAAATACAATGCAGAAGATGGTGTGGCAGAAGGAAGATCACAGCTGAATGAGATGATGATTTTAAACATTTTAGAAGTGGTTACTCTTCTAGAAGATCTCTGCCACTTCAGACAGGAAAAAAAAAAAAGCAGTGATAATAAGTGTTCAGTCTCATAGATGAAGAAGCTCGCAAAAAGGTTTATATCCTCAAACTGACAATCCCGATTATTTTGCTCCTCCCTACATCCTACACTTTGCATTTACAGATAGCATAATTAAACTGCACTGATTTCTTTAGTCTTTGCAAACATCCCTCACCTCTGCATGAAATCTTACTATAAAAAGTGATTTTCCATCTATTGACTTATTATCTTTCACTTTTTTTCATAAACATGTAGGGTATGACTGAATATTTCTCTGAGAGGAGAAAGAGATCTGAATGCACACAAAATTCAGCATGTGAACCATACCATGGATTTTCCAGTAATTAGTCACCCTCACAGTGAAAAAGTGTTTCCTGATGTTCAGAGGAAACCTTTTGAGTTTCAATTTGTGACCATTGCTTCTGGTGCTGTTGCTGGGCACCACTGCCTGCCTTCTTTCCACTCTCCCTTCAAGTACTTAAATATGTTGATAAGATCCCTTCTGAATCTTTTCTTCTCTAAGCTAAACAGAGAAAGGATGCTCTAAGTCCTTTTAACATCTTTGTGGCCTTGGATTCTCTCCATTATGTCTGTGTGTGCTGGTTTGAAGGTAAACCAGCAGAAGAAAGAGACCCACTACCAGAGAGATTATGAGTCAGAGTTACAATTTAATTGAAGATATTACAATAAATACACTTATACAAAG
>JAWWEE010000040.1:17251374-17275679 GCA_035221455.1 Xenops minutus | reverse complement strand
ATCTGGAAACTCGGGTTAAACGGGGGATCCTGTGTAAATGTATTCCTGGAGCCTGGAGGCTCATTAAAGCTCCTGCTCACTTATTTTATCTCCTACTAAAAGTTGCCTGGAGTTTTTTTTTCCCTCGATCCTTACGGCAACATGGTATTGTGAGTATTAGCAGACAGTGAAGGAACAGACACACATTCACCATGACTGACCTTTTAGAATAGGCTGAAGCATAAATCGAAGAAAATTTCCAACACTGACTCTGGCTACTAGAATAGTGATAGAATTGTCAGGGAGTTAATGTTTATGGAAAATTACCAATTCAGAGCTCTTTGCCTATAGTGGCTCCTAATGAAAATAAGGAGCTATTGTTAATAGCTAGCTACTACTAATGGTATTGCCAAAGGTAGGGATGAAAGATGAAGAAAAAAGTGTAGCAGCAAAAGTATTCTAGGAATGATTTTAGGTTGGAAAAAAGTCATTATTTTTCCATACTGAGTTAATTTTCAGCTAGCAAATTGCAGTAAATTTTCAGACAAGTTAGTTACAAGACTCTGAAAATGCATGTTGTAAAAAGCAGATGTATAGAGTGGTTCTGTGCAAGATCTTTTTTGGTTGTGAAAGGGAAGAAATGCAGACTGAAGGGGATAGAAGCATGAATAAAATCAACCTAATTGCAACAGCTCATTAGCTTGTCCTGTAATATCTCATTGTATGCACATACATTTCTCATCCTATTTTAAACATAGATTATAAATGTGAATGTAAGCTAATGTTTTCTGGTTTGCTGTTTGGGTAAGCAAAAAATACTAAAGTGGCCTGTGGTATGACTCTAGGAATGAGGAGAATTTTGAACTATCTTTCCTGTTTGTCAGTCTGTAACCAATGGTTACCACGTTCAAATTGTGACCTCTGTTTTCCTTTGACAATATTATATCTTCCTTCTCTCAAGGTTTGTTACTTATTATTAGTTGGAATGATTGTTATATAATATTCCAGTGTCCCAAACTCATTGTGTGTCAGCACAACTAGTACTTCTGTAGTCTTTTTTTTATGTTTCACAGGAAGAAAAAAGATTCTTCATTAACTGTATTCCAAGTTCCTTATGAACGATTTTTTGTGTGCTTTTTTCCCTGTAGTAATACTGAAATATTTTCTGTCAAATTACATGCCAGTGAATGTCTAATTAAGTTTAGATGCTAGAGATAAAATTCAACACTAGTGTAACTGCATAATGCTGTCATTTTTTGCTCTTTCCTCTGGTATAAGGAGTAGATTGTTCTCCATAAATATATATAAATCTCAAAAAATCTGTTGTAACAACTTGGCTAGTCACAATCCACTTCAGTATTTATTTAATGTTCTGTATGCTAAAGTGAGTTTTACCAGCACAATCTTTTGAAGGCCCAGATGAGTCAGACTAGCAAAAGATATATTGAATTGATCTGTCATAAAAATAAAACATCCAGTACTGTGTGCACAATGCACTGCAAATAGCTGGCTCCCAAAAATAATGATTAGGTCTTCACTTAGCCGACTGTTCTTTATGTACCCATTTCTGTCTTTTTGTGTCTCACTACTTTTGCTTGTTATGTGAACAACAGTGATTGCAATGGATAGGCAAAAGGATAAGTGCAATATGAAAATCTTGAGTGATAATAATTTTGAAGAGAAAGGATACCAATATGCTGTATTCTCCCATGATCTTCTCATATAGAATTAAAAAGTGTCCTAACATTTTAGGATGAGAGGCAGAGGTTAGTTCCTATCACTTTATCGAACGATTATTCGACCATTATTCCACTGGGCTCTTACTCATCAGTTACCTGCAATATTTTTGAACCTTGAAGTGTGTCAATAAACCACCCTTCCCTTCACTGAAGTTTTCTCCTGTGTCTTGAATCTAATCCATGCCTACCTTAAGCCTAGAGACTTTCATTTGCATACCCAGCATTGGAAGATGTTTTATTCCTTCTGTGAAACCTTTCCTTCTGCGCTACCATCGCTCTGTGACCTGCCTGGATTAGACAGTCATCTATCCGGCTTTCCTAGAGGAGACTGAAAATCTCTTCTGTCCCTCAGGTTACACTCTCTGCTTAAGTCATTTTCACTGTATTTATTGCAAGGTCAGAATCATCAGCAACAACCTGGAAAAGACTCCAACTTTCAGGGAACTAAATGTTCAGCTTCTCTGGGATTAATGAAGAAGAGTTCCAGAGAAACCGTCTCCTTCTTGCCACAATCTACATGTCTTGTAGAAATGTGTGGAAGCACTGAAATATTCTGACATTGGTCTGGTAAAATCACACCAAATCCTTTGCTGGCATAAATGATCCTTCAGGTTATTGTACATCAGTCACATTGCCTAGTGTTTGCAGTGCACCTGACATAGCAGAGTAATGAATAATGTTGAGCCTCACTTACTCCTTGTGTCTGGCTCAGTTCTTCCATTTAATTGCTGGTGACCATATCAAATGATCTAATTTCCTTGAGGAGCATGCAAATGCAGTCTGGGACATGATACAAAGCAAATATTCTGTCACTGAATTAAAAAAATATAGATGATCAATTAAAATATGGGCAAATGTAATTCGAATTAAAATGCAGCCTTTAGATTTCTGTTCTTTCCAAGAAAGTCAAGAAATTAATTTTATTCTGCAAGGTGGTTATTTTTTAAAAAATTGGCCCAAATAAATTTTTAATGCAATATGAATTCCACTGAATTTAATCCTATAAGCTTTCCCATTTAGTTAGAAGGACATAGTCTCATAGTCAGAATAATTTTAGGATGGCTGTTATTCTTCCAGAACTGCATACTTAATGGGTTCTTGTACTGGTAAGAGACTACCTTTTTCCCTGGTACTCATATTTTTGTAGCACATGCTCTATTTTACAATACCTATTCCAGTGTCAGCTTAAGACCTGACTCTATTTACTATAATTTCTTGATGACTTAAAATCTTGTTTCCAAATACAATGTTTGCTTATGTCACTACTTGTTCTATTGTCTGTGAACCTTGATTCCTCATTCACCCTGGTGAATAGTTATTCATGTGAGTAGCCTCATTGGCACACAAGGGCACACAAATTGCAAAATACTGAATGTTTTTAGAGAGACTTATTCTTAAAAAAAAAAAAAAAATCCCAAATGTGATTCCACATAAAATATAATTGAGAGGAAAGTTCTGAAGGTGAATACCATTCTTCACTCATTTCATCCAAACTTGTACTCCCTCATCATTAAGTTTAAGCTTTTGTGTTATGTTGTAGAACTTGTGGATTATTGAAATTACATTGCCACAGGAAGACAATTCCCTGTTTTTCTTAAGTATCCCTGGGATATAGAGGATACTTCGAGTTTGGTCTGGAATTCAACTGAAAACTATTACTAGTAAATACTATTATTACCTTTTTTATCAAACTAGAAGCATTCCACACTGAAGGTTGCAGATGGGAATTCATCCATCCATAAAAACCACCTCTGTTTGATCTAGTTGCTTTTTTTAAGAGAAAAATGTAGAGTATTTCCTATAATTGTGACTGCTAAAAATCTAGACATTCCCAGTTATTGCCCCCTAACTGGGAATGAAAACCTTTATTGAAAGCATGTTTCACAATATATAGGGTTGGTAGATGTAACAAGATAACATTTGTGCTGGGTAAAGAGGGGGGCTCCAGGTGGTTATGTATCATAGCATTTAGACAAGAACAGAAAATAATTCTTACAGATAACTACAACCTAATTACAAATTTAAAACAATCAGGGCTTTTAAAATAATCTAGTGATTTACTAGACAAGTCTTGCGAATTATCTCTTCTTTTGTGAATTCTCAAGTCTTGGGGAAGAGACTCTCCTCCCTTCACAGCTCCAAGGCCGGCTGGCTTGTAAACATCTTTCTTGTTGATAGACAGTTTCCAGATGTTCCCAACATATAACCAGGTTTTTATGTTGTTCCTTTATAAAGTTCCACAGGGAAAGTCGGAAATTCTCCATTGTCTGAATACGGAATCAGTGGCTGTCATTTTTATCTTTCTATCACTAAGGTGAATATTGTCAAACTTTTCTCTTGACTGATGTTAATTTTTGATACCAAAAAATAAGGGAACTGGTTTTCAAACAGCATGTTAGTACTTCTCAATCATAACTCATCCATGAATATGAAGAGTATTTTTTTTTTTTGGGGGGGGGGGGGTTCCATATTTCAAAAATAAGGATTCAGAGAGGTTGCTCTGATTTCCCCTGAACTGATTCATCAGTTTTAGTTCATGTATTTTCGCATTGATAGAGGTTCCGCTGTGATGGTTCTGGTCTACTTCTCATTACAGGATATCTTGTTATCTAGTCAAAAGTTTACTAAAAGCTTGACTTTGAGATTAGTTCAAGTGTGGTATTCATTGAACACATTTCATCTTCTAAATTATCTGATATTGATCTGCAGAAGGAGAAGCTTATGCCTTTTAGATGGAGATTTATTTAGTTTAAATTGATTGTGGCCCTCATCCTATCATATTGTTGACCAATTTTCTTCCCTCTTTTAAGGGACAGTACATTATCTTGGTAATTTTACACTATTAAGCTTCAAAATAAACTTTACCTTTGAAAACCACTGATTATCGCTAGTATGGACATATTTATATAAAACTCCTTGGTTTCCAGACCAAGTTTTAGTGTTGTTTTCAAAATGTGCTAGCATATTTTTAGAAAAAATATTTACCTATCATAAGCCCTTTCACTTTGCACAAGAAAACATGTTCGCTTCTAGTCATAAAACACAAGGGGGCAGTTTAGTATAACAAACCAACATTAGGATAGTAACAGATATCAAAAAGTCCAGTTTTAAAAAAGTAGACTTCTGAATCTTCAAATTAGGGTTGCACAGATGCAGAGATTACCCTTAGCACTCAGAGACTTCTGGTCCAGACTTACAGACAAGAATTATAATAACACAGAATGTATTTTAATATTGAATGGGCCTTTAGCCAATGAAGGGAAAAGAGGGAAGAAAGTGTTCATACCAGCTGGGCGTGTTGGAATGAACTTTCTCAAAGACATTTTACTTTAGTTCAAGAATTTACATGTGTCAATTACCAGAATGGATTAGACTATGTTTCAGTTCACTGTTTTAATGTGATAAGCTTTAGTGCAGCCAGCTGGACCATAGCACTGGGATAAACTGGATTTATTTATAATTTAACTTGTTTTGTGTAAAGAGTCAAACCCAAACTTTTGTGATATAGACTAGACTGTTCTACTGAAGGACTAGTATGAATAAGGGCTGTGGAAAGAATGACTAGATGTGCTAGTTGAAACTTTCATCTTGCCATGAATACAATGCAAACAGCCTCTCCTTTTCTATGGAAAACTCTTAACATCCTTTTTGTTGCATCTTCTAAGTAATTTAACTGTGATACAATATGATTTCCCGTAATACTGCTTAGCCAGAAGCAGTCCAAAATTATTCACAATTCAGTGAAAGCTTGCAGATAGCATGCAGTATGCCTTTGCTCTCTCTCAATTTCAAGTGTACAGGAAAGGTAAAACATACAGGAAGGCAGAAGCTTTCTTCATGACAGGATGATTCCTGAGAAATTGAGATAGGAGATGGGAAATTTCACATAGCACAGTATATCCCCAGTCTTGCCTTATGTTCATCTCACCCTTCAGTGTGTTGGAAAAATTAAAGGAAACAAGAATCCCCAGGAGGAGTTTGGACTGACTTAATCAGTATTCACTTTAGCATCTCCTGTTCACTTTAGGAACAGGTGGCTATAACACCATAGGAGAACCTACAGAACTTCTGTGCCTCCAGGCTAGGCTGGTTTCAACTCTGTAGTCTCGTCTTGAATGCCTCCACTGAACCATTCTGTACTGACAGCCACTGGTCATAAGTTGTGGCAGAGGCACAGTTTGGAGCCTCAATTCTTTGGCTGCTTAGTGGGTGCTTCTTGAATGGTGGAAAGAGAAATCCTTAACTAACTTCAGGCATGACTATGCACTTTCAAGCTAGGAGATTAGCTAAAGGGGAAAAATTTGGCCATTGCAGTCTTTCCTATGACCTGAGAAATGGTTGCGGTGTTTGGGTTGCACTTCTGTAGCAGGAATCTTCTTTCTGAGGAGGGTAGCTTAAATACATTGGGTTTTGCATGAGGCAATGAAGCTGATGGCACACAAAGGTAGCATTCTGCTTGAACCCATCTCTGTGTCACTGTTTGGACCATTTTCTATAGTTCCCTGATACCTTTTAGAACTACCTAGAAGAGTAACTTAACCTAACCATAGAATTTTTACTGGCTAGATTTTTTCCTGTGTTGATTACAAAATGCACAGAGCACTGTACACATATATACAGTGGATCATTCCCCTTCTTAAATCCTTAAATATATCAGATGTGGCATTAGACTGAATCAAACCATGATTCTTTCCTCACAGTCCTGCAATCTAGGATGCTGCCTGATGATTTAGTCAGGGACTCATTTAGCAACAATCTGTGCCTCAGTGTCACAATTGTGCAATAAAAGCTCTTCAAATAAACTTACAGATTTGCATTGGATTAAAATATTCATCAGTAATATATAGACATATTGCTTCCATGCACTGTGAACTTCTGTCCAATTTCATGATCATGGGGTCCTCAATCCCTTATATTTATTTCCTGATTTGTCTAATCAACTTTTCCTTTTGGAAAGCTGAGCTATTTCTGTATGGTATCTTGTTAAAAATAAAAAAAAAAAAAAATAAAAAAAAAAAAGGTTAAGTATCTGTCAAATAAATGAATCAAACAAAACTAAAAAGAACACGATAACCTAGAACAGCTGGTAATTGTTGTCAATTATAGGGTACTTTCATTCCACTTGGATTATTTTATCTTATAGTTAAAAATGGGAAGAATATTAAAAAGGTTCAGTGTGTCAGTTTTTGCATTTATTCCAAAGCATAAAGTTCTCTTCAGATTTGCTACCGCCTACTCATGTCTTATTCTCTATATGACACTTGAGCAATTTTTATAAACCATTTCCATCTGTGATTTACTTTGTGTTTCCTACTGCAGGTGACAGGTAATGTATCTTTTCTACTGCTATGAAATTAAAAAAAGAAATGGTCTGAAAATGGTAAGAACAAACATTTGCAAAGATGGGGATAGGAAAAAAACCCAAGCTTTTATGTTTTAAAAATTCTGGTGCTTTGAAAACCTCTCAACCCACGACGTAATCAGTGTTAGGATGCCTTCTTTTCAAAAAATCTTCTTTTTGAAAAAAGGAAGTTAGGATAGGCTAACACCACCTAAGAATTTATATTTCAATGGTAAATTTCGTCAGCTACAAAAGTGATGTAGTATAGACAGGCAGCAAAGATTTGGTGTTGCAGATTTCCACAGACTTTATAAGCTTACTCTGTGTTTTACTCCAGACCTCCTCCAGCTGAAATCTACTGACATCAAAAGAGTTATATCATAAGTAAGCTATTTCACCTAAGGTGAACAGCAGAACCTTAACCTAATAAAACTTTTTCACCATTGGAAGGACAAACAAATAACAAGCAAGGCTAGGGTATGTAGTGTCAATTCTGAAGACATCTGTAGACTAGAATTTTGCGTCTGGAAGTGGTACAGCTCAGGGGGTCATACACCCAGCTCAAAGAAAGAAGAAAATAGCGAGCAATCATGCTATCTCTGAGAAAAAAAAATATATGTCTACTCTAAATTTAATGTCTACCATAAAATATACAAGTGTCATCTTCATTTCTAAATGTGTGGTCTTTGAAAGAGAATGAAATACCTATGCAATTTCATTTCCAAATGTCCAGAGCTTAGTAATGTTAAGAATAAATTTTACCTGTCCCTCACCTAGTTAATTAGGTGTATTTTCTAGTGCATAGGATGTTTTTTTGATTTTACTGTGACAGCTTCAAATGTTCATAAAAATGGTATAGCTTGCACATGGCCAGGTATGTCAATAATCACTGTAGTTTAAATCAGTGACTGGCGAACCATAGGCTGCAACAGAAAAAACACAGTAGCTGCCATTTTAACAGATAACGTATGATGAGGACACAGTTTCAGATGGTGGTGACACAGGAAGTGTCATGCAGATGCCATGAGTGTGCAAGGAAATTGTTAGTCTATACTGATTTACAGATTCACAATACAGTATTTTTTTAGATGCTTCCATGTTTAAGGACCCAGTATAATCCAAATCATATGAAGAATATTTTTTGTGAAAATTCTTTAGGTCTGTACACCTTGAAATGGCTTGTAATGAGTTAATATTTAGGAACAAATATACCATTTTCAGCCTTGACAAATTCATGTTGTCCTTCTTAAGTCACTTTTTTCTTCTTTCCTCCTTTATCTGTTTATATTTTATATGATTTTATATTATTATGTAGCTTATTGCAGATAACTTTAACAAATGGGAAATTGTGGTTTAGTTCTGTTTTTGTGACGGAGACTGATTAAGCATTTTGTCAAGTTAAATGTCAAAGGAAAGTCTGTGGAAAAGACTAGTGAAGAAATAAAAGAAACTATTCACATAACTCACTAGATATAAAATGTCTTTTAGTCCTAACACTTAATCCTATTAGATACTGCTGAGCAGTTCCCACAGACGTTAAAAGGAATTTGGTGTGTTCAACATGTCACAACCTCTGTCTAGATTCTGATTTAACTTTCAGTATTTGGTGACATGCTTAGTCTTAATATTTGCTCATCATTTCATCCCTTCCATCTCGAATTCCCAGCATTCTTCTAACTAAAGCCTCAGTCGTATTGAGATGGTCCCTCACTTTGGTGAATAACTACATTTCTGCCAACCTGAACATGCAGTAATGAATAAAACTGACCAAATTCCTTCACAGCAGTTCATCTCTGGAATGCAGAATGTTCTCCTGGTATTGTCCAGATGTCCTCCAAACAAGATAACATTTCCTGTGCAACCTTCCATATTTTGTATATACCATTAAGTATTCAGCGGTTTGTGTTCTCAGTTATTTTAATGCCTTTTGTCAACCTTCATACATGAGAAGAATGAAAATAAGAAACTCTTTCCACTAATACTCAAAACTGATGCCTTATGTTTTTTTTATGATTTGGTGGGTAAAAATAATTTTGGAAAGCAGGCATTCAAAAGCTGCATTTATGCTAGTTTCTGTTTCATTTCATAACAATGTCAGAATAAGATACATGTATGCTATAAATATAATTTTTTGTCTCTTCCTCCTACCTTATTCAGTACATTTATGCTATTTATTTTGCAAATGGCTTTAAAGAAGTGAGTTACTTTCTTTGGAGCTTTGGCCTCATAAACCATAGCAATTTTTCTTTAATTTTTGAAGTGTTTATGTAGGAGGTGAAGTAAGGCTGCTTTCCCTGAGTACATTTTCATCATTATTTAAAAAGTATGGTAGAGAGTATTACACCTTTGAGATATCCAATACAAGTAGCTACTCAGACACCAGAATGACAAAGTGATGATGCTTTAGATGAGATGCCTCCAGTCTGCAACTAAAGAGCCATAAAACACTGTAGAAAAGAGATGGATTAGATACCACATTTATCCACAGTTCTAACAGAACAAAAGGAGCTTACACTGCTTGTTGAAACACAGAAGAAAAATTAGGCCACAGCACTGATTGTTTACTCCTTGTTATTAACTAAGATCCTTCATTCATTCAGTGTTATGGAAATCAAAGCATACACTGCACTTTTTAAACTTTGCTGCATGTAAGTAAGACCCAATGGCTGTGCTGCAGTATTCCCTTTGGCAATACCTTGGAAGACATTAGTTGTAAAGAGTTAGTTTCCAGTTAAGTAGTAACAAACATCTGAGATTTCTAAGTTCCAGTTAGATCTCTATGTCTGTGTACATCACATTCTATTCTGCAGATGCTTTGCATAAGTCAGACTATTTAATGATTTACACAGGACAACAGACACAATTCTTGTGAGGAAGATGTTTGTACAACTGATGTAGTTTATTCAAATAAGTAGGAAATGATGTCCTATTTTTATCAATGCCTTAAAGCTACAACACTGTAGATTAGCCACATACATCTCTTTCATTGCTAATTCATGGACAAAATAAGGTATAGTTAAAACTGATATATAGAACAAAAAAGTGACCGTACTTTAACAGGCCAGTGGTGCCCATAATTTGGTATCCTGTTTCCAGCAACTATCTGTGTTTATAGGAAGTGATAAGTGTAGTCAACTTCATACATTAATTGCTATGAAGTAACATGCTGTTGGATTTTTTTTTCCATAAAATATATTAAACTAAGATTGGTTTAAAAATCTAAAGCACTGGACTTGATATCTATATTTTTCAGGCCTATGGAATTCAGCTGAAAGGATTGGCTTATTGAATTTGTAAATATCTATTTCATCTGTTGCCCGTGGTATGTCTTCCCAGTTAAGAAAGCTGCCTGCAATTGTGCAAAGCTGTTTAGGTTGGTGTGAGCTGAGAATTTAAAACCCCTGAGGACAGGTGAATTTATCTGCTAAACATTGTGTTCTGTTTCCCTAGCAGACCATTCACCACAGAAAACCTGGGCACACTTTCCTAAGTTTAGACAAATCTATAAGCAGCTGTGATGCGGAGCAGGAAGGAGTTTTCATGCTGTAAGGACATGACTGTGTTGCGTCAGAAGAAACACAACTCTGCCTATGCTGTACTTAGGGAAGACTGCAAGTGTTTTAAGTCATGCTGGCAGAAGTCCATTCCAGGTACAAACTTCCAGTTTGGAAGGTCCAGTTTGACTTTTCTGAGCTATTCAAAATGGTTGTAAACAATCAATTTTAGAGGAATATTCTTCAGGAGTCTGGAGTTATAATAATTAGTTTTTATTCAGCATAGTGTTTAATAATGTTTGATAATGCTTGATTGAATGCATTTTTCTGAATTTCCCAGTTGTGAGAGATTAATTATTTTCTAGGTTCTTATCACATTAATTTAGTTAGGCCTTTTGAAGTCACAGGAAGAAGGTATAGGGAAAGATCAAAAGACTGCTGAAAACATGAATGTGTTTAGCACATCAAATTTTGGTGCACAGTCTTATTTTTAGAAATGTATCTGAAATGTCTATGAGTTTTTAGAGTTTAGAGTTTAATTTGAGGTTTGAGACTAAGAGTCTCTCCCCATAGGTGAGAGAGAAAAGGAAAAGAGAAGATGAATCAGTCCATCTGTGCTCTGTATATCTTCTTGTAAATGTGAATTTCTTTTCACTGACCTAATGTCACTTAATTCTTAGCTTAGACCCCTAAATCAAGCACCTAAAAGTTAGTTAGGGCAAATTATTTTCCCTGTATTTGGAATGTGCAAAACACCCTGTTACATAAACAGCTTTAATCTGGTCTCTGTCAAGCAAATTCTTGCTCATGTTTCATTAAGTGACTAAAATACGAGACATGAATCTTTTTTCAGAAGTGTAGTTGTTCTAATTATTATTAAATCTACCCTTCAGGTAGTTTTCTTCATCATGTTTATAGAATGAATCCCTTATTCATACATAGTGTTGGAGACACATTAATAGCAGAATTTTCTTTCAAGTAATACTGAGAATGCAGTTTTTACAGACTATGTAAACACAGAATCACAGAATGGGTCAGGTTGAAAGGGATCACAGTGGATCATCTGTTCCAACCTCCCTGCTCAAGCAGTGTCTTCGTAGAGCACATAGCACAGAATTGCATCTAGGTGATTCTGTAATATCTCCAGTGAGGGAGACTCCACAGCCTCTCTGGATAACCCCTTCCTATGCTCAGTCACACAGTAAAGAAGCTCTTCCTCATGTTCAGGTGGAACTTCCTGTGCCTCAGATTCTGCTCGTTTCCTCTTATCCTATTTTTTGACACTACCAAGAAGAGCCTGGCTCTTGTCACCCACCCTTCAGAGACTTATAGACATTGATGAGGTCCCTCATCACTCCTCCTCAACACTCCTTAAAAACAAGGGAGTCCTCCCAAAATGCAAATTTGATAAAGCTCACCCTCCACCCAGGAAAGATATAGCTCTTACTAAAGTTAGCAATCTATTAATTGATCCTTATTATGAACAATAACCTCAACAGTGGGGTTCATTAGACATAATGTACTTAAAACTAGAACCTAAGTAAATATTTTGGCAGTGACTAGGATGTATCAAGTCGTCAGTGCCTCAAACCAAAGAATACAAAGGTAAATTTACTGTGAGCACAGACCATAGGAATAATATACTCATTAAAGACTCCAACAATTTATAACAGCATGACATCTACAAAACAAAACTGAAGCTGAAAAAAAAGCAAAAAGTCAAAGAACCAAAGTGAATGGGAAATTATTAATTGAGAATAAGATCTGCAAAGCCTAAACAGCACAATTAAAATATTTAGTGCTGATTAGGACATCATTTCTGCAACAGTAGAAGATTACAAAAAAAAAAACCCAAAACACTGTATGGCTATGGAATAGAATAACACATTTGAAAAGGCCTCATTTGATATAAACATTTTGCTTGAAATGAAAGGATATATGCTTGCTAATTTTCATAGGACATAGAAAAGAAATAAATACATGTAGAACTTGTGTCCCTACTTCTCTGTATATTTGTTTGTTAAATTATTGCTGTCCTGAAGGCTGGGCAGGACACTGAGAGGAGAAATTTTTGAAACAGAGTTAAAGGTAAAAAAGTGACTTTTTTATTGCAATGAAGTTGCATAAATAATACTTTTTTTTTCTTTTGTTATTTACTGAAGTTTTGCTAATCTGTCATCATCTCCTTCTGAAGTAATAGCTGAAAGAGAAAGGGGAGGAGGAGGAAGGGAGTGTGAAACTCTGATCCTTGTAAAGAGTTATTTAGAAATCCTCCTGGTGTAAGAGTTATGCTTTCACCCTGTATGTGTCATTTTCAGGAGAATTTGTTGTGTTCTGGTAGGAGCTGTTTTTCCCAGAGACACTCCTGAGTAGTGGCTGTGGAACAAGAAGTTTTATTTCAGAAACAGTCATGTATTGCGTTACAAATCCCTCTGGTTCTAGAGAACCTCCATGATAATTTAATTTTAACATGTCTACAGTCAAGTGGTTCATGTCTTTGAGTCTGATGGTCAAGAAAAACTGTTCTTTTCAGTAAACGTTTAGTAATAGCTGTTAGTCCTCTGAAGCATTTTTATTCCCTACTGCTCAGCAACCAAAGGAATAAAGTCCTTCCCACAAGTCAGAGGACAGTCTCCAGAACTGAGTTCCCTTGATGTGCCAGGTTGCAATCTTTTGCTAGTTCATCAAGTGTTTTGAGAGTCCTGTTTGCATCAAGCTGCTTCTGAAACAGCAGAAACATGTTACCTAACTCAATTTAGGCTATGTCCATTGAACAGTCTTGCAGGATGTTGTCTTTGAGTTGGTGATTTTTTTGTTTGTTTTGTTTGTTTGTTTGTTTTTTAAATTCACCTCTAAAATTTATGTGAACAACCCCCCCCACTATATTTTCTGTTTCAACTGAATTTCATGTGATGTTACTTTGTGTCAACAAATCAATTGTGTCTGCATTGTCACTTGCTGCTGACTCAATTTACGTGCACGGCTGTGTCACATCTATCTCTGTAGCCTTTAGCAAGTGGCTCTGGAACCGCACAGAGTGTGCCCTGTAGCCAATGGCTTCTTGACTGTGGATTGCCTCTATGCCTTGCCTCCCTGCTTTTCCCTAGAACCCTGGTGACAATTACAGAGAAAGAAATAGTTTTTGACAGAAAAACAAACCACAATAGCTTTTTTTCCATAGTCATGAGTATTTTTTGTTTATTGGGGGATGTGAATGAAGTGTTTCTATCATTATACGTGCAAATGAGAATATACTGCAATCAGATTTGTATATTGTATTGCAAACACAAAGGCTGAAATTTAACATTAGTTTCCTTTAAGTAAAATTGCTGTAGGTATTGATCTGTTCCACATAAATTTTCCAATTTTCTTTTTATATTTATAGATCAGACTAAAACCAGTGGCTTACATGAGATAATTGTGTGGCATAAATTTTAAATAAACCATAATTTAAAGAAAGATCTTGCTTAGTGTGCTTTAATAGTGTGGTGTTAATGTTTTATGGAGAACGTTATGACTATCTTGCAATGGTTTTATTCATCAGGTTTTGTCATAAATTGTAAATCTCATCCTACATACAAACTTAATTTGGACTTTTCAGACAATTAGGTAAGGAGATTGAAAAAAATAACCACAGACATGATAATGAGTTTTTAAAAAAGTTAGGAGTTAGGGACGAGTCTGTAACATCAGATAAGATGCTAAGACTACTTTTATGGAAAACATTTAAGTTCCACTGGGAGCCAAGTCTCAGAGGTTTAGAGGAAGAGCAGAGTAAAATAGCTTCACCTTATAGATTTCCAAGTTTCTACCTCATTCTTTAATTCTTGATTCTTTTAGCAGTGTTTCTCAGTTTTGCAGTTTACAAATTTAATAGTAACACAAGACTAAATCTGTACACATGCTATGAAAAAAGAAAATTAGTACATCAAAACTGACAAAGTGTTGACATCTGGCCATCAAATTAGACATTGTTTTTACACAAATAGTTTCAAGTTTCTAACACTTTGAAATATTAAAAGAGCTGTAATTTGTGTTCACTTTTTTGCTAAAAAAATAACATTAACAATAACATTTTTTAACCTTTTGAATTAAAAAAATTGAGAAGTTAAAAATGAAAACTTTAAAAGACTCATTGTGTTTATAATTGGTTTTCCCAGGGAAGCTGTGTTGTTCCTCTCCCTTAGAGAGAACAATAATCAGTTCTAACAACAACAGGTCCAGTGAGCCTGCATTTATGTGCACTCATGTAATTCATACCCAAGAGAGTGAGGAATTACAAATCAAAGTATTTTCTTCCAGTAGACTTTCTGACATTCTCAGTTTCTCACTTACAATCTTGGAGCAACACAGAATGAAATTCAACTTAAAAATCAAAATTTAAATACCGAATTATTACAGCTAAACTGCCAATTTTGCCTCAAATTAGGAGCTTCAAATAGACTACTCACCTCTCAGTTTGATATTTTTGCATGATGATTTGAATTATAGCTACATATTATTAAGGTGGTTGTGTCTAATTGGAGAAATTCTCAATAGTACTTTTTCAGGTGTCAGTGGAAAAACCTGAAAACTCAATATATTCAGTTGTGATTTTTATCAGCCTCGGTGCTCTACGTTGATTTCCCAAAAGCCACAAAATTTAGTTTACTTTGTGACTGAAGCATCTAACAGAATGCCAGACTTATGTCTCAGCAGTGGTGAAAAGATTCAGTTATGGTTCAGTTTGACATTTCTTAGATGGATCATAGTATCATGAGATGTAATTTTCATTGTTAATAAGGACTTGCAGCTCTGCTATCATGATGGCTCACACATTATTTTTTCTTTTGACGGTGTGGTGTCAATACTTTATGTCCAGGAGTACTTAATAGGTAGGTTATATTTCATATGTGCTTCGGGAATATTGTCTCATCCTACAGAGCAGGATATTATGCTCATAAATATCTACACATCACAACAGACCTACCTTGCCCCAAATATTTTCCTGTACCCACACATTTGTTACCTTCTTGAACCCACAAATGTGATAATGACCTTGTCCCAGCTCTTCATGACCTACACTTAACCCTACCTAAATCACTGTGCCTACTGCATTGTTATTGAACATCACTGAGATGGCCAGCTTAAAAGTCATAAACTTATGATTGGTTTCCCTATATCCTTTTGTTGGAAACTATTAGTGAATGACATTTCTGCTTTTTCAGGTCATAGTTTATTTATGAGAACAATTGATTTAGCAATACATAGAAGCATCAAACTTTAAATAGATTACACAGTTCATGCTTCATAAATCACATTGGTTACACATTCTTAACTTTACAGAAAGCCCAACTGTTTTAATATTTTCCACTAACTACAATGTGTGACCCTCTAATAATTACATTAAAACCCAATTACTTAGTTTTTGTAGATTGACTATAGACAGATTTTAAATGTGAAATTGTATTTAGAAAATCTTTCCCTCAACATTCTTGAAATGAAGTATATCAGCAGTATTTCACACTAAGAAACACAGCTATTTTTACAGCAATATTGCTTTCACAAGAGTATTCTGCAAGTGTTTGTATTCTTCACATTTTATCTGTTGTGGATGATGTACTGAAAGTGGTATGTTATATATTTATTCACACTTCATTTTGGGGCTGACAATTGTAGCATATACTTCCCTTCTCATACTTTACCAATTACCTTAACCCTGACCTGCATGAATGTAATTTTCTGCATTAATGACAGTCAGCTGTCTCTGTGAAGAGCCTGAGCTGAGTAAACACTGTCAGCTGTGTCAAATGGTGGTGATAAACAGCTTTCACTCTTTATTTATGGCTGCCAGTTCTGATGGAGGAAATCACACTTATTCAAACGTCTGTTTATTTGTAAGCAAAGGACTACTGTGAGATCCCTCAGAAGACTGAGGGAGCATGCATTCTAAAAACAGTTTCAGTTTGGGGTTATACTGTTACTAAGTTATGTGAATTTTGTGTTACTGGAAGCCTGCTGTAGTTTCTGGTTTGAACAGGGGGCATCAACTAATTTGGAAGTAAAAATTTGAGCTTGACAAACACCTGAAGTACTTCATAGAGAAATTAGAATTAGTCTTTTAAAAACTCCTGCACTGATTCTGTTCCCAAAATTATAATTGAAAACTTAAAAATCTTTAGAACTTCTCATAGAACAGAAATTCTAACACTTTTCCCCATTTAGAGGTGTTTAAATTTTGATAAGAATAGCTTCTAAAGGAAAAGGAGACATTGGCAATGATGAGCCCCAAGGAGTTCATGCTTCTGGCAGACTCTCAGGAACCTGTAAGCATCAAGCTACCACCAAACATAACCCCTGCATGAACCAGACAGAACAGTTTAAAACAGAAAAAAGAAAATACTTTACAGAGTGGCTAGTGAATTTATGGAACATGATGTGATGGTATGTGGCATTAGGTGCTTTAAAAATAGACAAATTCATGGTCAGTATATTAATAAATGTATATTGGGGGAAAATTTAACATTAAGGATGTAATTTCTAACATCTCTTATGGTCAGCCTGATGGTGTATATGCCCAAAACCATTTGCAGAAAAATAACTATATAAAATAGTGTATTTTGACAGAGATGCCAAATTGAACAAGAGGGGTTTTTATGTAATACATATTTATTCATATTACTTCATGCTGGGCAATGTTCAATTTCAGAAGAAGTCTATGTAAAAATTTCTTTGTTTTACTTTCGTATTAAAGTTGCTAGCCACTGTAGGATTTGTCCAAAGATTCTGAAGTACTTTGAAATTCTCTTGTTGTTCAGAATTCATACAGAAAAGTTAAATTGCTGATGAGTGAAATAGACCGCATCAAATTTGGGCAGTATGTGAAGAATTGGAACAGCACTTTCATGCATATTCTTATGCAAAAAAAATCCAGGAAAACACTGACTAAAAAGAAGCTGTTCTGATAAAAAACAAACAAACAAACAAACCAAAAACCCACCAAAACCACCACCACCACCACCAAAACCCAGAAAAAAACCCCAAACAAACAAAAAAAAACCAACCCAGGTCCAATGATTACTTTCAAAAGTTGAAGAGACCTTTGTCCAGCCTGACTACACATACTGAATATTTCTGTAATTTTATTTTCATATACCTGGAGAAAATGTATAAAAGAAACAGAAACTGGAGATTGTAAGTTGAGTGTTTTTGCCTTTTGTTCCCTGTTCCCACAATTTGATCAAAATTCAGCTTCAAAACCGCCCTATTGTTCTTTTAATGTGCATGCAGACACTCAGCTTCAGTGGAAAAGTCCCAGCCAGACTACTTTGGTGATGGGTGTCACCTCTACTTCAAAAGTGAAACTGTGACTTTGAATTTCTCTAGTCCAAAATGGAAACTCACCCGAGACATTTTTTATTTCTTCAACAAACTAGGATATAGAAAGATGAACAGCAGCTCCATCTCACTATCTACCAAAATTGGCATTATCTTGAAAAGTACCTAAAGTATGAAATGTTGAGATTTCTGAAGATGGCATAAATACTTATGTATGTGGAAGAAGTAGAAGTTGGATTTGTTTCGGTGCTGAGTGTTTTCATTGACTATCTCTTTGTCTTCTTTACTTTGTTATGGAAACTCTGACCTGCCTCTGGGAATCCTCCCACTTCCTGTTGACTTCATGTATTAGGGAGCTTATGCATCCTCTTTGGGGCTGTATTCATGGAGGAAGAGTAGCTGAATGATGCTTGGAAAGTGGATTATCTTTAACCATCAGACTTTTAACATTGTAATTCTTTCTGTTATCCTCACTAGTTAGTTAATATTTAAGAAATCTCCCTTTAGGTATAGAGCTCTCCCTGTAGCTAGTGCTGATTCCATAGCTGAAATGCTTATGACTCTCAATGATATGAGGTCTCTTTGGGCTACCTGTTTAGCTTGTATGTCTAAAGAAGGTATCCTAGCATTCAAATACGTTGGAAATACTTTAAACAAATGTATAATTATTGTTAACTTAGACTTGGTTACTTAACGAATCTAAAGCATCAGGCAGATGGCTTTTCATCTATTGTTAAATTTAAAGGACTTACTCGTGTTAATTATTTTGAAATGAATTCCTACGGTATTATGCATTATTTCAATGAATAATGCAGGAGTGGCAATTTATTGGCAGAACATTCACAGGAGTGCCATAAATCTAGGAATAGCATAAAAGCAGAGTGGATACATATTTGGAAAGCACAGCTTGGGGAATCACATTAGGGCAGTGATAGAAACCTTCTTATGAGGGTGCATATTTTTAAATATAATCAGATCAAGAAATTGTCAGTGAAAGTATGCAGTTTATTCTACATACTATCATGACAGCTAAGAGACTTAGTTATTGAATATTGTGTACTAGATTCAGTGCAAACTCATGAGGTAAAAAAGAGACTACCAGTACTGTCAAGAACTTGCAAACCAAATATAACCTCAAATGCAGCACCTGAATAGTCACACACAGGTGAGTGAGTGATGAGTAACAAGAAAACATGCACAGCTCATGTCATAGCCTGTATATTCTGGGCAGCATCAGCCCACATTTTTTTGTAAGCATATCTTCAAAGAAGGGTGTAAGAAAAAAAACAGGTCCAGCTAATTATATAGCTCTGGAGCTGTTGAAAGTGAGCCATTTCCAAGCTTGAAGATCAGTTAGAGAACTAAACAGAAAAATCTCTCACTAACTACAAATAGAGGGAGTAAAAATATTTTTATTATTTTATTTAGAACAAAGCATGATTTTATAAGAGACATTTCAGTCTAGGTGTGCTGACACTCAGGAAAATACAGCTGCATAGGTTTTGCGGATTGAAGCAGCATGAGTCCTACCTCACAGGCACTGCATTTGGTTACATTGTAGGGCACAAGGATTTGGACAGTTATTTTTTAGAGTTTCAATAATATTTAAAGACATTTAAATTATCTGATAACCACAACAGGAGACAGGGTATAATCTGGGTAAACCATTACTGTGTTGTAGCATGAGTGCTTCTGTGTTCTTTCCACTAGATTTGGCTGTAGTATTGATACAAACCTTTAGGACTGATTCTTGACAAGCTTTAGTGTAAGACAAACACTGTAATACAACAGGATGTAGGCACAATGGGATGTACTTCTTAAAATGATGATGATATAGAACAAATAAAAATGGCAAGATAACAAAGAATCGGGTTAAATTTAGTTATAGAAATGTATTGAAAAAATTGGACAATAAATGGAATAACTTAAGCTGGATAGCCACTATGCTCTTTTAAGATTACTAATTACTATTTTTGATACTTAGGAAATTCAGTGTAAGGTTCACAGTACTTTTCAGCACTTGAATTTACCATGCATACATAGAAACCATGCAGCTACAAAGTATTGTAGACGCTCAATCAGGTTAATTATTTTTAAATCAAAGAGTGTGCAAGTAGGACTTTACATTATGGCCTTTTTCTTTGTTTGTTTTATGTTTTTTTTTTTTTAAATCAATACTAGCTGGAAAGAAAATAATGAGCATTTTAAATTATACTGCCTTACACAAGCTCAATATGATAAGCACATAAGTTTAAACACATGACTAGTATTTAGTAGATACAATCTAAATAATGAGTAGTACAAAATTAAGTACATGTAATTATTTGGTGTTACAGCTTTGTGGTCACTTCTATATATTAGAGGTTTACATTAGTAGGTACAGAACCTTTATTTGTTTTTTAATTACTTTATAAATGTACTGATAAGTCAAGCTGAGGGGCAAGCCTCACTACCTTGCTGAAATAAATACATTTATAGAAATTGAGTACACAATCATGTACACAAGGTCACTTTGTGGAAAGGTTGCTGAACTAGTATTAAGAAACTTCTAAGTTAATATTTTATAGAAAATAATCCAGTAGTATTTCATTTTATGATAATTGTACATATGACAGTGGAAAGGACCTTTTGCACTTGTGTCCAGGGGCCTCAGTGAAGAACACAGGTTGGTGACAAAAACAGTTTATGTGCTTTGTATATATAAGCTTCTACCATAAAGCAATTGAAATATATAGAAAAGAATATTAGAAGACAGGCCACGTTATCACTTCCACCTTTAGCAGATCAAGGGAACTATGTTCAAAGTTTAGAATACCTTAAGACTCCTAAAATAATTTTTAAGAAAGAAAAGAAGTACACTGTTTTTCTGATACACTAAATGACCATTTAGCCATGTTGTTTGTTTGTTATGGAATAGTATGTGTAATTTTTGTGTTAACAACTGATGTACATGCTGAATATGGCAAGTATGTTGAGGAGTTGTGATTCCAGCACTGACAGATAGGATAGGATTTCCTACACTCATTTGGATAAATATGCTAGACTAAAAAAAATATAGGTGGCAGATTACACCAGGGTAGTAGTTAGTTTAAATATTTAAGCCTATGAAAATGAAGAGAAAATGGTAAAGCTTATAAAACTGAAGGACCAAAGTAGTTCTTGAAATATATCTATAGGTCTCACTGAATGTTTTGAGTGGATTGATTTGGTCTGTATCATTCACAGAGTGCCATGTAGTGATTTTTAACTTTCTGGGAGAAAGTATTACAGCTCTACCTAGAGAGATACCCAAACTAACATGATAACTTGACTGTGACTACAGAATGTGTGTTAGGTTTTATTCCTTTAGATGAAGAGCAAGTCTTTTTTGTATTGCAACAAGCTTAAACTATAGAATTCCTTAAACCAATGGGAAGATCTCAGTAATGTAACCAATTGAAGTCAGTGTACTGAAAAATGTCATTTGAAGAAAAGTGTACAAAATTTTCCACGCAATAGCACAAGGCTTATGGCCTTTCTAAGGAATAAAACAATAATTAGTGAGGCAGAATTTTATCAAAGTAAGGTAGCAGCAGTGCATATATGGAAATAAAAAGGTATTTTATTTTTATTAAATATTAAAGTATTCATGCATGTTTGATGCTAATATACAGTGTAGATACCTGAAAATTTAGTATATCTGATTTTAATTTGCTGAACTATATAGTACGCACACCAGTAAATGAAAACTGATAGAGAAAAGATTTGTTAGAAATTTCTGTTTGTATTTTCAAATTTTCTGTAGACTTTCCTCTTTTGTAAATCACTTAATTCAGGGCAAAAATGTACTACACTTCAGAATGGACTAGTAACAACATATGTTTATATTCAGGAGTTTTACTTTGTCCTGATCTACTCAGGTTTTATGTGGAAATGCATACGCAAAATGGCTATTAGAAAAAGCTAGGATAATCAGTTACCCTGATTTTTCCTCTTGTCTAGCCAGTCTGCGTTTTTCCTGAAGTAATTGTTGCAAATATTTCTAAGCAGTGTTGAGATTGACAGGTGTGTCTTTGTTTGTTATTAGATTTGGGCAAGTCCTTTCAGCTGGTGAAGAAAAAGTTTTTGCAGGGATGCTGAATTTGTCTTCAGAAGGAAGTTGAGGGAGAATTTTCAGTAATCATTCTTCTATCCTCAAGATGTCTTAAAGGTTAGATTATATAATGATGTCATGCACTCAGAAAGACCTAACTGCTTAATCTTAGTGCCAGTTGCACTTCTAAATCAATTCTAATGTTAGTTGCCCTTCCAAGTTAACCATATCCACTCTGAACAAATGACACTCAGAAACAAGGTTTGAGGTCTCTTAATCAATACATACATATAGTTATTGTTGCTCTCCTGCATATATATATAGACAAGACTTTATTTAGGACATAAAGAAAATATGCGATTGAACTCTTCAGCATTTGTATTTTCACAACTCCCTGAAATTCACTTTTAATCTAATGTTTCTCCTTGGTCTGTTTTCTTTCAAGTTGAGTTTGTTTCTGAGCCTGACAGTATAAATCCTCTTGGAAAGCTTGCTCTGTTCTGCATCTCCTCATTCAGCACACAGGATGATAGTGACTGTCATGACCACGATTGTAAGAAGATAGTCATGGTATCCCCCCCAACATTCTGCACCACCCTTTTTGGAGGTGTTGCCAGCCTCTGGAGGTGCCACCTAATCTACACATATGGTTATACAAAATAAAAATATAAAAGAATTGACACATGAGATCTATATGAATAATCAAAATGGTGAAGTACAGAGTTAGAAGTGCAATTTTCCAACTTGACTTGAAAAGCCACATTCAGTAGTTGGCAACTACAGCGCATTCACATCCTCAGGAGGCTGAGCCCTTTTTTTTTCAGCACTACTGGGAAATGAAGAACTGCTAGAACTGACACTGTCTCAAGACTTTCCGTGAAATTCCAAGAGCTAAGAAGAATTTAGAGTCCCCGCATGACAAGCTGCCTCCAGTCTGACACAGAGCCTGGGACTTGGAACGACAGGACAGCCTGGCACCCAGATTCTTGGTTTCTCAGCAACCTAGGTTTATGGAGACAGAATACTCTTATGTCTCAGAGAGCACACATCTTTCTAGCTACTCAGGTCCTCAACAACCTGCAAACTGGTTATTGAGATACCAGTGTTATGTTATGCTGTTCTCTAAAGCCCATTGGATGGTGAGATTAAAGCACCATAGACTTTCTGCTTCTCTGGAAGCCAACATGGTGAGCTATCTGATGACTGTGGCTTGTGCTTCTATTACTGATTCACATCAGAATTGTCATTCTTTTTATTCAATGAATTCCTCTCTGAACCCTTTCTTTGCCAACCATCTGATTTTGACCCAGAAGTTTCTTTCCTCTGGAAGTCTGTGAAAAGGGAGATACAGTAGAAAGAATCCTGTAAACTCTTGAAGTGCAGTGTTTTCTTTCTTGATAGATGTTAAGAATTGAGATTTTTCTTTCAATCAAGACAATAAAAGTACCAGACACCTGAAATTTCGCAGAGATGGTTCAAGGTAATTCTACTAGCAGATAGATGGTGTGAATCACCTAAATTGTAACACAGTAAATTACACACTGATAATCACAAAAATATGAGCACTTCAGCACTCCACATCCCATAAGTTCTTCTATTTATATAGTATCCATGACAGTTCTATGGACCAAAAAATATAGGGGCAAAAATGAACTACTCTGAGCTGCCATCTGAAGGAACATTGTTCTAGTAGTAGCAAAGAAAAATAAATGATCAGTAACTGGGGATATGAACATTTTACAATCTGGAGAGTTAGCAATTCAAAGGTGAATAGGGTGAAAATGAGTAACAAAAAAGGTAGCTTTACTGAAAATGTTGCTGCAATTTCACAATATTTCATATTGCTTTAAATTACATTGAAAGAATTATGTGTATCTACCAGCAGATAGGGAAATGCATGTTAAAAACTGTCTAGTTCTCTGAGTTACCAAAAAGGACTTTAATTTACACAGGACACATGCTGAGTATATGAAATTACATAAGGCACTGTGTAATGGGAATTGCTTTTATTCTTTTTTACATACCCTCAGTCACTGCTTGACTTGTGGGAGTGTCAAAGTCAGTGTAGAGAATTCCATTTTTGGATAACAAATAATTTAACGATCTACTTATATGCTTCCATAAAGTGTATTTTTTTAATAGGCATTCACTGTTAGGACCAAATGTCCTATGAACTTGTGGAGGTTTGAGTTGGCACCCTGCCAAGCCCAACTGCTGGCCACACGGATTCCCGCCCCCGCCCTGAGAAAGAAGGGAAAAAAGTACCAAAAAGACAATTGTATTAAGAGTATATATATATTCACATATATTACAATTATATACAATCAAACACTATGAGTCTACAGAACAAATCCCAAAACAAC
>JAWWEE010000040.1:17238487-17251274 GCA_035221455.1 Xenops minutus | reverse complement strand
CTTCCCTTCCCTTCCCTTCCCTTCCCCCTGAAAAAAAAACAAACATAAATCTTAAAAGTTCCTTCTTAAAAAAATGGAATTTGGAAAATCCTGGAAATCATAGTAGTTGAGAGGGGAATACATACCTAGAGAGTTCAGATTCATAATATTCAGGAGTCTTTGCACGCAGAGTTTTATTTAAATTATATGTAAGAAATATATGTGTGTGTATTAGTTTATAAAGAAAATATCCCCCACAGTAAGTTGCAAAAGATTGAGTACCTCCCTAGATATTTTTCTTATTGTACTTAAGGCCATTGAGAGACCTTTTATATTGATGATCTTTAACACCAAAAAAACCCTCTATGGGTAAAAAAGAAGAGCAGTATAAATTAATATAAGATTACACAAGAAAGTTTGAATGGTGTACTCTGATCTTGTCAGATACTGTCATGTTCTCAGGCTAAATATATGTTTGACATGTTATCCGTCAAACTAGATTACATATGAAGGAGGATTGAATGGAGGTTCTTCAAAATATCACAATACACTTTTTTCTATTAATAAAATAATATAAAATGAAAGAAAAAGAAAAATGAAAGCTAAGAGTAGCCTTTTTATTTTCAATAAGCCTTTATAAAATTAGTCATCATGTGTATGAAAATAGTATTTCTTTGGAATTTCTTATTACCATGAAACTGCATGAGAAAATATATTAGACATTAAGAGAAACAGAGACTGAGGTTGAATTTGAAAATTAATGAAGAAAACTGAATCAGAGAACTGTAAATGAAAGAAAACTATTAATCAGTGTGTAAAAGTCAAACAACACATTTTCCTGAGGACTCTCATCAAAATTTAAAAATATATATACATACAGAACAAGAGCCATTAATAAAAAATAGGGGGTTTCTCTCACTTTGCTGAGACAATTGCAATGGCAGTTTAGTGGGACTCAATAAGTGTAACACTGTTACTAGATTAGGTAATGATAAAAATAGATTTATGGAAGTGTATATATCTCAGGGCATTAAGTAGCATCCAGTTCACTGTGGTTAGCTCCATCTGCAAGGATGGATGCTGAGGATTTTTGCACCTTGCTCTGGGGACCAGTCATTGACCAGAGTCAAAGGCAAGGTCCTGGATGTCCTACTGTCTGACTGGCATGCACCAAGATGGAAATTTACTGGCTCTGAACACAAAGGAGTAGTGAAGATCATGAATGTGGTGTGTAGAAAAAAAAAAGCATGGATAGAATATAGGCACTTAAAGTACAATCCAGTGTGCAGAACTGATATGCACAGCACTTAGGTAGAGCATGCTAATTTGATCTAGCTACCAGCTAAAAGCAGTGGCTCATTCAAGTGTACTTGAAAAATACATTTAGAAAAAATTGAGAGTGGAAGAATACATGAAGCCAGTTAC
The DNA here is from genome assembly GCA_035221455.1 of Xenops minutus. Taxonomy (NCBI): domain Eukaryota; kingdom Metazoa; phylum Chordata; class Aves; order Passeriformes; family Furnariidae; genus Xenops; species Xenops minutus. The sequence continues at coordinate 17,249,870 of JAWWEE010000040.1, read as the reverse complement.
ATACTGAACAGGTCTAGAAGATTTCCATAAAATATTAACTTCCACATCCAACAGTTCATGACGTAATCAGAACAGCATTCTCTCTAGCAGAAACTAATTTACTCACCTTTCTAGATCATGCTTAACAATACATCCTCTTCAGTAGCCTGCTGTTATTTCTGTTATTTTCTCACTGTACCTTTCCACATTACTGCAAAACTGACCTGCTAGAAGAGCTTCTTCCAGCAGAAAAAATCTTGTAGTGGGTCTTGTCATAAATTTAATTGAATAATTTTCGCTCCATTTGTCTCTTGGCCAGGTACATTTCTGATCTAACAAGCTTTCACTTTCTAAGTAATCCTTGAAAAAGTACTGAACATATATAATTAGTACAGCTTTCTCCATAAAAGCAGTGCCCATATTGACAGAAGAGGAGATTAAAAGAGGTAACTACACACTCTTTTGAGTGCTCTTAATGTAGGAGTATCTTTGTATTCACATTAATCCATTCACAAAATTTAGTTAAAGGCCTGTGGACCCAATTAAAAATAGGTAAATAAAACCTTCTGGACAGATTTTTCAACTATAGCTTTTTAGTCAGAGAGTGCCAATTCCCAAGGGGTGACCTTAATCATCTGACAGTGATGTACTGTATCATGTTCAGTTATTTACTTATCTGTTTCTGAAACTGATGGATCAGATACAGGGGTTTGTTTATCATGTTCAACTCCTTGTCTATTTGATTCAGTAAAAGTTTTATCAGATTTAACATGCTATGTATTTATCAGGTGATATGTGCGTTTAATGTGCAATGCAATAGATAACGATAGTGCTGTGAGGGCAGGAAATCTGTCAGTGTTTCCATTATAAACCCCATTTACCAGGGTTTATCACTGATCCGCAGCTCACTGTTTGTCAGCTCAGATGCACTTTTGAAAATAAAATTATATTTATATTGGTACAACTATTTTGTATTGATAGACTTGGTTTGATGCATGCCTATTGTTTTAGAAGCTTTGTACTCAATACAGAAAAAAATTGCTTCCAAGCAGAAATGTTTTGTTCCACACTTTTATGCACAGAACTCATATTATCATTAATGGATGTTACATCTATTTCTCATTTGATAGATCTCCATATCTTCACTAATGGGCAACACAGCTCTGTAGCTTAAACATAAATAAACAAAATGCTTCTGAGATATTTCATGCTTCTAGAGAAAGCTGAGGATTGAGTTAAAAAAAATCAAAAAAGTTATGCGGTATTTAAATTAGGTGAGTAGGTTTTCTTTCCACCAAAATCTCTGCTAATGTAATGACAGTATGCTTCTGCTTGTGAGATGATTGTCAGGAAATTCTCACAGTGAAAGAGAAGTGCTTGTGTCTGTTGTCCTGCCTTCCGACATGGCACATGACTGCTTATGGAAGATTTCTTCAGCTTCCTTACTGCTCTCATGTATTTGAATCCTGCTATAGTAGAAACATAGATTTCTGCAGAAGCTGTTCTCCAGATCAACCTCTGGCTAACAGGTGTCAAAGGACACCAGAGCCTCCTGTGAGTCCATGTGAGGTCAATCACGATACCAATCATGAACAAGGTTCATGCAGAAGCAGGTGCATACTGGGCTCTCTCACCAGCATAAGGCTCAGTAAGCTGTGTTGATGAAGACAATTTTTGTTTCTGTAAGTCAACTATGATTTTTATACATATATATTTATATAAGGAGATTCAAAGTAATATATATATACATTGAAGAGATTCAAAGTACATAAATAGATATATATAGAGAGAGAGTATATGTATATCTCTGTGTGAAGTGCTATAATATTCCCAAGTCTCACTGAATGAAATGTCAGCCTAAATTGTTGTGACTTAACCCTGACTGGCAACTAAGACCCACACAGCTGCTCCCTCAGTCTCCTCTTATTAGATGAGGGAGAGAATCGTAAAAGAAAAAACTTGAGAATTGAGATAAAGACAACTTAGTAGGTAAAGCAAAAGCCACACACACAAGCAAAGCAAAACAAAAGAAGAATCCATCTACCACTTCTCATGGGCAGGCATGTCCAAGCTGTCTCAGAGAAAACAAGGCTCCATGTTGGGAAGGCAAATGACATACTTCCAAAAGAAGCCCCCTTCCTTCTTCTTTTCCAAGCTTTATATGCTGAGCATATGGTCAGCAAGCTCATATGCTTGTAGCAGGATGCTCTGCCTGGAATGAGGAAAACAACTCAAACAATATCCTATTTGCAAAGCTATCAGTGGTAAATAAAGAAGGGGACATCATGGTGCTTTTGGTTTGAATGATGCTGAAACCAGTTTGACTCATCAAACCCAAAATTAAACATCCTGACTGAGAGATGAAGATATGGTAGACCTGGTACAATATCCAGATTAAAGTACAAACAAGTGATACTACTGATAACTTATCCAAAGCTTCTGAACTGACACAGCTGGCCTGGAGACATATGACTGACAGTCAATCACTTTATACTATAAAAGCCCTGTCCTAAATTTTGATAGCAGGGTCTGCTTGGAGTGTATGTGTAGAGATTCTTCCCCTGAGTGAGGATGCCCCTCAAGGTTACTCCTATTACTTCTCAAAACTGAGAAAAAGAGATTTACCCACTGTCACTGTTATGGGTAACATTTTTACTTAATAACTGTTTTTGTTAGCTTTAATACAGTTACTTCAATATAATTCCTTCAATATTGATGTGATATAATAATATATTATTATATACTATAATAATATATTATACTTTGATATATTATACTATAATAATTGTTATATTTATATTTATATTATAATAATTGTTATAGTTATTATAGATGTTATTCTGATTAAGATATTTTTATCATTGCCCTAATAAATCATATATATTTATATAAATATATCTGGTTTTCCATCCTTGCCATTCTTTGTCAGACAAAGTTGTATAAAGGTTTAATTACACCTATATAATCATTTACGCATGGACTGTTGACAAAGTCTAGGCTAATATTGGATTCAGCCACACCAAGGCTCCTCTCTGAGGAGTTGAGAAAGCAAGGGGGGTCCTTCCTCTACATTGTGTCTTAATGGGAGGGCTTCTCTAACAGGTTTTGTCTAAAGCTCCCACTCTATCCACAACAATGCTAAGTTTTATATGCTGCCATACAGCCTGGGAAAGCCCTTGGATTTGGGGTCAGGTGTCCGGGTTGTCCCCTCCCAAGTCCTTGTGCACTCATAGTCTCTTTGCTGGGTGAGGAGCAGGAAAGGCCTTGACTCCGTGTAAGCACTGCTCAGCAATAGTGAAAATATCCCTGTGTTATCAACATTGTTTCCAGTACAAATCCAAAACACAACCCCATACTAGCTGTTGTGAAGAAAATTATCTCTATCCCTGTCAAACCCAGTACATTTGCAAGGCAATACCATTCAAAGAATGGAAAGAAGAGTGGGATTGCAACCTAACTTCTACTCCTGAACTGCAGAGTGTTTTTTTTAAAAAAAATTGATGAATAAATCAATAACTGCCTTAGTTCAGGGACTGGGTTTCAAGCTTATAAAAGATATCTGGGATTGTAGGCTAGGTGTTTCCACAATTCACGTGTTTATGTTTTTGCATCTGCCACACCTTTTGTGTTTTACTTTATTTCAATTTCTCAGATGTAAAAGTCATGTTGGCATCAACTTTCCATCTATGACAGTTATCAAGGAGATTTTCAAGCTTGACCTTTGCAGTGCAGGCTTGCATCACCATACTTACAAATCTGTGAATACTGGGCTGGAAAGAGTCAGCTGTCTTAGGTACAGTTGTGGTTTCTACCATATGGATAATGCCATAGTGCCATGCTAACCTTGAATTTTATGCTTACAAGAGTAATCTGAGGAAATTATTGGTAAGGTTTTGTTTGGGTTTTGCCATTGTGAAAAGGATGTCTATAAGTTCAAACAGATGACAACTTACTGTCTTCACTGAAGTGAGATCTTCAGTAAATTGCCACTTCTATAGACTAAGTTAAAAAATGTGCATCTTGTAACATGCTTACTGACCTACATAGTGTCAACATTTGTAAAACAAATTGTGCTTTTGAAGACCCTTTTTCTCTTCATCAGATGTAAAGGGATGTTTTCCTTTAAACTTCAATGAGACCAGTATTTAAGCCTAAGACACTTGTCCATGTTCAGAAAGTGGTATCCAGTGCAAGTTTTCTTCTAACAGCTTTATCCAAAAAACATCCTTGCAAAGTCTTTTCAATTTGGTTCTTCTTTGCTCTGTGATGATTTATGTCTTTGTGAATGCTCCCCTTGTAACATGTTAGCCTTACTGATATGGTATGAATTACTATACAAAGTTCACAGCAGTGTAGAATCAGGCCACTTAAGGGAAACCTATTGCTGCATTTACTGTTTTCTCTAGGTAGAGAGAAACTTCACAACTTCAATGATCTGATGGAAGTTCTTTTTTACAGTTCATATTTGTGGCATTTCACACATTTCACATTTCAGTGTTCTAAATATTTAGCATGAGCAAACCATCTCTTCAGTGTTCTCAGCAAGTATTCACAAACAACATGCTTATAGTATTTTCAATATTTTATGTTAATATTTGAGTTAGTGTTTGAGTTAATGTCCACAGAAGCTCTGAAGATGGTATGAGGGAAATTGAAAACTGCTCTTGACACTGCACTCCTGCTTTATCTTCAAAAGTTTATGACAAATGTCAACACCAATCTTACCCTACTGATATGCCAAATGTCCACAAAACAAGCTGCAGTACAGACGCTATTTGAAAACAAAAATAAAATCTTAGAAGTCTTGAGTATTTAAATAAGAAGCAGAAGTGCATACTTACGAATAATGTTGTTTCAAGGGAAGGTAGAGTACCTTATGTCTGCATAGTCACTGCATGCCAGGAAAGAAACTAATAAAAATTTATAATTCTGCAGCTGGTTTAATTAGTTATTAGTTGGAACATTGTGAAAATATTTTTCATTAAATGGAAAATGGGAGTTGGCTGCTCTTCAGAACAAATCAGTCAAACAAGGGGTGTTTGCCAGGACCATTTTTGAGTAACTTATACAGCTCCAGGGAGCACTCGAGCAGGAGCAGGCAAATAGGGACACAATATGGCAGCTCATGCAGGCAGGGCACACCCACAACTTTTGGGTGGGTTGTGTGATAGGTGTGCATTTTGGTTTTTGGTGGGCTTTTTTGTTTGGTTTGTTGGTTGGGGGTTTTTTTTGTTGTTGTTGTTTTTGTGGTGGTTGTGTTTTTTTTCCTCAACTCGACTAGATCCAGCAAAGTTTTACAAACAATCTAAAGTCATTGTTACTCCTGCTAGCAAGAGTGTGCTAAGCCAGACAAAACCACCCAAGAAGGATGCAGCTGTCCAGCTCGCTGGCAGCAGGGAGCATCTGAGGCTGATGGACTGACCAGAGGACAGTTCAAGAAGACACCTGCATAAGGTGTGATCAGGTGAATGATCTGCTCTGTTTAGTGACATCACTTAAGAAAGAAGCAGAAAGACTAAGGAACATTAGGGAGAGTGAAAGGCAAATAGACAGGTGAAGTCACATCCTTTCAACCCTGAAAGAGGCTCAGTAAGAGCCAGAACAGCCCCACCCCTCTTGCCACAGGTAGAAGGAAAAGACCAAGTAGATGGTCTTTTGGAAACGGGTTCCTGATCAGAGAGGTAAAAGAATCCCCTCTCAATTGTCTATTAGATGAATCACTACCTCAAGTATTAAGAAGAAAGGCAGAGTAGTTGTAGCAGGTGATTCCCTTTTGAGAGGACCTCAGAAAGGAACCAGGGGCCCTGTATACCAACTGGACACATCCCATAGGAAAGTTGGCTGCCTCTCTAGGGCTAGGGTGAGGAATATTACCAGAAGACTCCCTGAGCTAATTTGGCCCTCTAATTATTACCCACTGTTGGTAGTCCAGGTTGGCAGTGATGAGATTGATAAGCGGTACCAGGGTAATTAAAAAGGAAGTCAAGGCTCTGGTCCAATTGGTTCATGTGACAGGAGCACAGGTGGCTCCTGCAGGTGCACAGGTGGTTGCCTCCATTCCTGCAGTAGCAGGAGTGAATAAAGAAAGGAGAAGGAACCCATTTTATCAATAAATGGCTCAAGGATTGGTGCCAACAGCAGAATTTTGGTTTCTTTGATCATGGGGCAATTTTTATGGTAACAGGCCTGCTAGAGGCAGATAGCCTTCATCTATCTAGCAAGGGCAAAAGAACTCTAACCTGTTTGTTGGCAGGACTGGTCAAGAAAGCTTTAAACTGGGTTTGAAGGAGGAAGAGGATGAAGCCAGGAACTCCAGAGATGAGCCTAAGGGTGGTAATCTGGGATTAGGAGTGAAATCAGCAGCCCATCTGAACTGCATGTACACTAATATACACAGTATGGATAACAAACAAGAGGAGCTAGAAGCCATCATGCAACAAGAAATCTATGATGTAATCACCATCACTCTCTAGTTCCTTATGGGCCAGTTGAGTCACAGTCCTTCATTTTGGTGTCATGATACCACATTGCAGCTAGAAATGAATTGATGCAGGGCAGTGCCTATAACAATTGCTAAGCCCTAATATTCCATTTATGTGGTTTGGGAAAACGGGAGATTAATTTGTGTGCTGCAGTTTCACCTCAATAAATTCTTTTTGTACCCTTATCTCTTCTTGTCAAGAAGCCACTCTGTGCTTGTAGACACAACAACATATATTTCATTTATTCTGTTTGACATGGTTCATAGTATGAATAATGTTGAACTTCATAAAAGTGAGGATGCAAGAGCTATTTGGTTGTGAGGATAAGCATGTAGAAAAAAATCATGAATTATTTGTTAGTAACAACATTACTTGAGATATATCCATTCAAAGTTCATAATTTTCCTTCAGGCTAAAAATTAAAAGAAAAGTCCTGACATTTGGCAGTTGAGAGTCACAGTTGTTTAGCTACAGTGAAATGAGAATGTCATAAAGAACTTGAACTCATATAGTGTATCAAATGGGATCTAATCCATTAGTGATAATGCATAGTGTATCCGCGAGACTATATGTTTATCAGCCCTTTTATACACAGTAATGAATTAATCCTAATACCACCTCTGAGGTAGATAAGTATTAATAGCCCCTTTTTCTGAGTGGAAATTGAAAGGCTTGGAAAGGTGAAGTGATTTGCCCAAGGCCACACTTGAAACAGCAGTAGAATCCAGCCTTATTAACTTCAAGAGCCTTTTAACTTCTACTTGCTGCAAGAGCAGTATAAATGAATGAGTTAAGTTCTTGCACTTGTGAAAAAGTGGCCAAATCCTATTTCTACTATGCAACTAACAGAGAAATAATAGGTTATTTTTTCTTTTATTAAAATATAATAATAGCTATAGTAATACTGTTATTAATAATAGAAAAAAATAGTGATTATATACACTCATAATGAAAATTTTAGATAAAATTTCTCCTATTCAAATATGGAATTGGATAAAATTCTCTCCAGAATGACTCTACAGCCAAGTACAGAGGTTAACATTTAATCTGATCTGATCCAGCATAAAATAGTTTGAATGTTTTTTTGAGTCAGCACAACTAATGCAACATTTTAATATAGGAATGTAGATGTAGTTTAAAGAAAAATGTTGAAAAGGTCTGATAATTTCATTTTTGGGGTGGTATAAAGGAACACAAGCCATCAGAACTCCCCAGTCATTGTCATTTTTTTCTGCTGGGTAACTGATGCCTCTGAGGAGGCATAGACTATAGAAAGAACATTACATCTGTTGAGCTATAATTTGCATTTACACTGAAAGCACACTCCAGTGCTGTTGTCCATCATTTATGACCAATGTAAATACATTTTATGGATTAGTCTTGGCATTTTTGCCAAGTCTGCCTCTTGGTAGCTGGGGAGGCTTTTTTTTTTTTTTTTTTTTAAACATTTTTAAGGATTTTAAACATACTTTTTCTAGCAAACTTTCTGGCACTATTTTTATGCTATACAACATCATGTTCAAGCTCAGGTTCATCATTATCACAAACAAATATGACCACACAGCTGGATTTCTCAGCTTCCATTCTCTGATATTTTTTTGTTGTTTGTTTGTTTGTTTGTTTGTTTTAATATTAGCTTATGCGGGTGTTATTTGTGTACATTTTTCTATTTTTCCATATTTCAGGACATCAGACAGCCCAGAACGAGCTTCTGGAAATCACTTAATGGCTTTCCTGTGTCCTGTGAATTCCCAGCAGTGTCAGTTTTACTGTTCACACATAGTAGAATTCACACACACTAAATTCTACCCAGGCCAAAGACCCTGGATCACTTACACATGCAGTGCAGGTACACGTATTTTTCTCCAGGGAATACTGGATGGATATAAGGTAGTGCATAGTCACCGCTTCCATATCTGGAATTTGCAGCTGGCATTTAATTATTTAGTATATAATTCAAGGCTTTGAACTTCATTTGGTTGTCACCTTGTAAATGATTGTACTCCTATGACAGTTGTCATAGAATAGTTTGTAAGACTCATCTGGCTGGGGAACAATAACTTTTCTGTTGCTATGGGCTCCCTTTGTAATCAGTCAAGGGAGATGGGACAGTTAATCTGATAGGAAACTAAATTAATCAACTTTGGATTTTGCAGACTTGCTTTTGCAGGTGGCTCATTATAAGGAGACGGAATAATTCCTTGTAGGGGAGATTTGGGCTGAAAAGCATTGGAATAACATTGGGAAAAAAATAAGGTCCAGAGAGAGGAATTGGTCTGAAACCTTTGTCTTGATTATTGAGATGAATTTTAACTCTGGACTGGATCTTCCTTTTAAGGCTTTAAGTTTGCTGTATGACAAAAAATGAACTAATCAAAAGACTGAAAACTGATGATTTTGTTCTGTATGTTGCCATAGTTCTCATAAAACACAGAGTGCAAGTTTTCTTCTTTTACCATCTACTCATATATTTTGCTCAGATTACTAAGTTAATTGTCTGCAGCAATAATTGTCTTGACAAATGTACAACTAATTTTTGTGGAAGGGCTTGAACACACAGATTGAATATAAATAGAGATTATCCCTCCTTGTCGTATGTTGCATAGCTGTACCAAATACCTTCCATTGACACTGTGTGCCTCACACATAATCATGAACTAAACATAAATTTAAATAAAATTTTAGGTTTTGATCATATCAATATAAACATCAGTTGAAATCTGAAAGCAGACAAGATGGTCATTGTACTGTATCTTTCTGGAAAGATAGATGACTTTCCTAGAGCATGTCAAATTTTTGATGCATATAAGCTGTTTGCAAGTAATATAAAAGCACATCAAATCTGCCAAAATAATGTTTTATTACTTTTACTGGTGTGTATGCACAATCTGTAAACAAAACAAACAGAAAAATAAGTCTCCTAAGCATGGCAGGCTTAATTGATCTTTTAAGTTAAATCTACAAAACCATAAATTTCCATGGCTTTAGGATGTCTGTAAATCTGTGAGTTCTCTTATGTACTGTAATTTTTTTCTTTTTTTTTAAAAAGCTTCCTAAACATTTTTAAAGCCAAGAAATGGCTCAAAAGGGATGTCAAAAAGTCATACAAACATTGACACTGGTTTTTCATGTTTGAGTTAGTATGTGGTGTTGTGTTGGTTTTAATTTATCAGGGGGCCAAATAGATTCCACATCACTTGGCCTGTGTTGCAAAAAGAAGTCTCTGAGGTCTCATCTGAGATGATACGTCTTATGGTGGGATAACTTTTTTCTATTCAAAAACTTCACAGTGTAATCAGTTACTTTAGAACTCTCCTTTTGTTAAGTATAAGGAAAAGCTGAACGTTTGGGTAACATTTGATGGTATCTGTGACTAAACATTAAACATTTAAATGTGAGTCGTTATGCTTAGATTTTCTTAAAACCATATTGCTTAAATTTACATCCCCTTACTAACTGCATAATTGGCAGAAGATTCATGACAATATAATGTGAGATAAAGGCTCCCATATTAATTTTTATTTTGATAGTTATAGGTAAACTAAGTAATTTTAAATGAAGATTAATAAAATAACATTGCAATCTCTCTGTGTCAGTTATGAAGAAACTAATTTATGAATTGATTATGATGATTTAATTTTAAATTGGTGAAGTTATGCAAATAGTTTTACTGACTACTACACAGTTAATCTAAATCCCAGTCTTCATCTGTTGTATGTATATACCAATAATGACCCAAAGATTTTGCAACTCACAGATGACCCCTTGTCATCTTTGTCCTATGCTGTTCAATTGTACAATTGTTACCATGTCATCAACCTTCACTGCTGATACCTTCTATGTGAAACTTGTGAAAATTTCACCCAAAAAGGCATAACATAAAAAAAAAAAAAATGCATATTGCATTTGTGCCTTTTTTCTTTTCCTACTAAAAATTACAACATATTAATGTAGTAATCTTTCCATCACAGCCTGAATATTCTGAAGAATGTTCTAGGGGACATTTTGAAAACTTTATGGCTCAGCTAAGGCTGGAGTTGTTAGAGAAGAATCACCTGTCACAGAAGTTGCTCAGTAACTTATGTCATATGGGTTTCTAGTTGTCTCAAATTTTTGAATACTATATAATGCATCCAGTGGTCATGGAAGCTACAGAAACATGGCAGAAAGTTTATGGAGTGCCATCAAGAGCTGGTCTAGTTATACTGGGATGTATTACTCTTATCCTTCCCATTTTTCTATATGGAGATAACTGTGTTTGACAGCCTTCCATTCTCTGCTCATCAGTTGTTGCCTAGACCAGCCTTCATTGCTGAGACCAATATGCTATTGGTAGATGACCCTTTCCATGGTCTAGTGCCATATGACCTTTTCTTAGTAAATGGGACTACCTAGAAAAAAAAAAAAAAAAAAAGATGGAGTTCTAAGGTTGCCTTATCTGTTCTGTTTGACACCAGGAATATTTGGTGATTATGGGAATGATCTAAATGCTGTTTTGTATATTCTGTATGGAAATATGTTTGAGAAAAAGTCATTAATCAGTGATCAACAATCAATAAGTCAATGTTATGGATCTTCTCTAAAACCAGTAAAAAAGTAGGACTAGTGAAAGTCTGGCTTTGAAGTTCAGCTCTGGAAACAGCCACTCACATAGAGCTGAAAATTACAAATCCAAGAGAGTTGAAGTATACATTTTTGTATTGAGATTTCTTTCAGGAGTAGATTTTTCCATGTTTGTTTTGGTCCCTGATAGTTACTAATTCTGACTTGAGAGCCAAATTTGGAGTTGTCCTTTCTTAATTGAGTTGTAAAAAGAAGTACTTTGATGGGCTTCTCCACAGGCGAGGTGTTGTATACAGATAACACACACAAAAGGTAATAAATATTCCTCCATCATCTATCAGCAGACAGTCAATAAACAT
>JAWWEE010000040.1:17212330-17238387 GCA_035221455.1 Xenops minutus | reverse complement strand
GGTTTGAGTTTTAATTTTGTTGGGGAAAATATTCGAATCTGAAGTTCTTTCTGCAATATTTAAGCAGATTGTAACACGAGGTTTTCTTGACACTACTATTCTTTCTCCTTTTGGCTTTGTAGAAACGTAGACTTGTTTACCTTTTACATTTCCTGATACTCACCTAGAAATTCAGAATTCCTTTATTCCTAAATAAGTATTTTTGACATTCTGGAAGTTCTGTTCTGTAGGTTAATTCTTTGCTAATGGTCTGCTTATGCAAAAGAAAGCTTGCATAAGAAACAAACAAACAAAAAAAACCAACAAAAACCCCCCAAAAAATAGTGTTTCGACTTAGCCATTTTCTCTTACATTTTTATTACTTGTGCTTATACATGCCTGCATGGACACAAAAGTTGTGTCCTTCTCCTACAGTCAATTGCTGTGCACTTGTGCAATATTGATTTGCTCCACTGGCTCTGGGCTATACTTCTGTGAAAGGAATGGAGTTTAGGGTCTCTGGTAGATGACAAAATGCCCTTAGGTCTTGATGGTGTGACCTGGACCCTAAAGTTTTGGAGGAAGAAGAGGATATCCTGCTCTATGCACACATTCAAGTGTGACCATAAGAAGTTTTTAGTGAAAATTGTGGACAAACCCACCTTCTCCCTTGATCTGTGCTCCAGCCCAAGATCTTCCACCCTCCTTGACAGTCTCTTTCATTTGGCAGGCTCTGGATTAGATTCTTTCTAGAGTTCCTCCTACGACCCTGAGGAAGTCCTGCTAGCTTTCTCATGTCTTCTGGCTCTGGAGTCCCTCCTGTCTTCTCAAGCAAACAAATCTGAAATTTCTTTTTTCAGATTTGGCAATAAAAAGACATACTTGCAACTCAGTAAGCAAGTATCTTTGTGTTTTGTCTTTTCTGCTGTCATTTTCCATTGCCTTGATCTTGATGGCAGTCTGAGTATCTTTCCCTCCAGCTGCAGCCATTCTGTTGGTGCTTCCATTTGAATGACTCTCAAGCATACTGTGCCTGAGAGATATAGATAACTAGCCCTAGGCCATGATATGCTTTTGAAAGCAGTGCCAGCTTATCCAAATATTGCTTTCTGAATCTAAATTTCTCATTCCTGTTGCTGCTTTTTCATTTGTCATGGTGCAATTTGTGGGGTGGACAAGACTGTATGCTGAACCAGGATTGATTGTTATACAATAGGTTTATGTTTATTATTTTTGCAATCAGTTGTGTCATGTCTTTGAGGGATTGCAAAAGACTTAGAGAAGTGAGGGGCTAGGCCCTTTATGACTGACCTAGTTGTCCTTCATAAGTTTATGAAAATACTGTACTAGCTTCTTAAATCTATCACTGAATATAAAAAGAACACATTCACTAATGCAATTGATGCAGAAAACCAAACAAATCTCATAATTTTCATACAAAAATATGTCTATCTTGCCGTTATATTCTTATGTGGGGCTGAAAGGATACTGAAAAGGAAATGGATAAAAACTTTATTAGTGTTGGCATTAAAAGGCCTTATTTATTAGTGGATTCTTATAAGACCTGAAGAATTTTTGGAGAATCGTACTGCTACTTATTCTTCTAATCCCCTACATTTCACTAGTCCAAAGACTGAACATCTAAAGGGAAAAGTTTATCCTTTCTTTGTGTGCTCTATATAATGTAGCTTAGATTTTGCTGCAGTTGAACAGTGACATGAGAAGCATTTGACATCTTTAACAGTAAAATATTTGTAATACCAGAATGACCAGTATTTCTGAATATATTTGTTTATATTCACACAAATACAAAGGGAAAAAAAAAAAAAAAAAGTGGAAACAGCCCATTGTTTATCCTTGAATTAGTTTCTTATGATTTTAAAGTCAGTTGCTTAGCTTCTGTACCTCCAAGTACAAGTGCCTGAATCTGTCAAAATATCCAGTTCTAATTTATTAAGCTTTACCCTTTACTTTTAACACAAATAAATAGAATGGGGTAACATACACCATCTTCCTTTATGTAACTTTCCATAACCATCACTTTCTTGCCATTAGGCTTGAGTACAACATCTTGCCAAGATAAGCAAACAAATCTCTAATGTGGAGAGCACAAGACAGCAAATCATCACCTTGAATAAGTAATACAGAATCCACATTTGGTATGTCAACAATCAAACAATTTTTTGAACTAGGAATCTTATTCTTAGGACTGAAGTTTACGTCTAGGAAAGGTCTAACTGATAACCATGTCCACTGTTATCCCTCTGATATCAGAAGGATCCTTCAGCTATTTCACTGTAATCTATGAAGGGTTGTATATGCTAGCAAACTTGCTAGCAACTCCAAAGCCTTAAAAATAATCTCTGCAGAAAATGAGATGCTTCAGTCTTAGCAAGGACCTTATGAACAAGTGTCACATTGCAGCATAACATTAAAATGTTCCTAAGTGGGAGAATGTTCAGATTTCGATTTCTACTTTGTAATTCAGACACATTTTTGATTTTACAATACGGTCAAGTCACACAATATGCACTTTAGTTTTGCAAGCCTGTTACCTCACTTAGTTTACTTAATATACTCACTTCTGGATATAATGGTGACATAGAAGGTATTAATGATTGTGATGAATATTAATACCGGTATTACAAGGTTTCCTAAAAATTTATCACATGAATGACTGACATAGAAAGCTAATAACAGTACCAAATGGTGGTTAACAGCTAAGATATTCATTAACTAAAGTAACATACAAAGTATGTTTATTTGCATGTGAAAATAAGTTATTAATAGTGTCAACTTCAGACCAGTGGACAGAAAAAAATTATATTTGATTATATCTCTTTAAGCATAATTCTGCAACAGCATAGTATCAGTAGTCAGTCAGTGAGAGTACAGTCTCTAACAGGAGGAATTGCTCTCATTTGTCTGAGAGGAGTATGTTTCTTCAGATTTTTAACAAGTAATAAGACCAGCAAATTGTTATGTCTATTAAACAGTAAGAGAGAGAAAATGTCTCTTATGCCTTGACCAGTTCATTTCATCTGTTCCACTCTCTAATTTCTTCCACCTTAACACAAGAGTCCTTTACAGAAATGATGCTAAGGGATGAAAGAGAGGAAAACTAGTGTTAATGTTAACCAGTTAAAAGTTTTCACATAATGGGTATTTACAACTGCATCAAAAAGGAGGTGAAAGAGGTAATATGAAGACAAAATGAAAAAATAAAAATATAGTGCTAAAGTTAGGTGGCACTTGCTACAGTTTTTTATGTTTTCTATAAGTTTTTATAAGTTTTCCATAACTAATTCTTTAAATTTGTTTGATGAATGAAGAACTAGAAAGTTTTGGTTATCTGCTGAAGTTTCCTGAAACTTCACAATTGGAAGGTGGTTTCCTTTGCTTTGGATCCTTGCTTACTAGGACACAACAGCTGTCTGCATTTGCAAGCAGTGCTGTGCAAGAACAGCAGATCCTGAGAGCAAAGTGCTTGGTATACTGAGGAACTCATAAACACATATTTATGTATGTGTGTTTGCTTCTGACTAACTCTAGTCCAGTCCTGCTAGTGTTTTAGATGCACTCCTAAAGTGCTTCTTCACATTCCAGGCCTGCCCACAAAAGAAAGTGTTGAATGGGTTCATGGGGAGATTTGCTGCAAAAACACACTCCAAACAGAACAGTAAATTTTAATCCTCTTTTAGCTAACTACCAAAGCCATGCCTAAAGCCAAACCTTCCATTATCCAGTTTTAATAATAACTAGTTTTACTAGCACCACATGAAATGTAGAGTTTTCAATTCCCTTCCCACACCACTGAAAGCACGAGCAGTTGTGAAGTTACTAAACAGGAGCAAGATATTGACACCAGAGGTCTCATAGCTCTCTACTTTCACAGTACATGCCAGTCCATCCATCCACTGAAACTGATTATTTTATTAGTACCAAGTTATGAGAATCATGCTGAGTTTCATGCTCAGTTTGTGGCAGGGATTTACCAGGCATACCTTTCACACTCACATTTCTTAGGATCACTCACTTGCCCTCAAACAAGTATTTCTGGGCTCATAAATGACTAGACCTTGGCATATACCTCACCATTGTATACAGGAGATAAAAATCTGACCTTTCTGGATCTATTTGTCTGTCCTGTGGGTTCTTATTGAGGACTTCAGGGATGTAAGGAGCAGTGGGAAAACACAGCAGCAATCTGTAGCTTCTTCAATAAAAGATGTTTTCCAGTTCATGTCTTTGAGCATGGCTTGGAACCAAGGTGCCTGTAATATATCAACAGCAACCAATTGTCTATACTTTCAATACATTGACAACACAGCATTTCTGGACTCAGATACAGGATGGTTTGGCTTGTTCTTTGGTCTTGCCAAAAATGTGCTATAGAAGAAATCTCTAATACTGAACACAATCCTACTCTCATTAAATTCAGTTATTTTGTACACCTACCTTGCTGCAAAATGAAGTCATATGTGTGATAGTAATGTGTCCATTGAGCTGTATTTAGCAAGGGCAAGATCTGATTTTACAGCTGGGCCTTGGACTCAACTGGATTTTTTAGGTGCTTAATATGCTTCAGCTCCTCTGCTCTTTAATTCCTTTGACAACTAGTCCAGGTGTTGAAAATACTAGTCTGAAAAGGTGAAAATGTTTTTAGTCAAAGTGTCATCTTATGAAAAATAAAAAGCCATTCTCACTATCTGTGACCAACACATTTTCAAAGTTTTTAACCTTACAAAAAATGATGACATATTTTATTAAATTCTTCGCACTTAGCCTAATATTGTAAAAGGAAAAACTCAGTCTTTCTTGTAAAGGAAAGGTTTGTGAGGAGAAAGACTGCACACTATATGTTTGTAACAGTGAAATCTAGAGAGCAAATGCAATGACCTAGTAGAGTTTTCAACCTTTTTTTCCAGTTTCCTTAAGCCACTCTGATGGTTATTTCAGTCTAAAGCACAATTGTAGTCCAGGCAAGAGGAATAAAAGAGAAAAGGAAAAAAAAAAAAAAAAAAGGCAGCTTATTCTTCTGAATGGTACTTTCCATGACCAATAATATCAGTGCCTGCAGTTTTCTCCAGTAATTGTTCTTTTTTCTGATTTCCGTTTGTATGAAACATCAATTTCAGCTTGAAATTTTAAAGTGATTTAACTGAGTCACACAAAGACTTTTTTCCTCATGATCACTTAGAGAGAGGTACAGTAGGTGGATTTACAGCTTGCATTGCTTGTCATTTTTCTTAGATAAGGAGGATGGACTATTTGTAGTTTAATAACTTGAAAGCCTGAAAATGAATACCTGAAGATATCATAGTATTGTTCTCACAAAAACACTCAAAAGGACCTTTTAGGGCAGAAAATCATTTGAAATTCCATAATCCAGAATGTTAATGGCTCCATTAGATGCTCATCTGAAAGCACCTCAGTGGATTTCTCCAAATAGTCCTTTTTCAGTTGTCTTCCTTGCTTTTCTACCTCAGCTTAGTTCAGTACAGCTGCAAGACTTTACTTAGACACAGCCTTGCACAATGTGGAGGGCTCAAAAGGGCTCAAAACAGAAAGAGCGCGGCTGCCAACCATGCTGACGCATTCTACATCAAAAAAACTCAGAAAATTATGTGGTTATGAATAGTCTAGATTTTTATAAATTATGAGTTTAAAGTTAAATTTCTATGTTTGTATGGATGGATTTTTGTCAGGCTTGGTCATGAGTTTCCATTAGCACATAGAACTGACAGATGCATGGCACTTCTGAAAAACAGATCACTGATCAACAGCCTAAACAACTCAGAATGTGTAGGATTTAAGCATCTCTTTTTGAAAACCTTGTCTATATTCAAAAAGCCCACTAATAGATTACAATAGGTAGGTGCAAGAAATACTAATATTGGCTTTTGGACTTTTTTACTAAAGGACTTCTCTATTATTCTCCACAAATATGAGGTTAGCTCATGATTTCTTGATTAGGTTGCATTTTAGGATTATAAACTTCTAACTATTTATTAGGAAATAATAACCCCATATAATAACAAATGTAAGTATCATAACATACAATCAAATACAAATGGAAGCCAATCTGACTGTTTTCTTCAGCTAATTGGTTATTAATGATTGCCAAATGGATGGAAATGGTTTTCTTATGACCCAAATTAGATTGTGATTTGTATTTAATTTCCCTCTAATTTAATTTTAATGTTTGAAAAAAAAAATCCCTTAATTTTTAACTGCTACCCTTGTTCCCTGTTTCTATTTAATGTTAAAAATAATTCTAAAAAGTAAAGCCCAAATCAAGTCTGCCTTCATATTCTAACATATTGAAAATTATAAAATGTTAGTTCTCTCCCACATAACTGTCTTCTGGTTTTAGTTGACAGTGACAAGAACAAAAGGTTGTGGTATGACACATTCTTAGTTCTGAACCCTCACTTTCAGTTTGAAAAAGTCAATAAGAACAGATAGCACTTGGATTCTGAGTCTGCAAGCTTCCTAATTAGTTCCAAGATTAATTTAAGATGCCAGTGATAAATTGTAAAACCTTGCATAGTTTTCTTGCTAGAATCCAGCATGACATTTCAAGTTCACTGAGTCATCCTGTGAATTTAAAACTAGTCTGCCAAGGCAGGCACAATGGTTTTGGGTTCTGTGGCCATCTGTCCTTGACTGACTGTATGTCATCCATAATTTCAAATTAAAACCTCCTGTGAAATGATAGCTTTATTTTCACACATATTCATTAAGATTCATTTAGTTAGGAAAATTAATTCAATTATATCTTTACAATGTTCCCTACAGGAAAGCACTTGCATATGTACACACACGTTTGTTTTTATATATATTCCAATATCTACTCACAGCATTGCAGAGAAAAACAATGGCTTTGTTGTTCTTCACAATGAATAAGTTTTCTCCCTGCAAATAAAAGTTATTTTCTGTGACAGTAAACAGGATCTATAAAAATGTATGACATTTATTTCTGCAAATGGGATCACAGAAAAAGAGCCAGGTGGGCAGAGACAGCTGAAACCAAAATAAAAAGAAAATTGCTGGAAAAGGCTGAAAAGAACTATCACATCTGCAATTTCTTAGGTAATTTTCCAATTGCAGTATTAGGAAAATGGTGTCAGCATTCACAGTATAGATTTTTGCTTGTGCTGGACTATTAATAGTTTTGAAGTTTCGGTTGTCATAATTTGCTGTACATCGAAGTAATGAAAAGACAAAATGTAAACAAAAGATGGGATGCAGTCTTAAAATTTCATGCCATTAGCAATTTAAATATTTCTTCTTTTCCATAAAATATTACAAAATAAATTATTCTTTCTTCTACTTTCCATGGTTTGCCTTCAGTGCCTTCAGTCTGTGACTTTTCTGGGCTTTCCACGTCAACAGCATGAGTGACATTTCCTTCCCAAAGCTGCCTTACTACCAGAGGGCAGTTTGACAGGAAAGTAATTGCTGAATTATTCCAGCTTTGCCCTTTATGAAAAGAGCTATGTAGTGGAACGAACCTTGTTATAAAAGTAGTACCAGAAATACACTATCAAAGTCCTTCACTTGGTAATTTGATCTGTGATAAACAGTGGGGGAGAGGGAATTTTTGTATGTCTTTTCATTCTTTCAGCTGCATGTAAAAAAGAATCCCTTTTGTGTTGCGTACATCCACATTTTTATATTTACATTTACCTGTCCTTACATTGTGACAGTTTCCATCTTATTAATGCATTTGCCTTGGTTTAACAATTAATGTTATTTCCTGAAACTTCTAGAACCAGCTCTTAATTTCATGAAAAAAATAATTGCAGTTTAATTGTGAACTTCCTTGTCCCCCTCCCCCTTTCTGTGATTAAAAGAATTGGTAAGAGATTTCGTAAAGTGAAGAAAATATTTCTGATGGCTGACTTACAAACCATATTTTCATGTGATAAGTGCAGAGGATTAAATTTTTAAAGAAATATTCATCACTTATATGCTGAAATACATTGCAGTGATCTTCTGTACATGCCAAATAAAGTTTTAGGAGAATTTCAATAGGGAATGAATGTACAATAATTCTTTTAATTGTAAGTAATATGAGTAGATATTATATATGGAAGTTCCATGTGTCTCCATTCTGAAAATAAATACTATCAATCTTGAAAGATCTAAACTTGACTTTGTAATAGGCATGTGTACAGGGAAGTTCTTGATCATCCATGCCTTTATTTTAAGATGCAATTTTACACAAACATGTTATTGTAAAAATGTTATGAGCCACTGTGTTCCCTTACAGAATTGTAAAAGATCACTAAGTCTCTTGTGAAGCATCTATTTTATTACTTTTAAAGACAATTTCTTTTTGCATACTACTGTTTTGTTTTCAGGACTTGCATACATGAAGAATATAAAAGTTGAAACCAGCCATTTTTCCAGTGCCATTTCCTCCCTTTTATGGGAAACAATATAAAATGAAATCAAACGTGTCATTAAGCAATAACATTAAAATGCTATCTACTACTAGGAACATATGGATCATAACTTGTTTCATCATAACCTTCTGCACTTAAACTTTGTCATAGGCTTCATAACTTTGAGAGTTTTGTTTAAGTTTTATCATTGTTAATCTATCATAAATTTTAAATGCCCAGTTTGGAATTTTTAATCATACTCAGCTTCCCTTACTAGCCTGATTTTCTGGAACCTCTTATCTGGAGTTTTATTTTTTCAGGAAGATTTTTTTTTTTTAATTAACTTTAATCAACAAAGCTTGTCCTTTTACAAAATATTTCTGATTTTGTGAGAGTTTTTGTGAGAGCAAAATTTACAGACAGCGAATTATGAAGGAACAAGATAGCAGTTTCAGCTGACTGTGTGTCATCCTTATGACTGAGAGCTGCTCTAAAGTGTTACTATATTTCTAAGAGATTGAAGTAGAAAAAAACCCATATAAGTTCCTTGAACAAAATAAGCCATGTCACAAACAGGATTCATCTTTCCTAATACCCCATCTAAATATCAACTTAGAGATCAACCTGGAGACTCCAGTAGAGAAGTAAGCACCTTCAGGGGATTAATAATAATTTTCTAAAATAGGGAAAAGATGAAGTTAGGGGAATAATCCGTGAAGATGCCTACATTTTTCTCTTGAGAAAGGAAAATTCTCCTTAGCACAGTGCACTTTGGATGACCTCTTTAAGATTCCACAGAATCACAGAATATGCCAAGATGGAAGGAACTCACAAGGGAAACTGTGCCAGTGCCCAACCACCCTCTGGGTGAAAAACCTTTTTCTAATATCCAACCTAAACCTCCCCTGACACAGATTCAGGTCATTCCCTCAGGTCCTGTCACTTCTCAACACAGAGAAGAGATCAGTGCCTGCCCCTCCTCTTCCCCTCAGGAGGAAGTTGTAACTGCAATGAGGTCTCCCCTCAGTCTCCTCTTCTCCAGGCTGAACACACCAAGTGACCTCAGCCATTCCTCATATGGCTTCCCCTCAGGATCCTTCACCATCTTCATTGCCCTCCTTTGGGGAGGGCAAACAGCTCTAACAGCTTAATGTCTTTCTTATATTATGGTGCCCAAAACTACACAAAAATACAACATTGTATAAGTAATGTATCAACTTTAAAAGCTTAGGTGATCAACAAAAAAAACCCAAATATTTGTGAGGATGAAGATGTGGTGTTTTTTACAAGCAGGCAAAAACATATGAACTTGTATCCTGATCAAAGTAATTCCAAAAATTATTTTATTAAAAAGGCATAACTGACAATAATTTACAAATCCAAATATTTAATTGTAAATTTTTCTAAACTTTGTAGCTTGTCATTGAATTTGCATGATATTTTTTAATCAACTAACCAATCAAAAATGCCACTATTCTTATGCATTCATCAAAGTCCCCCCAAACATATTTGGCTTTGTATGGAATAAATTCCTACAAACAATCCTGTGGATATTCAATAAATAAAATATAAAATAGTGTTTTTACAGAAAAGTAAACATAACTACAACTTGAAGTCCATATTCTAATTTATTTTACATATTGTTTTCCTTTTTTTCCCCCCTATCTTAAGTGATTTTTGCTGGTAAGATCAATATGTCAGAGAAACTCTGTATGAGTACACAGAGCAGTTATGAAAAATACTGTTTTTCTGAACAGCTACCTCCTGTGTTCTTTACTTTGTTTGACCTTCATTTTAATCATTTAAAAATGGATTTTACTGGTGTAGAACATTTAAAATTCTTTTAGTTGTCGATACATAATGAATGGATGAGATTTGATGGATATGTTGGGATAATATGTTAAAAATGCTTGTAAACTCCTCCGGAACTTGTGGTTATGAAAGTCACAAATATCATATATTCATATATTTCCAGTCCACGTGTGATTCAAATAGATTTATTTATGTGTTCAAGGGCAGTATATTATAAACTTTTTGTTGAACTTCAGGAGACCAAAAGACTAAGCAATCAATAAAGACTGATTAATAGGAGTCACAGCAATCTAGACAAAGATAATCCTCTGAAATCCTTTTAGGCTATTGAGATATATGGAATCAGCCCTGCAAGCAAAATTGTGATCTTCACCATTTTGTTCTCTCTCCTTTTGTAGAGTTGCAATGCATTAGTTCATAGTGTCAGACTGTTTGGATTTGAGTTTTAAATTTACCTTTAAGATTGACAGGTTTAAGAATTTTTTATATATTATATATAATATACACACATATATTTCTAACCTACATCTTTTAGTTGTGCTTTTTTTTTTTTACTTGCATTTTGAAAAATGAGTGGAGGTGTGTTTTTGAGAAAAACAAAGGAGAGAAGAGGGATCCGAAACTGAAAATTATGTTTGGAGTTTATAATGAGTATCAGCTGTCGTTTAGCTTGATTTATTTTTAACTTTTTAAATTTTTTTGAAACCCCAGATGTATACAATAAGAAGAGAAAGTGAGAACATATTACTAGTAACTGATTTTCAGAAGTCTTGAAAGATTTAATTACAAAATGTGAAGTAATATGTTCTCGCATTTAGCTGTCTACCTTGGTGTCAGTGACCACTCTTAGTTGCTTAAGTCTGAGCTGATACTTTTTTCTTGTCAAACAGGCACTTTTTTTTTCTTTTTTTTAATAGTCACAGCAATAAAGAGGTAGGACACAACCAACTTATTTTATTTTGTGCCATGTTATCATCATACAGTTTAACTGGAGCTTTATATCTAAAGTCCAATTTTCCCATACCTTAAAAAAAAAAAAAAAAAAAAGCTTTTTGAACAATGCAATGCAAGTTTTTTAATTATGCACCCAGGGAGTGAGAAAATTCAAAAGACCACGGAGGTTTTGAAGAAGTACTGTTATTTTTGACCTCTATAATGAAAAGAAGCTTAAAAAAATAAAAATAAAAAAATTTGCATTATTTACCAGAGCTGCAGGGCATCAGTAACTTATACATTGACAAATTATTCAACCTTTGATCATCTGTTTCTTTTGCTTTGGCAGAACTTTTCATCTGTCTATGCTATATTAATGGCAATGGGTTTGAAAACATGTGCTTGCAATGGCTATTGAAGCAATGGGAAATCTGCTGATTTTCTTCTTTCTTTAATGTAGTTTCAGTATTTTCAACGCACAGCAAGAAATTTTCTCAGAGTTAATTGTATCTCACTATAAATATGCACACCTCTTTCTTCCTGGGAACTGGAAATACTTTTCGACTCTAAGCATTTATTATCAGTAGGACAAACAAGGTAGCTGGTCTGTCACAGTGAGAGCTCCTTTGCCTATTCTGTTATTATTAATTAATCTTTTAATTTTGTAACACAATAAAAAAATGGCTTTTGCCTACTTAAGAAGAGGATCATTTAGCTCAAGGGCACAAGAGAGGGATGTCCCCATGTGTAACAGTCATGGAAGTTTAATCCATTCTTAAAGCAGGCACATATGAAGCTACTCAGACTGCTGACATACAGTTTTGTCTGTGGTGTGTGTTCATTCAGCATTCACACATTAATGTCTTTGAGGAACTTAAAAAACTTTCATGACACTGTCTTCCATCAGACTATTACACAGTTACTATTACATTACACTATTACACTATTATTCCCATGCACATGAAATAGGAAAATATGGGTGGTTCTAGTGAATGGAAATTTTCAGGCACATTTGAGCTCTCCATCAGAGACACAGACATTAAAATATTTTATATGGGCAAGTATTCTTTCCCTTCAATTACAGATGTACTCCTAGAACTATACAGCTACTACATTTTTAGTAGATATTTTATCTACTGAAAAAGTACTGTCAAAAAAAAAAAAAAAAGATGTTTTGGTTTTGCTTTTTTAAATGGTGATTATCTTCTTCAGGATGATGCTTTCACAGAATCACAAAATGGTTGAAGCTGGAAAGGATGTGTGGAGGTCATCTGGTGTAACCACCCTGCTCAAACAGGGTCATCTAGAGCAGGTTGCTCAAGGCAATGTCCAGATATTTTCTTTCTACATATTTGGTGTGTGAGAGGAGGAAATGACTTGAATCTCTGCCTGTATTGTTTTTTTATTCTATTTATTTTAATGCTATTATTATAACAGTATATATTGTATAACATTATTATTGCTGTATTACTATAACATCTTTTTCTTTACAAGGAAAGGAAATTATTGGTATAAGGAGCTTTTAATGTCTGAATAAATCAAATATCTAATGACAGTTGAGTTTCTGTTCTGCATTCACAATTATTAAATAAAAAAAAAGGACTGAAAATTATGTCATTTTTCTACATCGAAAACACACTGCTAATTATATAACCCATTAATTCTAAGGACAAAACTACTGCACTTGTGATCTCTGGAACACATCTATTCTTTCTTGAATGTTATAATGCCTGCACGAAGAAGACCTTGCTTGTTTGATTAAACTATCTTTGCTTGATAAACTAACTATAGTTGAGAACAGGAGTTGAGCTGGAACTCTAAAGTGGTGTTTGTGCTTTTGTTGAGCAGTGAATTAACCAATATTGCACGTGTATCAGTTTAGTACTCTCAGGGATAGTTTCACAAGGTTCCTGTCTAATATAATTTGTTATAGTTTCAAAACTCAGTTGGAATTCCTTCCAAAGCTTGGAGGCAACCCCTTAGTGCTGATAAAAGGTTTAACAAAGGACACCCTGAATATGCGTGTAGTGATGTTAACAGCTCTAGCCAGGGCTTTTGTTCTGATCTCTCCCCAGGCTGGGAGGGGGAGGAAGACAGGCTCTGGGCAGGGGGAAGGGTTCGGGGTTCCTGTGCTTTTCGCGCAGGGTCAGCAGTTCACTGGCTCGGCGGAGGAGAGGAGACGGTCACACACATCAGGTCTGGCATTGCCTCGGGACCAAGATTGTGTTTTCCGCTCTCTGGTTTTCGCCAATCACCCGTGGATACCCCAAAACTGTTTTGAGGAAGAGAAACACATCTGTTCCCTACACTGCAGAGGTTGGATTTCTGCTGTTTTTGTCACCTATTCCACAGGACCTGACCCGACCTCTGCTCCGGCAATTCCCGAGAGAGAGCCCAGCTGGCCGGGCACGACATCGCCACCTGCTGTCCGTAAATATAACTGCAACCCCTGAGGGAGAGCAGCCAGCAGTTGGGGTGCAACAGCGCCATCTGCTGTCTGTGGATATAATTGCATCTTTCCCCCTTTTTGGGCGCAGCCAAAAGACATTTAACTGTTTGTTTTGTCATTTGGTGGGTGGAGGGGTTTATTACAAACTGTTGTTGTTTGGTTCTTTCTGGATATAGATATATATAGAGAGAGACATATATATATATCTGTGTATAGTGATCAAGAACTGTTATCCTTTCATATATATATTTCTTTTTCAAATTAAAGTTCTGTTTCTAAATTTAAAAGAGAGGGATTATTTTTCTTGGCCAACATAGATATCTTAGTTCTCCCCTTTGAACTAAGACAAATATCTAAGAGAAAGAGTAGCGGGGTAAATCTCATGTATTCAGAAACACGAGCAACAAAGTTTAGAGAGATAGAGCTTTGACAGTTGCTAAAAGAAAGCTTTTCACCAGCTCAGTTGGACTACTCTTACTCCTATCCCCTAGCTCCATCTGCCAACTAAGAACTACTTCTCCTTGGACTGTTCCAAGGTTAGGTGATGTGAACTGCTGTCTTTCAGAAAAAATTAAAAAAGCACTTAGATTACTTCCATATATGTGTCTTAAAACTGGAACAAAACATGTTCTCTAAGCTGAACTCTGAGAGACACACTTGTCTGTTCTGACAAGTCTCAGGTTCAGTGAAGCACAAGTTGTTTAGAGAGGCAGTGCCTTTCTGCACAAAGTGGTTTACTTTCAGTGGTGCTACCCATGTTTCTGGCTGATCTCTCATATCCCTATATCACAGTTCACGCTCTACCAGCTGTGCAGCCACACCCATCCTCAGCATCCTGCTGTAAACCAGCTGAATCCAGCAACCAAATCCAGGAACTGTGTTCACAGTGGCTTCACCTCGGAAGCCATAAAATCCTGGAGTGCTCTCAGAAGCACACTGTACCCAGGCTGAATGCCTGCATCTGTACTGAACTGCAAGATGAGGGAAGATCATTCAGGTTATGCTAATCCCATTTACTTCTGGTGATAATCAAAACATTCGTTCAAAGTTTGAATAAAGACTATCTGAATTTAGCCTATATTTAACTCATAATAATGACAGCTGATGTGTTCTGCAACATGGAGTGCTTTTCTTTCTATCTTTAGATACTTGCAGCTTCTGTGTGTACAGGGCAAGCCAAAAGAATGCGGCTTGTTATACTGTTTATTATAGACATATTCACAGGTTGTTCATAAGATCCCTCACATGTGTAAGATGAAAATACTACTTTTATGGGTTTGTGTCACCTTGAAATGCATATTTCATTTTTGTTGTGTCTGAAAAGCTTTACCAGGTGAAAAACTATTTAGTAGAATCATCATCTTTTTAATTAGATTTTGAGTGTGTACTTGCTTTTCCCAGATGTGCTGGAAGAACTGATTAATCACTGTACCTAGAAACTGAATGTTCGTGATCCATGTATATAGTGAATCTGATGGTCGCATATGTAGCCATTTTCTGGGGAATTAGACTTTTACTCATATAAGAACAGACTAGGAGCCAGGTTCTGCCCCAGATTATTGAAGATGGGTCATACAGGAATAATCAGTAGCTGAGAAGAGCGGGTTTGTGTGGGGGAAGCTTTGGTTTACATCTCTGACCAGGCTGATGTTTATTTTCTTGTACCAAACGTTACTACTCCAGTAGAACAGATGGCATAGACTAGTCAATGCACGATGTTTGGGATACTCCTCGTATCCCAGGCAGCATCCCTCTGCCAGTGCCTCCCTTTCCTAAAATGGTACATGAGAAGTTCCAGTTTTTACAAAACATTATTTTGCAATGAAATACTTCCAGCCCTACCTATTCACAAATGAGTAGTTGTTTTCTGGGTTAGTTATGCACTGAAATAGTGGCAACATTTTGGATTTCAAGATGAGCAGTGGCATGTGTCCAGCTCCTCTGCTGAAATATTCTGTCAATACTGTGGGGGTAGTGTGTATTTGATAAGAGCAGATCTCTTTCTCATTTTATGGAGTTCAAATTGTTCTTAAAATTCCCATAGAATGAACAGGCTAATCACTGCAATAGCTAAATGTGGATTATTAGGCTCTAATTTGTGCTGCTAATTAAGGCAGGTTTGGTGTGGGGTTCTGCACAGGTCATGTCAGAAGCAGCAGAAGGGCACTAGCACAACTCCTCTGGGAGGAATCCTCCTTTCATCTTTCCAGCTATGCCAGGGGTTGCCAGAGGCAAGCTGTTCCTTGTGCGGCATGGGCTCCATGCTCAGAGATACGCTGCTGGATAAAGCAAGAGACCTGTTAAGAATATCCTTTGGGTGGAAAGACTGCTGTGCCAACAGAGAAATCTTCCTCTGCTCCCCATTTGCATTCTGCCTCTTACCTAGATTCAAAAATGATCCTAATAACAATGCAAGATCAAGTTGCCTTCAAATCCCACATACCTCTACAGACAATGGCAAAGCTGCAAGGATTTCAGGAACTCTTGTCTGCCCTGACACCAGGCACACAACATCCCTAAGAGGGAACGGGATAAACAGAGGCAACTGGATACAGACAGAAGCAAAGTGTTGAGGCATATGAACATGGAAACTTGATGCAAACACATGCAAAGTTTCTTCCCATGCTTTCTACAAGGAACTGGACAGTCTCAAATTGCCCTTGAGAACAAATAATACAGGTAGCTAGCAAAGGCCATCTTAGAGACTCCACTATAAGGGCTATGGTAGAGACCTAGCACTGATTTCCATTTCTCTTAATTGCTTGTCAAAGCAACATGCCTTTTATGAGAAACTTGTCACAAGCTTTTTGAAAAATCAGTTTTTAGTATCACTGGATCATTGATACACCCTCAGTGACCACTCAGCTAGCTCCAGAAGATTTGTCAGGCACACCACTCAACATTTTATTATGCTTTTCAGTCTCTTTTTAGCCAATGTTTGTTCATTTTACTTTCTCACTAGCTATTCTCCTAATTTTTATGTTCTCTCTTTAAAGGTTGTAGCAGGTTGCTTTATGCCCACTAACATGCTGAATTAGATCACTAAGGAGACATTTACAAAGTAAGAAACAGGAGTTACACATTGACCTAAATTTTGCTCAGGACTAAATGAAGAACTGTTGCTCTCCTTGTGGGCTCATCTGATTAGGTTCAAATGGTTATGAAGCCTAACAATGTAAAGAAAATGTGATAATAAATTACATAATTACTAAAATTATAATTATTATTATAGCCAGCATATGTAAAATATTATGTAAATAATCATTTGAAGTGAAACCACTGGTATTTAGTTACTAAGATGAATGTAAATTGTAAACTTTATCAGGAATGTTTCAAATAGCTGAAACTCATTATTAAGAATGTAGAAAATTATGTGTAACCCTGTCCACCAAATCACAAAAGAATAGATGCAATGGATTTATGATAATCAAAATCAAAGCCATAAACATACATTTGGCTAAACAAGAGGACCACAGTTCTCTAAATTCCTTTGGAAGATGACCAAGGAGAAAAACAAATAGCTTAGATGGCTATAAACAACAAAAAACTGCATTAACTCAAGAAAAGGAAGGAAAACTTTGAATATCATTATGCACCAAAGGGCTATATTCTATATGAAGTATTAGTATCGGCACTCATCTGTGAGTCTTAAAATACTTTGAGTATGTATTATGCTTTAGCTGGGATGTTGGACTAGAGGAGGTCCCTTCCAATCCCAACTATTCTGTGATTCTCTGATTACTTAAATTGCAAGCTATCATGCTGATAGTTTAATGGTCTTGTTCATGTCACTTGGAAAGCCAATACTCAGTGGAAAATTAATCAAAGATTTTTTGACTCTCAATTCAAAATTGTTTTCTTGAGCAGAAGCAGGCTGGAAGGTTCAGAGATTCCACTGAAGTGAAGCAGGTACAATAAAAAGGTAGGTAAAAAAGAAACTAGGGATTTTGCTAGTTCCGCTTTTGCAGAACTAACCTGAAACACTTCTCAATAACCTTATTTTCATATAATGAAAATACAGGCCCTTTTCAAGTGCTCCCCCGACAGACACGTAGATGCTTACTCACCCATAATCACTAGTCACCTTTTTCCATATTTAGCCTGAGAGATACTACTTATTGCTCGTCTGGGAGACTCCAGTCACTTAATCAAAATGGAAATTGTTCATACTCCAGTCTAATACTTAATTACTTTCTTTCAAAAACAGTTACAACTAATTTACTCTCATCTGCAGGAATGTTTTAGAAATCGATGCCTATTAAACTAACCAGCTTGGACAGCTTCTCATCTACTTGGTCCCTGGAAAGTCTTACCTTCAGTTATGCCACCTCTAAGGGAAGCATCACACAGTTCACTTCTATACATTCTGCCTCAAAGAGAGAATCCTTGAAGTGAACCATTAGCAAATTAGCAAAACAGAATTTGTCAGGTCTGTGGCACTGCTTGTGAAAGAACTGCTTACAATGATACAGACTCAAAAATAGAGGGTGCTGGCAACATAAAGGGAAATTACATAAGATAAAGTCCATACAAAAATTTAGGGTAGGGTGTGTCCATGGTAGGCAGGGAGCTAAATACCATAAAGATGATTTCAGTCATTGGCATTACAGCAGTTTTTGTTGTACAACTTCAGATCTACTCCCAGCATATCTATCCTCTTGCAATGAAGGCATATCACTCAACCACCTCACTTCCCAAGCTCACATTCACATCAGCAACCTTACTTTCCAAGTCTTTTAGGCTTTATTAGTAATGCAGTCAGGACTTTCTCTGCATTCCTGTTCCTCCAGAAGTTACACTACCACTACCTTCTCTCTGTTTGCAGTGAATGGACATATGTGTCAAAAGCAACCTGTGGTGTTTTGAAGGCTGTTTTACAACCATTCCTTGTAAGAAACCTAGATTAGGAGACACATTCCCCAGACACCCTGTTAGTAAGGAAATTCAGAGCCAGATCTATAAGCCCTCTATCACCATCTGAGAAGTCTTTCTCTCCACTGACTACAGAGGCCCTTAAGGACATTAACTATCATCTCAACTAGACATGTAAATATTTCATGGTGCCCAGCATGTAAAAAGGGCTGCAGGTAATAGCAACACAATTAAGAGCAAGGTATACAACATCAGGAAAAAACTGACAGTGAACGTACTCTGAAAACTTTTTCCACTCTTGCAATACCCTTCCCAAAGATGGTTCCAAGTTGGTCTCCAATCCCAGCCAGCAAGAAGCCAAACAGTGGAATCCCAAAGATGGCATACAAGATGCAGAAAACCTTGCCTCCAACAGTGCTTGGGGCCATCTTCCCATACCCTGAGGAGAAAAACAGTTGTCAGACTCTCAGAACTTATAGAGAGCTTTTTAGGAAAAAAAGAAAAGAAAAAAAAAAAAGGATTGAAAATCTTCTCTTCCTGCAGGCATACCTGTAATTCCTAATTATAGACTTTCCATGCCATAATGTCTTTTCCCAGGCAAGCTTCCCCCTTTTATTCCATTCTTCTTGAAGCTTCAGTTACCCATATTTTCTATAGATTCAGCCTATCTAAAATTGTTGCTTGATTAATTAATCTAGCTTGAAATCATGGCACGAAAATCCCTCCATGCTGGCCTACTGCCTGCATACTGCTGCTCTTCTTGGCCTGTGCCAATTGTTTCCTGATGGGAGTGTAATCCACCTGGAAAGGGGAATTCTCAGAGGTTAGCTCATAATTTCCTAAGCCCCTCATCATACTGACTAGTTACACCGTAGCCTCCAAACTATACCCACACTATGCAAATCTGCCCTTGAACTCTTTATTGAATAGAGCATTATGCCTCCAGTAGCCATGGCATTTCTATTAAAATGTTAAAGACAAAAACCCCAAGAATTGTGACAGTAATATTTGCACTGTTTTATTTAAGATCAGCTATCTTTATTGAAATTATATAGATATTTGTATTCTAACCATACATAATTACTTGAATATTAAAAATTATCGCACAATCAGAAATCACTGATGAAATAAAGCATCCAGAGAAGTGGAGATCTAAGAGAGTGTCAGGTCCTCATCCTGTTAGGTTGGTGACACTGGCACTGGATATCTCTCTGTCATGGGATGGTGAAAGAACTATGCTGACACACAACAGTGCATGCCCCATAACCTACTGTCCTTTTCATGGCTCCATCCATGATCCCAGATTTCTCCTAAAAGTAAAAAAAAATCCAAGCTCCACAGGCTACTGGACTGCAGTTTACCAGCTAGTCTGCTGAATTTCTGCCTAAGAGGAGCCCTAATAGGCCTCTAATGGATAAACTAAAATCATTTTCATGTCCTGACACAATACACAGATTTCATGCAGCCTACAAAAATCTCATTCATGAAGAATTTAAAACAAATATGGGAAAAAATCCAAGGACTATTCAATACATTATTTAAATAGCAGATGTCAATGAATATACCTAAATAAACTATGCCTACATAGTGGCATTTATTTTAATGAGTAATTTAAAAGCTTGTCACTTAGGTCTATTGAGTAAACAAATACTAAGAGAGTGTTTTCTTATGTTTGAATCAGAAATGTTTTCTTTCTTGCCACCTACTGGTTTTATGCTACCATTAAAAATATGTGGTAATGTAGCTTGATATATACAGGAACACAGTGAAGCTCTGTACAATCACTCTTTCCCCCTCATTCTGACAACAAAGAAAAGGCAGAGCCAAAGGCAAAGATTCAACTGTATGAGATGATCACCACAGCAAGTATTCTAATTGCCACAAGATTTTTTATTGTATTACCTGCATAAAAAACCTGCAGAATTCAGTCAAGATTCTCACACTTTAATGAAGAGTTATGTGATTGTCAGGTTATTTTTCTTTACAGTCACCAGTTTCTGCATCATAGCTGTAATGAGGAGAATTGCTTTATCCCATATTTAAAGCAGAATGATACTCTAAGGCAATGCAAATTAAAAGAAACAATTTGCCAATTATTTCCAAATAATCAGATCTCTTGATCTCTAACTATGACAGCACTGAGATCAAGCTTAATATTATAAAACTACTGTATAATTATTAGCGGATTAACTTTATCATCAATGTTATGGGTTTATTTTCTTTTTCCTTTAGACTGTTCTCTGAAATTCCAGCTGATTGAACACTCTTCAAGAGAGGAACTGGCTCACAGAGGAGAGAACAAAAACCTTATGATATCTAAGGCTAACATTCAGAGATCAAGAGACTAAATACATTGGACACAATGCATGGGGAGACAGATGATAAGGACATGAATAATCCTAGTAAAATTAGTGGTTCAAGAAAAGTGAATGAAGCAGTTCAGTATACCCCTCCATTTAATACAGCAAAATGTGCCAATAATTCGAGGCCATGAATTCTAGAAAGGAAAAAAAATGGATTTTTTTACACAGTGTATAATTTGTGAAATTCCTTCCAATTATTAATATGAAAGCTAGTAAGGAATTTAAAAAGGATGTCATACTTATGGGAATATATTTCCTGTTACAAGGAGTAGGATATGAGAAGAAATGCTGATATCAAAACTTCAGAGCACAAGCCAAAATTAGCTGATGTACTTAGGAAGAAAGTTACCCCTGTGGCCAAATTAATCTGTAATATTAAAATCCAGATTTCCAACAACCATAGAAGAGTTATTTCATTGGGTAGTGCTTCATAATCTTTTTAGTGAAAATTGAGACTGTCTGATTCTACATCAAGAACAGGGTTATAAATCAGACATCAGTGTTACCTGTTTTCAGCTCAACATAGCTATTCTACCCTAATTGTGTAAATGGCTTCCGACACTTCCCCAGAGACCCAGTGCCCTTGACACATACCAGAGGCGTTCCTTCTGCAAACTGAGAGAAATACAGTTCAGCTTCATTTCTTGGAGGTCTATCTTCCTCAAATTTATTTCATTATCCAGGTCTCAGTATGACTATGCATTTTAAAAAATAAACATACCTATAGTTGTGATGACTGTTCCAGCAAAGAAAAAGGCACCTCCAAGGTCCCAATGACTGCTGGTGTTAGAGGAAGGTCCTACGGGACTGACTCCTGCGTTATCAGCATCAACAGCATGCTGCAAAGAGACAACAAATCAGCCTTATGCATGCATCACTGCATCCTATGCAAGTTGGTACAGGCTACAAAGGGAAATTTCTAGGACCATGGAAACAGCTTAGATTTAAGGTTTTTAATATGTGCTCAAAGTATAGTAGCATCTCCTGTACACAAAAGTTGAATATACAACTGAACTGAATAGCCATTAAGCTGGGAGAAAGATACATAAACAAATGAAAAAAGATGCAAAGCAGTTGAGAAGTAGAGGACTGACACCACAAATTGATCCATAAATACCATTCTTGAAGCAAGTACTGTCAAAGTAAAAATTTCCCAATGGGAACAGATGATACTAAAAGCAGCTAAAAGGGTGGTTAGTACAAATAACATTTGTGAAGTCAACTGAAGATAGTCAGCCAAGGATTTTAATTCCCAAACAATTAATAATTGATTGATTAATTTATATTTTATGCTAACTAAAGGAAAAAATATGGTATATATATCCCATTTAAAATGAACAAAAGAGATAGCTATGGAGACATCATGAAACAATTTTGTGATCAGCTCGAACTTCCTCCTTGCCCCACTGGACATGATCACATGTCCACAAATACAGCATGACACAGAGACTCCCAGCCAGTGCCTGAATGAATGATATCCTCAGTAGAACCTGAAGCAGCTATACTGCTTCCTGGTCCCTGTCCTGTGTCTCATATAGCATTGAATCAAACCAGGCAGACATACCAGCCTGCTGAATTTTAGCTTGGGAATTTCTAAAACTGCACTGTATTGTATCATGGGGACATACCCACTTATTTTTATTTATTGCAGTTTCACAGTCCAAAGGAAGTTAGAGCTAAATACAATAGCCTCCAAAGCACAGAAATGAATCTCTCATCAGCATTTGACATACTCATCTGCAATGCTCTAAGTTCACCTTTGAGACACCCTTTTGCACATATTCTCTAGTTGCTTGTAGATCTCATGCAAGTTATTGTCCATCACAGAGAAACTCAGACCTTACTCTGAAACAGCAGCTAAAATTACTGCCTTTCTCCTTCACAAATGTTTCAAATTAAGTTTAACTTCCATAAAACCACTGCAAAGGAACAAAGATTCTCTCTTTCTGCCTCTTAACATTTTAAGCTCTTTGCCTTTCTCCCATTCTGCTCCAATCCCACTCCATGTTGCGGCTACTATGCTACTCACACCACTGCCAGGTCTTCTCCTTCTCTCTAACTCTGGTATTTGCTCCTCCTCCTAAATATTGCCATCTGTCTTTACCCTTGGTAGTTTCAGTGAACTTACTGTTGGGCTCAACAGGAGAAGCAAAGTGCTGCCTCTTAGATCCTATCTTTGACTTTGTTCAACACAGAATCCCCACGTATCAATACAGGTTTGTTTTGACTTTTCTTATTCCATTTCTTTAACCATTTCTTTTTTCCCTCTGACTTATGATCTATCAATTGTCACTTTGATGTTCTATTTCATGTTTACCAAACACAATCCATATGCAAAGCAAGGTTAACCATTCTATTTTACCATTGTCCCACTTCTCACCTGTTCTCGTCTATGATTTTTCTCCTGATCTTCTCTGAACCCCACATTCCCTTGTGGTTTTAGCACTGACTTTTAGATACATCCATCTAACACTACTTCTCTCCCTAGCCCTCATGATTCACTTTTGTCTTCATTAATCTCTTTCCTCTGATGGCTTATTTACCACATTTTTTCTTTTCTTCACCTTCCATTTTCCACTTTTCCTTACTCATTTTTTGCCTATATCTCCAACTGACTTCATGGTCACAAATATTCCTGTACTGCTTTTTTAGTCTGGGCTAGTTTCAGCTAATCTGCTTCCAGTTTTCAGTTATTCATCACACTGCCCCACAAAAAGAGAAAGGAGTGGGAGAAGAGGCACATGGGCAAGAACAGAGACAGCTATACCTAATATGATCAGTCTGGGACAGCCTTTCTTAAAAGCAGGCTAAGCTGATTGTGAAACTATAGCACGAGGAAGCTCCAGGCTGGACTGGTTACATTTCACGTGGGCAGAAAGCCAGGGTTCCTCAGCACCTGTCCATACCTCAAGAAACAGGGATATAGAGAAAGAAAGTGTTTAGGACCAAGCCCTTTGAAAGGGCTTCTGTACCACTTGGTGACATATTGCAGGTAGTGTGAAAGCAGAGATCATTTGTTGGTTTATGTAGAAGAGCATAAATCAGCATAACAGACAGGTTGCCTGTTTAAATAGGCCATGACACACTGTCAGCCATCCTGGCATGTTACTTCTGCCAAGGAATGCCACTTGCTTTTCCTTTCAGTGTGTGAATGTCAGCAAGCTAATTACACTTAAATCGCATTTGAGTTTACACAGTTCAGCAAGTCTATTAGGGCCAAACACTAACCCCTGAAGTGAAGGAGTGTCCCTTGCCTTAGATAACTTTGAGATTCTCAGGGTACTTTCTCATCCAGAACAAATTAATTTTTACTTTAAAGCTTGACTGACATCATTCATTATAAATATCCAACTATTCCAATGCTATATTTTCATACATAGAATTTTGCATACAGTGATGGAGGACAGAAAGCATGCAGCAAGACCAGATCAGCCTGCAGTTAACAGCACTTCAGTAGCCAGTTTCAGGTCATGCAACAAGTAAAGCTTGCCTTACTACTACCACCACATGTCCACCTACACAGAAGTATCCTACTAGATGAAAACTGACACAAAATTCAAACAAGGACACTGGCATTGGCAAGACTCTCCCAGTTTACACAGACCATGAAATTTTACAACAGTTTCCAATCTGTGAAACTTCAGACACGCTTTGCAGCAATTACCTGAAGAGCTGCATCTTCAGGTTATCTTGGAGTAGGGGAAAAAACTTATTTCCAGAGTGCTAACAACTCTGTTGACAAACCTTACATATTTAAGACATTTTAAACTAGTAGTTTCAGCTATTTTTATACTTGAAGTATCATTGAAAGTAACAGGTCATCAAAGTGCCCAAAGCTTTTTCACACTTACTCCTCTCCTGATCCCTTCTTCCTTCTCAAGAGGAGCTACAAGCACAGTACACAAGTACACAATATTCTCTTAATTCCTCTCCACAGATCATGCTAATCCAATAATGATTATCTCCTACAATTCTTTTCCAAGAAGATTCCTATCAAGCATACAAAAAGTTGTTTCAATTACCTTTCATGCTCAGACATTTCTCTATTAGGATTATTATGATGCCTCTCATTAGCAAGATGATTTTAATAACTAATTCCTTAATAACTTTACTCTATACTCCCTACCTCTCTACTTATTCTCACCACCTCTCATATAGTGATTAAGGGCTCCTCATTATAAATTCCCATTTATTCACTTTTCCACAATGCCATTTTTGAAGGACCAAGGCTATTATTTTTTGTTCAAACATAATCAAAAGTAATAAGTTTTGAAAACCCATTCCTTAAATATTTTTGCCTACCCCATAAAGGTCTTTCAGTGGCAATCAGCCAGAGTGATCTACCTACACTTACAGTAATTTGATTGTCATGCATGCACTGTGTCTGAGGGGAGACCTACAGCATTCAACAAGCAATAAGCACAGAGATCAAAGTCCAAAGTGTTTAGCTCCCTGCAAACCTCTCAGATAAGGTTTAGAAGCAGCATAGCTACAGGACAGCTCCAGACTTCTGCAGCATCCTAAGTTGAGTCTGTCTCCTCTGTAGACAGTAGCTGTGGACTGAAGTTACAAACTAGGGTGCCTGCATCAACTAGGACAGGAACCAAGAGATCTGAATTCTTTTTTTCATATCCTTTTAGGGGAAATAAGATAAAATAAAGATTGGGCAAGAAGGGAAATTAGGACAAGACAACCTTCTGCACAGGCAGAAGGCTCAGTTATCAGATATTTACCACTGTTTTTTTAACGTTCGCATAGTCTTTTCCTGTCTTCAGCAACAGACAACTCTTCCACATAGTTAATTCAAAGTAATATATCTTTTTCCTGCTCTATTTAGAGCTTTCTTCTAGCCCATGAAAATTCTTTTCATTTTATATGGAAACACCTTTAAAAGGGAAGCTGGCTTACAGCACTAGTGAAGCAAGCAAGCAGCTGCAAACTGAAACATCTTTACAGGATGTTCCCTTTCTTGCTTACCTTCAGGGCAAAACTAGTTCAGAACATTAATCAAAAGTGCCTATTAAAAATAAGAACTATTACTAATATAACTAGGCAGCAAATCCTGACAAGCTTATTTCCAGCTCTACTTCCTTTTCAGCTTGCAGTCTAGCTCTAATGAGTTGCTGTAGTCATTAGTGGATATTGGTAATATGACTTAGTTCCTAGGTGGGTGATTTATATATATATATATATATATATATATATATATATATATATTTTCTATAATCACTCACACTCCTAAATTAAAACCTGAGG
>JAWWEE010000040.1:17134063-17207364 GCA_035221455.1 Xenops minutus | reverse complement strand
GGGTTAAACGGGGGATCCTGTGTAAATGTATTCCTGGAGCCTGGAGGCTCATTAAAGCTCCTGCTCACTTATCTTATTTCCTACTAAAAGTTGCCTGGAGTTTTTTTTCCTCCATCTTCTAGGCAACAGCCATGTGGCCCTGGTGGCCAGGTCAGCTGCAGCCCATGTGCATGGCTCTGCCATGTGCTCTCAGCAGGTCTTTTCATGTGCCTGCAGACCCAGCTCAGCCCTTCCCTCCTGCACACACACATACTGAGCTGGCTCCGACTGATATGAATATATAATTCAGTGAGATTCTAATCCAGTATCTCACATCCCATCCTGTGGGTTGAAAAAACCACTAGAATCATATTTAATTGGATTCTTTTCTTCTTGTAGTGGCAGCAATAGGAGTACCTAGATAACAGAAGAAAAAGTACAGAAGAAAAACACACAGTGGACAATTGTTATATCCGTAACTATAAACTAGGAGTTCTATATTTGTGTTTAGGATTGTCCTGACCCAAGGCGCTTGTTGAATCACATGAGGTTCACACAGGCCCATCTCTCAAGGTCCCTCTGGATGCCACCCCTTCTGTCCAGCACGCACCACACAGCTTGGTGTTACTGACAAACAGGCTGACAGTGCACTTGATCCCATTGTCCATGGCACTAACAAAGATGCTAAACAGCCCTGGTCTTGATACCACCCCATGAATAATGACATTCATCACTAGGCTCCATATGTACATCAATCTGTTGACAGCACTCACTAAGTGTGGCCATCCAGCTCATCCCTTATCCACTGAAAGGCCCATCTGTCAAATCCATTCAGTGTCAAATGCTTTGCACAAGTTCAGGTAGATGATGTAAATTTTTCTTCCCTTATCCACCATCACTATAAACACAGTGTAGAAAACTACCAAATTTATGAAGCATGATTTACCCTTAGGAAAGCCATGATGGCTGTCACCAATCATATCCTTCTTTTGCATGCTATTTAACACGGTTTCCAAGAGGAAACTGGGCTAGGCTACCTTGCAGTGCAGACTCCAACGATTTAGCTGGTTTTAGTTCAAACTGATTTTAGCTTGTTTTAGCTGTGATAACTATGGTCTAACAGTCATTTAACTGTCTCCTATATCAGTTTTAGTTTTTGTTTACCTTTGTGTGGTTGTATGGTGCAATGTCTCCTGCTAATGAATAGACTCTAAGTAATCATTCTGAGGAGAATGAAAATGTGGTACAGAAGAATTGATGCACAAGATGATACTGGCACCTCTATGTATTGAACAGTAATCATGATATTCAACTGATATAACTGAAAAACTGGGGGAAAAAAACTCAAACACCAAAACCAGTAAAACCAATGAAGGTAAATATAGTGTTCAGTTTTCCAAAATATATAAAATGCTTAGGAACACAAGGAATTTATTTTTTTTTTAATTACTACTACCTGTATTCTGTTTTTATTCAAATTGAATAAATTACTTTTCAAAGGACTAAATAAGAAGAAAGCCTGTATTTAATTAAATGAATAACACAAGCTGCATTTTATGGACTGAATTCTACCATATATGAATTGCAAGAGCGTTTGAAAGCACCTGTATACCTCTAAATACTACCACTAATGCCAGTCCCTAACAAAGTATACATGAGTATCTTTACTGATGTATGTTCCTGACCTTGGTTTTACACCACTGATCCAATGATACAAACCATAAAAATATTTTATGTTAATCTTATTTGAACCTCTATCTCATCTTGATTTTCTTACCACTGTGTTCTTGTTTAAAGTTCACTGTTCACACACCTTCTATGAGTTAAAATCTGGGTCCTCTGTCCTTATATAAAAATTCCACGGACTGAACATTCCATAATATCTAATGTTCATAAGTACTCAACAAATTTTTCATTATTACCATTCCTTATTTGCCTCAATTTCTAAGTCTGAGTAGGGCTTGAAACTTGTCTCATTTCATCAAAGCTGAGAAGCTTCAGAGCTGTATTATGTATAAAACCTATCAAGATTCACAAACTATGCATTCTTTCATCTGCTTCCCCTGAGGGACCCCATGCATTTGATCATACCTACCAGATGGCTTGGCCTTTATGAAACAAAGCAATGGCAACTGCTTCCAGTAAAAACACAGATAGGAAAAAATGAATGCAGCATTCTTACCTCTCCATACTAGCCTGCAAGTCAGAATTCGTGCACAGTATGGAAAACCCAAATCCAGTGCCCTTCACAGTCGCTCTTCTATCTTCTGTGTCTTAACCATCAGGATACAAACTAATCTGCTGTGTGGAAAAGGATGTATACCACTGCCAAGAAAAGACAAAAAATGAAAATAGCTTTTAAGTTAATGTGAAGCACTCACCTAGAATGCAGGAGAACTAATTATTTTCTTGCTTGAAGAATTATCACCATCAAGCTGTGAGTCTGTGAGCATATACCTCTCTAGAAGTCATGCTTCATTATGGTGACTCCAGGAATTCTATCAGAGAGTTGCTCACTCATTTGTTCTTATTTCATATATCTTTGATTCTTTTAATTCATTTGAATAGCGTCAACTGAATGACGTTCTATTACTACTTATTAACAGTAAGTATTACCTCCTTCTAAATTACTCTAGAAGGAGCTGTCCTATCACATGAATGTCCTATGGATCTTTACATTATTACTTTATTATTGAAATAAATAGGAACTTAGGAGTTGAAATACAATTGAGAATCTAAATGAACTTGAATTTGGAAACATCTAAAAATATAGATAGATAGATAGATAGATAGATAGATAGATAGATAGATAGATAGGCATTGAAATACATAGTCTGGAGTTATACACTTGTAAGACAACTCACAACATTCAGACTTTGTGCTGGTTTTGGCTGGGGTAGAATTAATTTTCTTCACAGTGACAAGTGTAGGACTGTGATTTGGATTTGTGCTGAAAACTGGGTTGAAAATATAGTCATGTTTTTATTATTGCTGAGTTGTGCTTACACAGAGCCAAGGTCTTTTCTGCTTTTTTTATGGTGCTACCCTGACAATGGTGCTGGGATTGTATGGAAGGTGAGGAGGAGACACAGCCAGGACAGGTGACCCAAACTGACCAAAGGGATGTTTGAGACCATATGGCGTCATGTGCAGTATATAGAGTGGGAGGAAGAAGGAGGAAGGGGGAATGTTTGGAGTGATGGTGTTTGTGTTCCCAAGTAACCATTACATGTGATGGGTCCCTGCTCTCCTGGTTGTGGCTGAACACTTGCCTGACCCTGGGAAACAGTGACTGAATTCCTTGTTTTACTTTGGCTGTGTGTATGGCTTTTTTTTCCCTTATGAAACTGTCTTTATTTCAACACAAAAATTTTCTAGCTTTTATGCTTCCAACTTTCTCCCCAATTCCACCGATGCTGGAGTGGTGTCTGCATGGTACTTGGTTGCTGGCTGGGATTAAACCATGACATGATTTGAAGAAGGATATTTATAGAATCTTAGAATTATTTAATTTGGAAAAGGCCTTTAAGATCATGAAGTTCAACTGTTAACCAAGTCCACCACTAAGCCATGTCCCCAAGTGCCATATTTGTACATCTTTTAAATATCTCCACAGATGGTTACTCAACCACTTGCCTGTCCCAATGCTGCTTCTGTGAATAATTTTTTCCTACCATCAGTGACAAATGATGGAAAGGTACTCAGTGAACACTTTCACCACGTTCCTAAGTCTGCTTGGGTGGATCCCATTCAGCCCCATAAACTTGTGTATTTCTAAGTGGTGTAGCAGGTTACTGACTATTTCCCCTTGGATTACGGGGCCTTCATTCTCTTCGCCATCCCTGTCTTTAGTTCAGGGCACTGGGTACTTAGAGTATAACTGGTCTTGCTATTAAAGTCTGAGGCAAAGAAGGTATTAAGTACCTCAGCCTTTTCCTCAACTCTTCTTACCAAAAATAAAACAGTGAGTGTAATAGGAAGCCTTATTAGTCAATCAGAAGAAAATTGGAAGGCAGGGAAGAAGCTGCAGGTATTCAAAGTCAGTAAGGTACAAAAATATCTCAATTATACTTTTTGCTTTGAAGATTTATTTTCAGATATGATCAATAGTCAGCATAGGGTTAAAACCACATCCAGTTTTCCTATACTTGTCTCACCAGAGAATGTAAACCTCATTGCTTCTCCCAAGTTATTAACGGAAATTAAACTGTATCACCCTGTCTTGTTCAATATAAGCAAATCTTACTTTCCTACTCTCAGTTTATAGGTAAGAGTGCAACATTTCAATGTGTGATTAGGCAATTAAGATCTATAGTTTCAAGTACAGTACACTTTGTACCTTCACTTGAATACACAGTCCTCCCAAAGCAGCTCTTTTCAGCCCCAATTATTTCCCATCTCAAAGTCAAATTTTTCAAAATTTAAAGTTCTGTCCAAAATTTCTCTGAGAAATCTGTCTTATTTTTCTCTGCCTTTGCCCTCACCTGGAGAGTGGGTCCTGATGCTACTTCTGGTACTGTGTAGTAGAGTACCCAGTCCTCTGCAAGAGCAGTGCTGTAAGATGAAATTTTGCTCATAATGTTGGCCACAGAACAGTGAAACACATCAAGCAAATGCCTTGCAGACTCAGAGTGCCCCGTGAACTGTATGTTGTAGAGAGGGAAATGTTGTCATCTAAGTAGAATGTATTCAAGAATGAAAAGGTATCAACAAGTTAACAAGCCTCGTCCCAGCATATTGATTATCCTGGTGACTAGTAAAAATCTCTTTGTTTGCTACAAAATAGACATAACAGTGTTTGGATAACAAGCCCTACTACATTTCCTGAATGTATTGTGTGCCTTTAGCTAAAAAAAAATTAAGGCACACTAACATTAGTCGGTTTCCAAAAAGGTTTGTCTGTGACTGTCTCATGTATGAAGTGCCTGATTTGGTAGTGTAAGCATGCTGTCAGATAATTTACAGAGCTAAATACTTTTTGTGAAGAAATATACTGCCCAAAAGCCTTGCTGGAAGCTCAGTAGGTGTAAGTTAGCACTCCCCACATCTTGGTAGACACAGGCCTTTGCAGCTCTTCACATGTCAGCTGGTGGAAATGTAGAATCCTGCAGAGTTAATTGGCAGCTCAGCAGGGTTTTAGAGGAGCTAGGGTGACATATTGGAGTATAGATTTATAAACAGGGTAAGACATATTGTCAATTTATGTTAAGTCAGATGATGCATGGAAAGTATGAACTAATCTGAGATGTTTGGGGAGAGAAGTTACTACAATTTACTACAGGATAATAGCAGGCATGTGGGCAATTACTGGAAGCCCTAAGGTCACACAGAAAATCCCTTAGCAAAGATTTTAAATCCAGGTTGAAGTCCAGATGCATACCATCACCTCCCTTTGCTTCACTTTTTATTCAAATATGAATGTTTCAGAAAGGTTATTCAGTCCTGCATTAGTCAAACAGCATGTTTCAGCAGTCTTGTAGTAGTTGCAGGAAGGGTGAGGTTACAGTGATTATCAGTATTCGCTGCACCTTATCTGCAAAGACAAGTCTTGATAGTAGGAAAACACAGCTTGAAGTCAGCTACTCTTGATTTCGGTGGGAATTGCTCAGCCCCCTGCTGCTCCATTTCAATGAGAGACAGCATGGGCTAACTGCATAAGATATGAATGCTCTGTCAGCTTCCAAATGGGTGACTTGTAAGAATGGAGTCAAAGCATTTCTTTGAGCTTCTGTAAGTGTGTATTTCTCTCACTTTTTTTTTTTCCTTTTTTCCCCTTTTAGTTTGCCAATATTTTCCCCTGATTTTTTTTCTAATTAAATTGGCTGTAGTTCAAGAGAAAAACATCCCAGTCCATATGTCACTGTGTTCATTGCAAGCAAGTGTGGTAAAAAAATAGCAACCTCTTCCATGTTTTTTCAGTAGACTGTAGCAGAACTGTTTTTATTACCTATGTAATTAAGGCAAAATACCATTTTTCCTTTGTTTTAAAGCAAGCTAAAACCCATTGTCTTGAATACATAATCAGCCTTCTAAACCAGTAAAAGAATTT
This sequence comes from Xenops minutus, assembly GCA_035221455.1. Classification (NCBI taxonomy): domain Eukaryota; kingdom Metazoa; phylum Chordata; class Aves; order Passeriformes; family Furnariidae; genus Xenops; species Xenops minutus. The sequence continues at coordinate 17,201,336 of JAWWEE010000040.1, read as the reverse complement.
TTTTTAATATATATAATTTCCAAGACTTTATCATCTGTCTTTCGCAAGTGAGGCCACACACCTGAATTTCATTCAGGCAGTCAGTGAACTGGGAATAGATTAATGTCTGTTTCACTTCCATTCCCCACTGCATTTCTGATTAAATATATGCTATTTTTCCAATAGATACAAGTTGTCTAGGAGGAAATGTATCGCCGTTATTATTATATTTCTGCCATTACTGGGAATTAAAGGAAAGTGAAGAAGGCTTCAGAGTTTCACAAACAGCCTACCCTGATGTAGGTCTCAACAGTGATCCAGGAGTGTTTTTATATTGCACCATCACTCCAAGGTATTAACAAATTCCCATGGATTTGTAAGAAGCAAAACATGCAAATTTCATATATTTTCTACTGGTAACAGTTCAATGTAAGATTCCAAACGCATTCACATTAAAACAACATTTGTGCAGGTAGTTCCCCCCATGAAGGGGCTACTGCTGTAATTCCATCACTTAATTTTTTAACAGAATTTTTCTTCATGTTTTTAAAGACTGGTCTTGCTTCATACTTTTCATAATCATACTTCAGTGGCTTTTCTACATCTGGATTACTAATGTTGACAACCAGGCAAATTTGACTATATATATTTCTGGATACAAATGTGCAAAAGACTACTTCCCACATCTATTTTCTTTGGTTTATCTTCCCTATTCTCCTTACTTAAGAGCATAGTAAAGGGCATAAATACCTAAACTTACTGTTCTGGTCCATAGACTGTCTCTGAAAACAGCCAAGATAACAAGTTTAGGGAAATAGGGATCTCTGTAGTCTTACTTCCCCAGTAACCCTCCAAAATTCATTCAATCTGAGTCAGGGATTTTTTTTTAAATTATTGTTATTATTATTGTTGCTGTCATTGTCATCATCACAATCATTATTTCTGGGGTCTGATCTGCTGGAAAGCAGCTCTGTAGGGAAGGGTCGAGGGGTCCTGGTGGGCAACAAGCTGTTCATGAGCCAGCAGTGTGCCCTTGTGATCAAGAGAGTCAATGGTATCATGGGATGCATTAGGAAGAACATTGCCAGCAGGGTCAATGGATGTTATCCTGCCTCTTTACTCAGCCCTAATGAGGACACAGCTGTTGTGCTGTGTCCAACTCTGAGACTCCCAATTCAGGAGCGAATTAGACCTTCTGGAGCAAGTTGATATTTAAGTGTCTGAAATACCTCTTCTGTGAGGAAAGGCTGATGGAGCTGGGCCTGTTCAAACTCGAGAAGACTGTGAGGGGACTTCATCAGTGTCTATAAATATCTGAAGGGAGAGTGTCAAGAGGATGCAGCCAGGCTCTTGTCCATGGGCCAAGCCATAGAACTACAGGCAATAGGCAGAAACCGATGCATGGAAGTTCCACCTGAATATAAGGAAGAACTTTACTCTGTGGTGACTGCACAATCAAACTGATTGCCTAAAGGTTTTCAGGAGTCTTCCTCACTGGAGATATTCAAGATATCCATGCAACCCTGTGCAATGCACTCTAGAATGACCCTGTTTGAGCAGGCAGGTTGGACCAGATGACACACTGTGTCTCCTTCCAACCTGACCCATTCTGTGATTTTGCGATTTGCACATTGTTACCTCTAATAAACCTGAAGAGGATGTTTTCTTCTATTAATTTATCTTTATTTTTAGAATTCATAAACTTTTGGGTTCTATATTATTGCATGGTACCATTGTTTAAAGTTTAATTTTGGACAGCTTCTGCCTCTCTTTATGTCTATTTATTGAGATGTGGAAAAAATGGAAACCTGAACTGCACATAGCAGTCAAGATGTCAATTCACCATGGATTTAAGCAGGAGAATATTGACATCCTGTATTTTTTTCTCTACTTTTTCTAATAGCTCCTATGATCTTGTTTACTCTTTTTTTGACACTTATTTAAGCTTAACTCATGTTTCGTAGTGCCATCCAGAGAGTCTCAAACAACTCCTTCTTGAATGGCAGCCATTGATTTAGAGACTCTAAAATAATATATGTAATTTATAGTTACTAAGGATATAAATATATTATTATTTTCTGGCCACAAATAAAGGTATTGCTAGTTACAGATTACTATATTTAATTTACATATTCTATAATATTAATTAAATTGGAACAGATATTCTCCTAATATCACATTTTTATATCATCTTGGATGAGTTCTTTCTTGCTCACTTTCTCCAAAGAATCTTGAACATAAATCTCTCCCTAAGACTGTTATTTTGTTTTGCATGTTATAAATAACTCATTAAATTTCCAGGTTAAATTTTTCATCAGTTGCCAAAAAGAAAGCAAGTGGTATAAATTAACTAACAATTACTTGGCAGAACTTCTGATGTGCTTCAAGTGGTAATTGTTCATATATTTTACTCTTTTATGTATTCTCAACCTGCAAATATTTCTCTTTGTCCTTATGTCTTCACATGGAATCTGGTTTTGAACTCACACATTTAATTCCATATTTAACAACTCCCTATATTAGGATTTTAGTATTTTTAAACTACTGTACACAGATAAATTCTACATTCTCCACTTGTTTAAATAGTCAGTGTAGAGACATAATTAAAATTTATTGAAGTAAAATCTGAATGAGAAAGAATGGATCTGTATACAACTGGACACTCTCTGAAATGGAGAAAAGAAACCAGACTAGAAATACGTTATTATTCTTTGTGTTCCTTTGTTATCTACTTTATCTATATTATGTGGTAAGGTATAGTCCACATAGTTTCTTTTATAACTGCAATTCTTCTTTAAAAAGTTAGAGTTTAGCCTATTGAAAGTGCCACAAGACACTATCAAGAACAGGGATGTGTATTAATGACATGATTGTGTAGCAGCCCAGATATTTTATTTCAATTAAGTATCACACTGCCTATATAATGCAATTGTGGTCCTGTTGAAATTAATGATTTTCTCATTAACCTCTAATTGTAAAGGATATTATACATTTTGTTTTCACGTAGTCTTTGCACAGGTGAATAGTCCCCTGTAGACTGTGCTTCAGATGAAATAAACAATCAAGAGTTTCAGCAAAGTTAAATTCTCACAGAAATGTTCAACAGACTTAATTGTATTTGCATCAAGATTTTTAATCCCAAATTGATATAATTTTGAATCAATCAGGCCATAATCAAAACTATTATGAGAATGTGAAATTGATGGTAAATATAAACAGAAGTCTAAAGACTCATTCCCTCAATAGTTCATCTAAGGGTTACTTGTGAGTAAAGGTTTTGATAATTTTTCCGATATCATTAATGCTCGTGTGTGTGCGTGTGTGTGTGTTAGAATCTCAATAATAGTTAGTTTCAAAACAGCAAAGAATCTGGACAAAAGTTAACAAAGCACAAATAGCAAGACTATAAATCTAGAATCACAGACAAAATCCTATTCCTGAAAATCATAGCCTTTTAAAATAATGTAAGACAATTTAAAATAAAACATGAATGGGCAGTATTTGGGAAAAATCTACAAATAGGATGGTGAGGGATGCATGTGCAGTGTGTAGCCTCAGAACCTTTTTTCCATTTTACCACCTGCAATCCCTTCCAAGGGAGTACTTTTTGCATTCACTAGCTCTAGACCTCTGTGTGATAACAATATGATTTCCTTCAGCATAACCCTGTTGTTTTGAGCATGGTTGTTCTGAAGGAAAGGCACACATCAGGCTCGAAGCAGAACACAGGAAGTGGAGTGGCTGATGTTTCATCAAGAGGCCCACTATATGTTGCTTGTGACCTTCAGGCAGAAACCTACTCAGGTTATCACACATTTCTTTAAATGTTGCAAGTATTCAAAAGAGCACTCAATTTATCTGATAAGAAACACAGGCTACTTTGTTTCAAAGGGATGCTATCCTCTTTGCCTGAAATATATATTTCTGTTCTTGAGTATAGAAGACAATGAAACACTAAATATCAAGGACAAAGAATACAAATCAGAAGAGTTTCAGATAAGAGGTAAGTGGTTACAAATACAGAGATAAAGAAATTTATATATTTAGGAGAAATTATAAATAAAGGAGGTGATCCTGAAAGATTTAACTGCAGTTAACCCCTTGAAGGTTTGTCCTCATTTCACTATGGCAGGAGGTTGGAACTAAATGAACTTTAAGGTCTCTTTCCAATCCAAATCATTCTATGATCCTAAAAATGGTCACAACCTGTAACAGGGAAATTCAGCTATTCAACTATGTATGAAGAAAAAGCATTTTCATTATATCGTTTAAGCTGAAGAACAGATATGCTGTGGAATCTTAATTCATAAAGATTGTGATGTCTGAGATTTCAAAGCTAGCTGGCACCGAGCAGGTTGTCATACTTTATAATCCAGAAGTTCCTTCCAACCAAGTGTTTTCCGATGATGCTGTGATTTTTTTTCCCCTAGATCTGAGACACAATTCTGTCTTAACTATGCTGTTTTATAGGTAAACCAGCAGGAGAAACAAGTCCAACTCAAGAGAGATTGCAATAAAGACAATGATACAGAGAAAAATTGGTTTTAACCCACACACGCCCCTCTAAACCAGAGTATCCTGGGGCACGAACAGAATGGTGTTCATTAGCCCCTGTGCTGTGTGCCACCTGGCCCTCCTGATTACAAAGTAAAAGGAAAGAAAAAATGATTGATAAGGATGATGGTCACAGTCCTGTTGAGGTTCTGGTCCTCCTCTGGATCCAATGAGGGATACCCCAAGTTCCAAAACCCCAAGATTACATATGCTCAGGTTCAGGTGGGAATACCCAGTACCTGTCCCAGGGCGAGGAGTTTCAAAATGGGTGATTTAACTCTGTGAGTTATTTTTGGAATCTTTGATGGTCTAGGCCATTACAACTGCCTACTGTGCTAGTCCCTAATGGCCCATTAGCAGCCATGACCCCTCAGGCTGGGTGTGAAAGTACTCATGCCTCCCTGGAGGGGAGTTACCACAGCTGAGTCATTGGTGTGAAGACAAAAACACTCCCATGCCTCTCAGGGTTCTTTAACACCCAGCTGGTAGCCTGAGGGGTCGGGTGTGTCCTGGGCAGCTGCTGCAAATGATCTTTTATTAACACTTCATCAGATGTTACACAGAATACACAGTTTTGGTTATACCCGCACAGTGATAAACTGGTCCCAGCCACTGTAACTGGGACACTTAAGTCTGAAAGTTTAGTTTTAACTGAAGTCATCAAGCTTGCTAGAATATTTCTGAATCATTTTTCATGGCTGGTGATACACAGGAGATCATTCTGTAAGTAATTATCTGCTCTGGCCTAATTTTTACAAGTGTGAAAGGCAGTGAATATATGACACCTACTAGTGAGCACTATTATCATGGGGAAAGAAAAAAGGTGTAGCAATAATCAGTTTGTTGCTCATTTTCTTACAAGGGAAATTAAAAATTAAAAACTAGGAAAAGACGTTACTGTGATTGTATTTACTACATAAAAAATCATGCACAAAAGATACACGAGTTAAGGAGTGAGAGGAGCCATATGCCTAAATTAGATATCTAAAATTAGACAAAATTAATCCAAATCTTCATTTCCAAATGGAAGATCATATGAAAAGACAGTCATGAATGAGATTAAAATAATTATTTGTGTGTAAATAAATTGATTCTTTTCTGAGGAACAGTTGCCAGTTAATTAGAGGTTGTGAACTCTTTATATACATTAAGGAATTATTCATGAGGGCATTTGGGGAAAGGTTTCATAGTAAGGGGCAGACATTCACACTCTGAGGTGACTCAGTCCTTTTTTATTTGCTTCTTTCTAGATACACCACTGTATTCCATGAGAAAAATTTAGTGAACAGACACCAAATACACAGCTTCATGGTTAGAATATCATGTATTTGTATTTAACTTTTAAATATTATAGTAAATTAAATTTAATTCTGCCAGTGAAATGAGTTCTACAGGTCTGCAGCATTAAGTACAAGAACTGAATTTTGTTTCCTATTGGTGTTATATCATTCTCCAATTCTTTGCAAGTACAACAACAACAAAAAATGGTAGCCTGAAGCTATTCCACAACAAACTGTGATCTTGTCAGATCTTATCAGATCAGAAAAGTTGTTCCTGGTCTGTAGCTGTGGAGACTGCAGCAGGGAAAAATGAGCTTAAGGGAGGCTTCTACCTTTTGAGTTTCAGCCTGGTACTGCTACAGCAAATGGTTTCAATCCTGATTGCATATTTTCCTTCTGATTTTTTTCTGATTTTAGTTGTCTGTCCCTTGTCTTTCCTGAGTTTAAGAACACTGACGCTTTTGGCTTTCTCTGTGGGTAAAAAAGCATAAATATGAGAGTCATACTCTGCTTTGCTGGTACATATAGGGAATGTGTTAGCTTCATATGGTTCTATAGCTGCATGCTATTCCCATGCAAATAATTTAGCAGAATGTTCTTTTCCAATCTTTAAGAAAGAACTTTTGGGCAAAAATGATGGACATAAAACCAAAAAGAAGACTAGATGAGGAAAACTTGTTTGTAGAGAAGAAACATGGACAGAGTCCGAAAGGAAAATATATAAAGAAATGTGTCAATATCCTGAGATCTAGTTTATAAGTTTATGAAGAGGGGGGTTAAAACTCTTCTTTGTGAATTACTAGCATCATTATACACATGGTTTGTTGGCAATGAAGGACCAATACAATAGGCCATGTTGGGAATTGAAAGGGAAACAATGAAGGAACTTTATAAATGATTAATAATGCAGGATAGAAGGAAAGAAAACACAAAATGGTTAGAAAGAAAAATAAGAACATGAAAGTGATAAAATAAAAAAAAAAATAAAGAAAATTAATGAAGAGACAAGATAAAAAAGAAAATATTTGAACGAAAATTAAGACATGAAACCGAATCTTGTAACCATAATGTTAGCTAAGACATGACACTTAGCTAAGACACTTAGATTATGTGTAACCACCTAAAAACTAGCATCTAAACTCAAATATCTCGAACTTAAAGTTAATGCCAGGTGAATTGCTTAAAAATGTCATATTAATATGTTTTCTGTAGGTGGTGTCTTTAGAGTTTATCTGCTTCCAAGGATTTCCTTACTTTTGGTCTTCTTCATGACTCCTATGTCTTCCATAAAAATTAAAAAAAAACCCCAACACTTAATATTCAGACTGAAGATACATGTAGTTCACCTCTTGCCTTTGGTAATGCTCAGAAGCAGGAATTAAATACCAGCATAAAAACTCTTGATGTGGAAATATTTGTTGAATTCCAAAATATTTTCACTATTATACAAAATAGAATACCTGAGTTTTGTTCCTGATCTCATTCTCTGTTGAGGAGAGCTGGGACATCTTACTTTCTGGGGCACCTGACCACTTGACTGTTTCCTCTGCATCATCCCTCTTTATTAATTTGCATTATTCTGAGGCAATGTGCATCTTGTGAAAAGCATGTGGAGACAGAATCAATCTTTGTGATAGGGCTAGTTCTCTTCAATAGTGAAGTCTACAATCTTGTCTGGCCTTGACTCTATGAAAGATGTTTAGAATTCATCTCTGTGAGGATGAGACATAACACACCCCATTTCAGAATTCACATAAGTCAGTGTTCAGTTTACGTTTCATTTACTAACTGAGCCCTGAAAAAAAAAAAAAAATCCTATTTAGATCCATTATAGCAAAGAATAAGAATAAAGGCAGAAAAAGAAAGGGAGAGAGCAAGTGCACTCTGAATATGCTTCTTCACAATATATAGGGCTCAATAAATTACAGAATATATATCTCTTAGTAAAAAACAATGTGCTTTCAGCAAGTAAGTACATTTAAAAAAACCCAAAAAACAAATAAAATTTCAGGGAAATCTAAGCTATTCAGTGAAGCCTTTAAATTCCAGAAAAATGAACATAATGTATGAAAAAAATATAGATATTTCTGTCTAGGAGGTTCAAGAAGCAGTACTGTGAGGACTGTTCTACTCCCATGTATGCTATAAACCATAATCCATAGTAATGTTTGAGAATAGCTTCCCAGAGAAAAGGGGAGAGTATGCCATAGTGTGTTCTCTCTGAGACACACATGGCAGTTTTGTTTTTTAATATGGTATTGTTCTTTTTGGATATATTTGTGGATAGACCTCATTGATTTCTGTTGAGATTTCTATCAAATAGCACCTTGGTAAGTTTATAACGTGAAGCATGTGAGATACTGTTGTTATTATTTCATGACCTGGAAGACCTTTCCCAGATTTAGAAAGTAATCCTAAACAATCAGAGCTCAGTCTTCACTCTGATGTATGTAAGCCTTTAGAAATGTTGTAGGGGTATCTTTGTAATTCATATAAGGGTCTGTCATTAATGTCAGCATATCTAATTGAAGGGTGCTGCTCAATACTTGGAGACTTTTTCACTGCTTCCACTATTTGGCACATATATATCAAATCTTAATATCTGCCAAGAAGAACTTCTTGCCTTTGTGAAAGAAAAAAGTATGATCATTCTATTAAGAGTTTGTCTCTGTGATTATATCTTTAGTACAGCCATCATGAGGAATGAGGAAGAGGAATATATCATTTATTGTGTGAAAGTCCTTTGGTTTATTGCAACTACCTTCAGGTGTTACAATATTGATTATTTAAATATCTGTTTCTGCTCTGAGTATTTTCCTGCTGACTGACAGATTCCATTACTTTATCTGCTGAGGAATTCAGATTTGTTAAAGTTATGGAAAACAAACAAACAAACAAAAAAAAAAACAAAAAACAAAACAGCACCGTGTACGAATAATCAATCTCCCTCCATTGTTAGCACAGAGATGTTATGGAGATAGCTGGCATTTCCTTGACATGTTGTACCATGTCCCCAAAATCTCTCATCTTTCTAGACTTGACAGAAAGAAAATTAATAGTGCAGACAGTGATTTGTCATTTTGAGGATTATCCAGGCAGCCCAGTAATACTGAAAGTATTAAATGTGCTGTTCGCCATAGTAATTTGTGCACAGATTCCGCAGTGACATAAGGACCAAAGTGGCATTTGGTGGGTTGCACAGAGAGGTTAATTGGTCTCTTTACGTAGTGGGCACTTAGAGCTTCAGCATCTCCTGCTCGCGCTGCTCGTGCTGCCTTAAGATGGCAGCAGAGTACTTTGGCTATGGCAGAGACCCTGCGAACTGGGCTTGACAGTCCGGCTGAGGAGGGGAGAGTGGTTTGTATGTAACTTCTGTAACACGGTAGGAAACTAAACAAGCATAAGAAATTTTAAATCATAATTTTGTGTTTCATCCAACAGTATCCTTGTATTTTTAGAGGGAAATAACTTCTGTTAAGGTATGACAACCTATTTAAAAGTTGAAATATCTGATGTGATAGAAAGAATGATATTGCAGAAAGGAATTATAAATCACACCTTCCAAAGCTACCTTGCATTTCCTTTGCAATCATCCTTTGCTGTTTCAGTTTCAGGTAGATACTCAAGGCTTAATACTAGCCTTAGTGAATTGAACACTTGATTTTATATTAGGATTGTGGAATTTCAATCAAATTAATGTAGGAGATCTATACTTGTTCTTAAACATTAATTAAAGAAAATCAGACCTTCAGCTTGGGAAAAAAAAAAAAAACCTATTATAAACAGTGGGAAAACTAACTGCATTCTCCATATTTCACCCAAAAGCTAATCATATGTTTGTCATGTGTGTGAACAGAACCTGGCTGCCTACCCAGTAATAAACACAAAATGTGTGTGGGTCTCTTATACTGAGGATTTGTGAAATTTGATGAAGGTTTTCCTATTGCCCACTCTTTTCTCTGTTATGTTCTTCAGGGAGAGAAATCTTGTGGTTCTAGTTCCTATCTCACCATCACAGTCCCAACAGGTGACAGCACTTACAGCATGTAAGGAACAGCATGTAGGAACATACAGCATGTAAGTGCTGTATGGCTGCATTTCTGCTTATTTCATGAAGCCATCTGTGAACTAACACAAATCTGATGGCTATGCCCAGAGGGATGGAGAGTTATTCCCTGTTTTGAGTTGTTCAGTAAGCCACAGTAGGTCCCAGTATGTAAGTCTAAAACAGGCACTGCAGCTATATTTTATCTCTGTAAGACTAGAAGCTTGATGGGTCTCTGTCTGCCATCTACCATTAAAAACAGGACTCCACATATTAGTTTCTTCAGATTTGACTGTCTAAGAACAAATAGAAAAGCAGAAGTAAAACCTGTCTTCATTTTAATCTCAAACCTTTTGAGGGTGGATGAAAACACCTATTATCCCTTTTAAATTATTTACTTGTTAACTTAATCCACTACATTCATATCATTTGTATCAAGTCTGAATAATGAAATCAGTCTTAGTTTAATGTTTCAATCAGTAATTTACATATTAGGGATTCAGTCTGCCATTCTTTTATAATGAAACTGTGAAGGGCCTAAGCTGCTCTGCACTGATGTAAAGTGCCATAAAGATTTTAAAAAAGAACCCAAACAACAGAATTACATAAATATGAACCAGAACAATTTTCTTTTTTAATGTATCATTCAGTTGACATAGGCAAAAGAGCAAGTCTTGTGCTTAAACTGTAAATTATAGCCCTGATATTTCTATAGATATTTCTAATAATTCTGTAGAACTGCGTCAAGTATGTGTTTTGTAATCAGTGAAATCCTCATTGTTTCCGTCTCATCCATACACACCCTAGCAGTTCAGTCTTTGAAAAAATGTTTTAGAAAACAATATGCTGCTCATTTCTTCCTTTACATTCATGTCAAATGGATCTGTGCAGCCAGTACGTGCACATTTTCCTGCAAATATGTACTCTTGATTTGAATAAACAGCTGTCTCAGCCCCTCTTCAACACTGAGTGTTGAGTACTAACATCTTGTCCTACTTAGTAGTTATAAAGATAAGGATGTAGAGAAAAGCTTACAGCTAACATGGTTCATGCAAAATTTAAGGTTACACTTGCCAGATCTCCTGCCCAGGATGGGATGGTGACAGAAAGGATCACTATTCTGTTACTACTTTTATCATCCATTGCAACTCAAAGTAAAATACAGGGATGCTCAAAATATTTTCTTCTGGAAATGTTTCACTTTGTATGACTTAATTAATAAGAAGACTACTAATCATTAGTGAAACTACAGGCTATTATTGATATTCAGGCACTCAGCTGAAAGACAGCTTAGCTAGAAGTTTAGTCCTGACTGTAACTCTTTTTTAAGGCACCTATTCAAAGTGAATGACCATCAAAGATTATTCTTAAAAAGAAACAGAGTGTCGTAAGTATTTTAATTGTAAGTGGGAGATATTAATTCAAACTCATCTGACTAAGAGAGGATCCCATTCCAGGATTTTAATCTTGGAAAAACTAGGATTACAAAACACAAGATAGATGGCAAATGGGTCTATGAATCTACCTCTTTCTTTTAATTCAGGAATTCTCAAATAAAACATAATGAAACTGATGCTTGTATTAAGCCGTAAGAGCCACACCATCATCAGTTCCTTTTAGAAATGGACTTCTTCTCCTACAACCAAAATGTACCCAGTACTTCTGGAACAGGAAGTAGTCACTGACATCGCACATATAAATCAGCAACGCAAAATCAATGCAGAGCTATGTTGATTTACCAGATTTTCCTTATATTAGTGTACAGATGTCAGTGATTCTTAATTTGCAGTAACTATGTCAAGCTACTAGAATCCATCAGCATTCACCTGTAGGGTAGTTTGGGAATGCAAAAATAATATTATAAATATCAAAATGTCTTATTTTGGCCTAAATTTCACAGTTTTATTTTAAATTTTACTATCAAAATAGTATATTAGGTATTTTGTAATAAGAAATTTTTAAACTGAATCTTTATTCTTCATTTAAATATTTGATAGCCTTAAATGAGTCTGGTTAGTCTCCTGAGTTAGTCCCTGACTGTGTTTCTGAAATTCATTATGTTAAAGTACATGCTGTAAAACCAATGCTTTATTTGTATGGATGAAATGATCAGAAGCCACAGCTAAGATTCCCAACCTGACAGCATATATGAAGGATGTTAAAAATGTCTGCATGAAAATATGAACCAAAGAATGCTACATCAAGCTTTTAAAAATGCCTTAAATATTGGGAAATAAATATGTAGTAGGAATAGAAATTGCATTTATAGTTAATGAGACTACTGTATAATAATTCAGTTTGGTATCTGAATATGATTTTTCAAGGGATTGATTTAAATTAGTTAAAGCAAGAACACTCAGCATAAATGCTAAAACGTGAATAAAATTGTGGGTACTTTCAGACAGTGATATTTTGGCATTACAGTGCTGCATCTAAATTACAAATGAGCTCAAGGGCAGTGTACCAGACCAAAGACTGCATGTAATTTATGTGGGTTAAGAAATACATCTTATATATAGAACTAAGGATTTATTGTTAGATTAATTAAAGTATTATCAATCTAGTGAAGGAGATATTATTAAGTCAGTCACAATTAATTACTATAACAGCTTATAGTGACAGAGTTGAAACTGATAAAGACAAACATTCTAGTATGAACGCTTGTTGTTAGGTTCAGTCTACCCAGGATGCTAAAAGGTTGAAGGCACTACTCTTCCTCAGGAAGAAGGTATGCAAGTATGGTGAGTTGTCAACATTCTGAATTATTTGGCAGTAAATTTCTCTGATTGATAGAGGGTATCTTCCATCTTGCCCTTCAGTGTACTTAAAATTATATTTATGTTTGCTGACAATCTACTTCATCTTTATTCACTGATTCCTACTTGCATGTGCTATTGCGTTTTACTATACATGGGATGTTTTACATACACTGCATATTTATTCTTTGCATCTTTGCTTTCCTCAAAAGCATTTTTTCCCCAGTTCACAAGGCTGCATGCCTTTAGTGAATAGTAACTGAACATCTGAGACACAGTGGCTGACCAGGATCATGTTTTCAAGGCTTGCACCGTGATCTTTACTCATACTCTCAGGGTCTCTGTTTCAAGCTCTTGATTTTCTTCAACAGCCTTCAAGCAGTGGTTTCCTGATAACAACTAATATTTTGTTAGCACAATCTAATCAGAGGAGCAGCCTTTCTGGAGTGACACTGAATAGATCGGTCTATAAAAAACATAAGTCATTGCTACACATAGAGTAAGCAACCCATCCTCTCTTGCATGTTCATTGTTAGTGAAATGACTGTTTTCATTCTCTTTTACTCTGCTATATGATAGGCTATTACACTATCAGCAAGCTAATGCAAACAGGATGAATTAACAGTTGATGATGACGTTTGCAGCTTTACCTGTTTTCTGTGAAGTAAAATCTGTTCCATCTAGATACTTTGGGGAGGTATAAATAGGTGTCACATAATCACAGATGGGTATGCTGCTTAGCCATTGGGCCTGACTTAGAGCCTCCAGGCTATAAGCATACAAATATCTAACACAAACAGTCACATTGAGGATCTCTCTCAGAATAAGGCATTTTATTTTGAATAGCCTAATATCTTTATGAAAAGTGATAAAATTATGAAGTGATCAAAAATAATAATAAAAAAAAAAGTTGCTGTTGTTTATAGAGTGAACAAAATTTACCAACAATCTTGTATCATTCTAGTTTCAGCTTGGAAGAAAATACCAGTTGGTGAGATGTTTTATAAAGATGTTTTATATTTGTAGTTCTAACATCCTAAGTATTTGATAATTCTCTTTGAGATTCCTGTTTTAAATTTATTGTTTTTCTTTTCTTTAAAGCTAACTTGCAACTCTCAGTGCCCCCTATGGGAGCTTCACAGAATAAGAAAGACCATGGAATGAAATATTGTAATGGCACAACAAAAGGGCAGAGTTAAAAATGAAACAATCTGCTCTAAGGAACAGAGAGCTGGAAATCTGAAAAGCTTACAGACACAGTCTCCTCCTGGTGCTACGGTACCTGTTACTTAGTTTTGATCAAATAATTTCCATTTTTTGCCATTTAGCCCACCTATGTTAGAATGAATGTCCCTGATAGGATGACAATTCCTGACTATTTTGATACACAAATAATACTATTGTCTAATAGGTGCTATATAAATCTTCAGTCCTATACATATGTTCAAATATCATAATACATGCTCCATAATCGATTTCAAAAGTTAGTTGTTGATACCTATATTTTTTCAAATGTCAAATAACTGCACTGAAGGCTTTTTTTTTTTTTTTTTTTTGGTTACAGTCATAGCAAGAAAAAAATTTTATGCAAAATATGTTCTCTTTTTGAAAGTATAAGTGGAAAACAATTAGCTGAAGATGGTAATTTTTTTTTTTTAATTGATACAAACCCAAAAATTCTAGAAACAGTCAAATGGAATCTTAGAAGGAGGGATCTGAACAAAGTAAAATAATTTTTACAGTTGAGATTAAGTATACCAACTGGTTTACATAATGGTATTTTATAATTGATTTATGATTACTGAAAAGAGGAGCTTATGAAGACATCTTCAAAGGACTTTTTAATCCAGTTGTTCTAATAGAATCTGCTAAAACAATTAATGATACATATAGCACTTTACTATGTTGTCATTTTTCTTTCCTAGTTAATGGATATTGCTTTCAATTTTGCGTTCAATTACTCTGATTAATTAAGCTTTTTTGTCCCCTATTTGTATTATCAGATTAAATGTTACAGAAGTTTCACTTTGGGGTAATTAAACATAATTTTAATAAGGAAAACTAATTTTTGTTTGCTTGTTTATCTTTATAAATATCCTTCTAATCCTGCTGGTACTTTTTTCTCATGGAGAGAGCCAAGAGGGAAATATAGTCATGCAAATATTTCAGAATTTGCCTCATTTTTTTTTTTTTTTTTCTCTGCACATGAACTAGAAAAGGAAGGAATTAGAGGGCAGGGATGCAGGTTTGGATTTTCCAGGTAATCACAGTCTTATGATCCTGGTTTGTTTTCTCTTTTTCTCATTATAAAGTCCAAATCAGACATGTCTCACTATGTTCCTTTGCAAGTAGTTTTCACTTTGAAGGTCCAGTTATCTACATCCTTAACTGAATGATGTTCAACTCTAATAGCACATGTATAACAGACTATTAAGATGCCTCCAGATGCCCAGATCTTAATGGAAGGTCTCATAGAACTTAATTTCCTTATAAGTTACATTTGTAAGAGCCAGAAGGGATCATACAAATCAGAAAAAAACCCCAAACAAACAAACAAAAAAACAACAAAACCCTGATAAATACCCAAAGTATTAGGGACCAGATTCCCACAAGATTTCCTCACTGACTGTTTAAATATAGTGTTTAATGCCACTAACAAAACCTCAGTAGGTGACATTGTGGCTGATTTTCTAAGAGACAACTTACTTTTGGCATTACTCCAGCCACATATATTTGTAATTTGGCTTCTCTATAGGCAAATTGACTAATGTGCCATAGATGTGGCTCTTTATCTTGAAATTTCCAGACTTCAGAGGCTTTCATAGGTGAAGAAAATGGAGTATCATTACAAACTCTTAATTATATAGAAAATGAGGTTGATTAAAAAAACCAACAACAAAACAAACAAAAAAACCACCAGTGCACCTCTCAGAACAAGGCTGAAGGAAGATGCCGAAGTTTTAAAATACATTTTCTGAAATGTTCTGAGTCAGTAAAGAGGAGAGAAATCATTAGAGACCACACCAAGGTGACTAGTTAGCTAACCCACCTGAACCCTAAACATATTTCTTAACCTCAATGAACTCTTGGAAGCTGATACTGTTGAGCTTAGAACTCCTACATTGAAGACCTTTGGGAAACAGTCTCCAGTGAAGTTTTCCAAATGTGGAGATAAATTATGGTGGCAATAACTTCCTGTTTAATGTTATCTTTCTGTTGTGCTACCCGATGTCTTATAATGCTTCACCAAGAAGGAGGGGAACATAGTTTTCTATCCAAGAAATTTCACTAGGATTTTATGTCATTAACTTCTGTAATTTTTTAACCAAAGTTAAAGTACTTACAGGTTTTTTCTTCTCTGTTCATGCATTGCACTGAAATTGAGACTCATCTGTACAATTTCACTGATATTGGCCAATAGATGTGCAGATCTATTGTTCATGAGAAGCCAAGGTGCAAACAATTTGTATGTTGGGTTCTTAGAATATATAACATTTATGTAATTTTAGAGGTGATATTTGAAAAAGACATTATTTCTGTATCTTTCTGTGATTCTTAATACTGTCTCTATCAGCAGCAAACATCTACTTGACAGTAAAGAGACAATCCCCTCTTCCTAGGAAGGTGAAAATGAAAAGCTTTAGATTACACTGTTCATGGTCACCTCTTGCCTACCCTTTAAATTACTTTCATGAGTTAAGACTATCTCCTGAACATGCTTGTGGCAGCATCAAGGTCTTTTCTTTAAGTTACTTATAATAATCTTCCATGAAACTACAGAAATATTTGTCTGTGTACAAAGCTTCATTTTAATTCTTAATTTTTCAATTTATAAATAAATCTAAATAATATTATGATTACCTTCTTTTGTTATGGCAGGCACTCTAACAATGGAAATAATTGTTGACACAAAGACAGACTCTGCAGCAAGAAAACAAACATTGCCAGACTCTAAAAATTTGCAAATCAATTCCAAATCCTTTGCAATATCTTTACATGGCCAATATTAGAAGATCTCATATACTATGACAACATAGAATCCTTCAGTAATGTAATAACTGATCATAGTTTTTCTTCACAGATATATAATCATCTGTGGAATTAGTGACTGAATGCATTTTATGAATATAACATCATGTTATCCAAGCATATAAAAAGATAAACAACATAATGGTTGTGAGAATAACCGATATAAAACTTCTACGTATTATTTAAATATAAAATTGAGAAGTGGAATTGCATATCACATATTCAGTGTAAATAAAGTTTACATTTTGATATAATTCTAAAGTTATTTTTTTTCCTGTGTGGTGGGTTGACCTAAACCCAGTTGCTCATTCACTTTCCCAGAGGGTTGACAGAGAGAATCACAAAAGCAAAAATGTGAGAAACTCATGGGTCAAGAAAAAGACAGTTTAATACTCGGGAAAAAAAACCTTAAACCCACTCACCGCTCCCACAAGCAGACTAATGCCCAGACAACCTCTGAGCCCCTTCCTTTGTAACATGCCTTTTATTTGCTGAGCATGGGTTTATGGCACAGAAAGTCTCTTCTATTAATTTGTGCCATTTGCCCTGGCTGTGTCCCCTTCTGAGATTTTGACCTCTCCTGGAAGGATGACTCCAAGGAATGGAGCCAACTGGGAGAATTTTTCTAACATGTCACTACTTGAAATATCAGAGAAGACACAGTCTGGATTTTAAATGAGGAGTAAATTTTGAATAGTGTATTTGAATACATTGATTATAGAAGGTACATTCATGATTTTTTTTTTTTTTTTTTTCACTAAAGGCAGGAATGAATGTCATCCTAGCAAGTATTTTGCGTTAGCTTCTTAATGCACAAAAATACTCAGAGTGAACTTCCACAGGTTGCTCAGCTTCTGCTTTACAGTCATTGATTTTATTACAGGAATTTTCCACTAAAGAATATGAGCTGCACTACAGATGCTAAACCATACACTGTATTCCAAAATGTGACTGGTTGGATTAATAAATTCAAGTTCTACTTATCTGATATTTTTTAAAAATCAAATTGTTTCAGATAAAAATAAATAAAAATCACCATGGGTGAAATGAAATTGTGGGTTTAAAAACTGTGGTATAATGCACACATGTAGACAGTCAGACAGAATTGTGAACCATACTGTAGAAACACTTTTGTCTTTGACACTGAAATCTTGCATTTAAAATTAGCATTCCTTTGAAAGCTGACAGCTGAATCAATGGTTACTTTGAAACTGATGTGAATCATTATGAAGGTCTAAGAATCCTTTCTTTTTCTTTTGTTCCCCTCCCTTCCCCTCCCCCCGCGATAAATTAATAAATAAAGTCAAAGATATAAGTTAGGGAACAAATAAGGCACTCTTTATAGTGCTGTAAACAGACTGTGACCTAAAACATTTGTTCAGCACTCTAGTTTGTTAACAACATCAGATTCAGATCACTGGCTCATATTACCTGGAGACAGAAAGAAAATTGGTTAAACTAATTAGGAAATTTGCAAGACAGGTAATTCATGTTTAAGACTCCAGAAAACATACACCATGTTTCATAATAGGAACACAATTGCATAGCTGATATACAGATGATGTGCAAATATAACTTTTATTTATACAACAGAGATGCAAAACAAATCCGGATGGAAATGGAAAATCTCATCTATCAAATCAGAGACTATTCACAGTAAAATTTCATTTTTCAGGGCTTACCATATATGCAACTTACATAAATCACTTTGGTTTTGCATAAAAATAGGAAAGCTTACAGGAAAAATGTCTTATGCTCACTAGGTATCAAGTAGATGAAAAATTTTTCCTATATTGACTAAATTTGTCTCTAGATTTAGTTTATTGTAGTGTAATTATGGTAAGAAAGAACTTGAACATTCTGATGATGATGGACACTTTAGATGAGTCTTCTAAAAAGATAACCTTTTAATTTGAAGGGAATGGTAAATGCCCTTCAAATGATTCTAGTGTAATGTGAGGTAAGGAACATCTAACAGTTGTACCACTTCTTGAAACTAAAATTTATGGAAATCAGTCATAAATCTAACCAACTGTCAGTAATCTTCACTCATCTCAAAGGCAGCTTTTTCACTGACATAAGGGAAAGTTAGATAAATTTCCAGTAATCAGTTGTGCTAAACCACATTAAAGACCACAGTGTGAAGCACATAATATAAAAATATGCTAAAATATCAAATACATTTGTGCATTGGGTAAAAGAATACATCACTGTAGTAATACATATATTGGTCCACTATGAAAATAGTTTTGTGTTGATACAGAAAAATCATTACTTTCAATTATTCATCTTCAATGCCTCTGAATACTATTACTTGTTGTCTTTCTCCTCTGAGGCAGTTTTTGTCTGCTTTTCTAAATTCCACAACTCTACATTTGGTAATGGAAGAAGAAAAAACAAGTCATGATGGAGAATTTATGGATATTTTAAGATTATACTGCTTTCCTCAGTCTTAAATTTCCTGACATATTTATTAGTTTATTATTATTTATAATAAAAATGGCCATATGTGCAACAGGCTTATAGAGTAACATACTATTGATCTGAGGTTTGACTGATGAGTCTCTGAAAAACCACTTTCTGCCATTACTGAAATTATTGTTTGTTACGTTTTCGCTTTGAAAAATGTGGTTCCTTCTACATCATATTTAACCAGAAATTTGGAAAACCATTTTAATATGGAAAACATTCATAAAGGAAAACCATAATGGTACGTAAAAACTGAAATGGCAGCATTTCAGATACATTGTCTTAAAGTGTGTGTACTAGCCCTACTGGTAGCTCCAGCAAAGGGATTGTTTGTGAGCTTTCTGTCCTTAAAAATTCTGCAGAGCATTTTCATCATCTTAACTTTCCTTTACATGATTTATGGGTTCATGATTGTTCTAGTTTCAAACTTCAGTTGGAATTTCTTCCAAAAAAGCTTGGAGCCAATGCCTTAGTGTCAGTAAAGATGGTTAACAAAGAACACAATGAATATGCATATCCTGATGTTAACAGCTTTAGCCAGAGCCTTTTTGTTCTGATCTCTCCCCAGGCCAGAGGGGGAGGGAAGACTGGCTCGGGGCATGGGGTGGGAGGGGAAGGGGTCGGCATTTCTGCACAGGTCAGGAGTTCAGCGGCTCGACGCAGAGGAGAGAGGATGGGAACACACCATGTCCGGCATTACTGGGGGACTAGGATTGTGTCTTTTGCTCTCTGGCTTTGCTGATCACCCGTGAACACCACGGAGACTGCTGTGAGGAAGAGAAACACGCCTGTTTTCTATACTGCAGAGGGTGGGTTTCTGCTGCTTTTGTCATCAACCCCATGGGATCTGACCTGGCATCTGTGCTCCTGCCATTCCCCTGAGAGAGGCCAGCTGGCCGGGTGCGACATCACCACCTGCCATCCATAAATATAACTGCAACCCTTGAGAGAGCGAGCAGCCAGTGGCAGAGGTGCGGCACGCCACCTGCTGTCCATAGATATAATTACAGTTCCCCTTTTGGGGGTAGCCAAAAAGACCTTTTAACTGTTTGCCTTGTTGTTTGGGGGTGGAGGGGTTTATTACAAATTGTTGCTGTTTAGTTCTTTTCTGGAGATATATATATATATATATATGTGTGTATTGTGGTTAAGAGCTGTTATCCTTTTATATATATATATTTTTCCTAATTAAAGTTCTGTTTTCTAAATTTAAAGGAAAGGGATTATTTTTTTTTGCCAACATAGATATCTCAGTTCTCCCCTTGAACTAAGACAATGATTCATAGGGTTAGGTGGATGAACAGACATTTATGATAGAGTTAACACAGGTGTTTGTGGTGCTTATTTCATGCTATTTTATTATGTTTTATTTTATTTATTTTATGTTATTTTCAGAGGGCTATAATAGATTTTTGTTCATACACAATAGATTTTTGTACATACAAAGAAATAAAATTAGGTTTTTCTGTTTCTATGTACCTGACAGAAAAGTGCAGCTCACAAGACCAGAAATTTGTGATCCCATCCATCTGTGGCCTTGTTTAGTTTACCAATGTATCTCTTTCCTAAAAAAAAAAAAAAGTGCTAAAAACTACAGTGGATGTTCCATAGCGACCACAAACCTTTGTCAGTGTTCAATTCCTTTTACCATCAGTAGAGTATCTGTTAGTATCTGTTAGATCTCCCTGCTTCATTTTAAGATTAGTGTTTGGGCATGAACAATGCAGTATATTCTTTCTTTTGGCCACAGTATGTATTTGAAGATTTTTATGTTTATATTGAGAAAATATTATGAAAAATTCATCATCAGGTAAAAGTATTCTTCTTAAGTCAAGTTGCGTGTAAAATCTAACTTTGTTCTTCCTCACCATTGTTTACCTTAAAGATGAATTACATTGGTATGACCTAAATATGCACAGAGAATTGATACTGACAATTATTTTCCTACATGATTTCTTAAGGTCACAACCTTAGAATTACTTTGATTAATGTGACAAATTGAAATAGAACTGATAGGTCAATAATTTTCCACTTATTCTTTTAGCTCAAAAATAATTAAACATTGGTTCTTATCCAGTGTTTTGAAATTCCGTACAACACCCCGTGGAAGTTCTTGTGCAGTTCTTTGTGTATACTACTACAAATTTATTTAAAGCATCTCAAAAGCATCTAGAAAGCTTGCTGTATTCTTTTACATATATTTTGCTATTTTTTTTTTACCTTCTATCTCTTTCATCCATTAATTTCCAATCACCACAAAACTGCATGAAGAGAGATCAATTTACCAATGTAAGATTTACAGCCTTAAATAAGTCACATTTGATTTTGGTGTTATGATAAAATTCTGTCTCATCAGTGTAGGGAAGAGTAAGCTTTCCTAGTGAGTTCTCCTTATCCAAATTTTCTAGGATGAAAATATTTCTTAAATCTCTATTTGCCAACCAATCTGGGCACTCATTCATTCTCACTGAATTTCCAACACCACTTTGACTTAGCTTGAGTTGTTAATCTGTATACCTTAATCTCTTTCTGCTCAATCTATTAAACTTTTTTTTTTTCCATTAAGTATGTTTCTTTGCAGAGCATGCCACAGTACAACTAACTGAATAGCTTTAGATGTTGTATATGAAAGGACAAGCATATTACAGTAAAATTATACAAATCCTTCCTTGGTCTTTTTTGAGTGTGCAGGGAAAAGTTGGAAACACGAACTTTATAGAAAAGTATAAAAAAAGAAAAAAAATGTAGCTCACATGTACAGTTTCATAAGGTTATAATCCCAGGAACTACACAGAAGTGAATAAAACATTTAGAACTTTCTAAGTATTAATTTTTATGAAACCATGTGAATATGTTTGCACTGTAGGTTTGTGTGCTGTCAGCCAACATGAATCTAGGTGAAAGAACTGTTTATTAAACTTGTAAATAGACAAAAGCATCTTCAGTCTGCATTCTCAGAAGTATTCAGCTTCTTTCCTAACTTCATTGATAGCAAGATAACTAGGGTCTGAATCTTTGGAAGGAACTGAGTCTCAGTGTGCACTCACTCTTCGGTTCATGTGTTCCAGCTTACATATTAGAAGCATACTCTAGGTCTCAATTATGTTATCTGCATGGTCAATGAAATGAGTCACCTCCAGAGTACATTTCTATGTATTTCTTTCTAGCTCACAAAAGTGAGAAAAAATCATGGATCAAGATAAAGACAGTGTAATACGTGAAAGAAAGCTGTGTGCAAGCAAAGCAAAGTAAGTCCTTTAATCACCACCTCCTCTCAGCAGGTAGGAGTTTAGCTATTTTCTGGACAGCGTGTTTAATGGTTACTCAGGAAGGCAAACACCATAAAAAAGAATGTCCCTCCTTTGCCCTCCTTTCCCTGAGGTTTTATTATTGAGCATAACATCATAGGCTACAGAGTATCCCTTTGATCAGTTGGGGTCAGCTGTCCCAGTTGTGTCCCATCCCAGCCCCTTGTCCATCTCCAGCCTACCCACTGAAGGGGCAGAGTGAGAAACAGGTGTCACACCAAACAGCCTGATGTGTTATCAACACTATTTTCGCCACAAGACAAAACCACAGCACCATACAGGCTATTATGAAGAAAATTAAGACAGCCCTCATACAATCTCCACCCCTTATGCCATATCATTTTCATTATGCTCAGGCCTTCATCATCCAATATATCCTTGTTAAGCAGCAAACAGCTTCCTGTCCTTTCGTACATGAACAGGGAACCACAGCAGTCCAGGCTGCAACTGTGGCCATCCAGGCTGGAAAGTCCTTCCTCGATCCCAGATTCCACAAGTTCTGAACACTTTAGAATAGAATTTGCACAAAACCCCCTCTCAACTTCCCTTTTCCATTGTTGTTAAGTGGATTTTTTTTTTTTTTTTTGCATGAGATATTGAAAGATTAGTGCATGAAGGTTTTAAAACCGAAATGCCATTTTCTGTTTTTTTTTTTCTCTTAAAATGTAAAATAAATATTTATGCACTTGTACAGCAAACTATATTCAGTGCATAAAATAGAAAAAAAATGTTCGGTGGACAGAATTAATAGATTATTCATTTATCTCAATTTATGAGACACTCAAATAATTACAAAGGAAAGCCACAAGTCTCAAAGAGAAGAGTTCTGCAATAGTTTCTTTGAGCTGTTTTTTGTAATACATACAAAATTAATTGGAACTTTAAGTCATTTTTCCTAAGTTTCAGCAACTGGCTTAAGTATCTAAGGTCTTAATTCCACTACAGAGTTGTCTTTTTCTCTGCTTGAGCTGCACTCTTGCCAAGATGAACCTCAGCCAAAACAATCAATAAGCTACTCTGCCTGAAACAATGAAAATTCATTCTCAGAATTCTAACTTATTCAAAAAGTGAGATTTTTTCCTTTTGTTTAAATGATTTTCATTCTTTCTCACTCAAGAGAGTGAGAAAGGACAGGCTCTTCATTTTATTTTTCTCCTTAGCCATTGGATTACTGGTTTCAGTCCATCTCAAGGTCACACTAAAGGTTACCACTATTTGACAGTGAATTATCCTAAATGAAATCAATTGGTGACCTCATTCTAACCCCTGCTGTGTATGTCCTCATCATAATTCAGCAGAGTGAAGAGACACTAAATGGACCCAGAGTTTGAACTCAAGAGATGTTTCCTCCAAGCCTCAGTTAAGACATACTGCACAGAAACATAAACAAGCTTCTTTATGAGTATTTCTTTGTGTAAATTATATTCCAGTCATCACTATGAAAAATAATTTATATATTTTAGTAGAAGAAGAAATTTTTTAGCATAAAGATTCTTCATCAGTTTACATATTTAGTTTCAAATTTATCATGCTCTTCTTTAAGACTTTCAGGTGAAGTATCAAATGCAATGAATATACAATTTTCTGAGGGATAATGAGTTACTTTTCCTTATTTAGATGGCATTATTTGAAATAAAGAATTTTAAATATATGTATTGTCCTTAATCCAGTGAAGTTCATTTCTTCACTGTGGTTAAGAACCACTACTACAATGCAAAGAAAAGAAGTAAAGTAATTTTCATGTGATAGTTATACAACCATTGTATAACTATAGTAACAAGATTTTGTAACAATTTTTGTCCTTGTTTTGTTGTGCCAGTTCAAATCTTGTGTCCAAAAAAATCTGTTATAAAACAATTTCAGACAACTGAAATTCCACAGAGGTTTGAAAATAATTAGGAATATTTACCAGTTCCTACCAGTAACTATAATAACACAGCCATAAATCTTGTAACTCATTTATTACGCCCTGTCTAATCAACATTGTATTGTCTTTGTTTCATCTGGGATAAAGTTAATTTTATTCCTAATAGCTGTGTTTTGGATTTAGTATGAGAATAATGTTTAGTAATGAGAATAACTGAACCATTTATGGTTCAGTTGTTGCTAAGTAGTACTGCCCCTCAGTCAGTGAGAAAATGCACAAGGAGCTGGGAGGGGGCATGGCCAGAACATCTGACCCAAACTGTCCAAAGGTATATTCCATACCATAGAATATCATGCCTAGTATAAATACTGGGAAGGTTGGCTGGGAGAGGCCAATCGTTGCTGGGGGATTGCGCTGGGCATTGGTCAGTGGGTGGTGAACAATTGTATTGTGCACCACTTGTTTATCTTGAATGTTATTTTTCTCTTTTTGCTATCTTCATTATTGTTATTGTTGTTATCATCATTATCATCATCATCATCATAATCATCATCATCATCATCATCATCATCATCATCATATTTTATTTCAATTATTAAACTGTTCTTATCTCAACCCTTTGAAGAGAAAGATTTTGCCTTTCTCTTTCTGATTGTCCTCCCCATCTCACCATGGAGGGGGTGGTGAGCAAGCAGCTGTGTGGTACTTGGCTGCCAGCTGAAGTTAAGCTATGAGATGTATATATTTCTAAATTCACAACGATTAATCACCAAACTAATTTGACAACAGGAGGTGTTACTGATGACACTGCTCTGTGAAAATATAAAGTTTATGTAACAGAACATGCTCTAAAACTATTGCTACAATTTCTGAGGAAAGATTCAATGATATCCCATTGAAACATCCACCAGTATTGGAAACAAACCCTACTATACTCCACTGTTTTCTTGATGAGATCTTACTGACAATGATTTATTTTCCCTCATTCTTACACAGTAAGTCTTACATACTCCATACTTATAAATATATGAATGTTTATGTGTACACAGACAGCCTTGTACATTTGACATATATAATATCTAAGCTAAGCAATTAGAAAAAAAATTAAGTGTTAAGTTGACGTTTTTTGATGCTCAGGAAAGAGTTGATGTTATTATATTAGTTTTATTGTTTATTATCTTTTCAATATCTTTACCTCAGATTTATCCCTCTTCCCATTTTCTAGAACATAAAAATGTATATTAGTTACTCTTAAATAATTGGTAATGAATTTCACAGGCATGCTGGATGCAACTTGTACAAACAGGCCAGAAAATCTGAAGGCAGAGCCAAGGCAAAGTCATGCCAAAACATTAGACGATCCATTGGAACTGATTATACATGTACAAAAGGGAAAACGCGTGAAGTGATATATAAGGTCACTGTGACAGCCAGAAGGTAATGCCAAAATATTCCTACTGGTTTGGCTCGTTCACATGTATGGGCACAGAGCTGATTCAGAGCCAAACACTCTGCATGGGCCAAACTTAACTTCCTTGGCTTGCCCACCTTCAAAGCACAGCTGTCGTGGCAAAAACAACCCATCAGACATGAATTCATTTTGCTAGTTTTCATCTGCCGTGACTTTGTAAGATGCAGCCACCAAGGGCAGAGTGCTTTGCTGCTGCTGCTGCTGCTGCTGTTCTGAGAATAGTCTGCACTACTCAAAAAACCTGTTGGACTTACATTGTCTATTGCAATGAGGTGTCAGGTTCTGAATAATAAACATGCTCCTAATGAGGTCTAGGCACCTCTAACCAAGATTTTGAGAGTGATACTAGTGATTTTGATTGTGCTACATGCTGGGGCCCATCTGGAAACACCAGAGAGGTCTGATTTGCAAAAACCACAGTCATCTTTGCAAAGGATCAATTAAACCTGGTCTTGAATGGGACCTTCCAAAGCTGGGGTTGTCAAAATCATTAGTAAATTTTTAACTATCTTGGTCTAATTAGTTTGAGTAAGAGAGAGTAGAAACACACTGACAAAAGATTTTCCAAAGTCCTAATAGTTATTTTCTATTTAACCACAGTAGAAGCTAAGGTGTTTGTCTGGCTTGTCATCCATCCCACCATCACGCCCAACCAGCCACAAAATGTTGTCTTGAGTTTCTTCTCATCTATGCTGTGATCCTAAATTCTGTTAATTACAATTTCAGTAAGAAACCATGGATTTCTGCTTAATGCATGAATTTTAAGATGCTTGTATAGTTAATATAGAAATGAAGCAAGAAGCACAGAGTTTAACATAAACTTACTGTTCAATATATAGACATTTCCCTTTATTATCACTTCCACTACAACAAATGTTAATAATTTTAGGAAAATGTTTATTATGATGGCATGAAAAGAATAGAACACCTTTTTCAGCCAGAAAAATGTAAAGTAGAAAAAGCTCATGGCAAAACAACATGCTTTTAAGTTGATCTGAGTTTTCTAGCTTTGTCCTCCTACACTAGTTTCATGGAGGTTTTTGAAGGGTTCTGAGAACATTTTCTGCATGGGAAAAAATAGCACATCACTTTTCTTAAAATATTACACTGTTTGTTTTTTTTTTTTCTCAAGTATATATTTTTTTCTTTTCTTCAAGGAAAAAATGAAAGATTAATTTGTTATAGAATGTGATTTGATTTCGCTGCCTTTAATTAATCCTTGGATTATGATTGATAAATAAATTTCTTATTTATACTAGACTTCTGAAATATTAATACATACTCTACAGACAATGAATTTTCAAATTCTTATTTGAAGCAAAATCTTCAATCGTGATTGAAGGTAAGACTTGACTACCTCAGGATTTCTTTATTGAAACCAGAACATAAAGTCTTGTACATGAAAATTATCACAGAGGATGTGTATTTTTTTTTTTTTTTGCTAGATGTCATAATAATGTTTAGTAGTATATCATCAAGGTTTTTGCAATTTGTCTTACAATTGCTGCCTTATTTTAGTGTAGCAAACATAGTTACATGCCAAAAGTTCATGAACCATCAAAATTAGATAAATTTTTTGAAATTATATTTTCACACATTCCAAATGCAGTTTTATTGATATATGTGGAAATAATTTAACAGACAATCATAAAATCATGGAATGGTTTATGCTGGAAGTAACCTTTAAGATTGTCTACTCCAGCTCACTGCCATGCACAGGAACACTCTTCTATAGACCAGGCTGCTCCAGGTCTCAACTACCCTGACCTTGAACACCTTCAGGGATGGGGCATTCACAGGACAACTTGTTCATGTGTCTCACCACTTCATAGTGAAGTCATTTACTGAGGTTTAACTGTGTGTGAAACTATGACCTCTGTTAAAGCAGTTCCAAGGGAGCTCAAGTCCCTGCTAGGTGGAATTGGTACTGAAAATTCATCCTTAAAGACATCATTTACTGAATTTGCAATAAAGCACATTCTCATGCAGATGTGTAGTGAACCTTTGCTGTTCCTGTTACTAACAGACTTTTCCAGAAAGTTTTCTCCTTGAAATGTTCTGGTGAAACAAGTGGGAAAATAAAGATCTAACATTAGATAATATGTTAATAAGGAAAACCTCCAATCAT
Source organism: Xenops minutus (assembly GCA_035221455.1). Taxonomy (NCBI): domain Eukaryota; kingdom Metazoa; phylum Chordata; class Aves; order Passeriformes; family Furnariidae; genus Xenops; species Xenops minutus. Next base: position 17,173,450 of record JAWWEE010000040.1, on the reverse strand, counting down.
TTGAAACCACATCCATATTTTTCCTTTGTATACTGTTACAGAAAAACTCAGAAAAAATATTATTTTCTTTAAGGAAAAACCCCACATTTCTTCCAGGTGATTCCTAAACTGAAAGGATGTCTTAGTAAAAAAAAAAAGCTGTTACCGCAGAGCCGCCTGACCAATGGATTCCACTCTTTGCTTACTGTGAAAGTGCTTATGGGATGAAAAAGAGAATGATACTTAAACAGTCCATACATGATTATTAAGGACACATCAAAGAAGAGAGAGGTTTTCAACTTGACCATATCCAGGGTTAGACATTTCCATCACTGGAACTGCTAAATTAAAACAGAATCTTTTACCTGATGACTCCTTCTTTCCTCCACTTGAAGGCAATGCTGTCCCTTGTGCTGTAGCATGACAGATGCCTTACTTTGAGACATTGCATACTCAAAAAAGAAGACAGTCACACTTCAAGTATAAATCTTTCACTACAGAGTATAATTATGAAGAAAAGAAATTATGCTTCAGAAATTAATTTAGTTTGCTAAATGGGAACTGGACTTCTTTGGCACTTTAGTTTGATCCAGAAATCCCAAACAATTCCAAAGCTCTTTCCCAGCAAGTGAAAGGTTGAAATAGGTTTTTGTATGAAATATTTTAATCATCAGTGATTAGCTGCAGCCCCATAGCAATTAGTGTTTAAATTAACAGAAAAGTAATTTGAAAATACTCAGAAAGGCTAACTACGCTTTTGAACTTTCCCCTACTTTCTCCAAGAAAACTACTTCAAATATTTTTTTCTGGAATAGGAGTATATTTTGAAATGTGCTTAAATAAAAACAAAATAGCCGCTGTATTGTATGTATTAAATAAATATATCTTTTTATAAGGCGAAGCTTTATTTCACTGGCTTGATACAAAATGCTGTTTTCTGTTTCCTGATAGCAAGTGAAGACAAACATACACATGTGCAAATGATTCAAGTCTGATGGGTTTCTAGTAGGTGAATAAAGATGCCACATTATATATTACTTTCTACTGTGACTGTACTGGGTCTGTGAATGTTTTCCCTAGGTTTCCATGAAGGGGCAGTGTAGGGTGATAGACCAGTTTAAGGCCTTGATGACTGTCCTGTTTGGTGACAGGTCACACTTCAGCAGCTGGAGGGGGCAGTCCCAGAAATCTATTGTCAGAGAATAATGGGTTACACAAAAAGGGACAAAGAGAGTCCAATGGCTTCCCAAAAGTCCTCAGCAAAAGGAGGAGATTTCCTAGCAATGGACTGATAGGATTAACAAAGAATGGTGAGTTATGGAAATAATATGGCCTTTCTTTGCAACATCCTACAGGAACACAGGGAGCCGGCTCTCAGGCCTCTGTTACCTGCCTATCACCCCAAAAATTTTTATTGCCTATAGTCATTCAGACTGCCTAAGAGAAAAAAAGAAGTATAAAAAGAGATAGGACATGAGCAAAATCAGGGTTCCATCATCTCTGAGGGATAACTAACAAGCTGCCCAGTCTCCCCCTGCTCCTTCAGACACTGTAGAGGTGAGCAACGATTTAATCTGCTTTTCTTTATGCTTTAGGCCTTCTGCAGGAACAGTTGTTCTAACAACGATCAGATACTGCCCTGTGGTATATTGCTGCCATTTATGAGGATGCATATACCAGTCTGAGAAGACCTGCTGATCGTCCACAATTTTTTTGATTCTTATTTTCCTAAATTGATATACAAGCTACTCACTACCTGTTAGCTATGTTAAACGTGCCTGACCCTCCCTGATCAAGGTTCATCAGAGGCAAAAGCTTCAAAAAGTTATTAGATATCTCTAGAGGTTGCTACAAAGGTTGACAGATGTCAGGGCTCTTGTGGCTATCCTTACCTGGGAGCTGTGGTACCTTCAGATTCCTTAGAGGTTCCTAGGAGTCTCTCAAGAATCTCTGATAAAATCCAGAGGGTAAATAAAATCACAAAACAGAGACTAGAAAGTTCTGACAAACAGGATTTTTATTTTGAGTGGTATGTAAAAGAGTACTTGTAAATGTCCTGTGAAGTGAGCATTTATAAGCATTTAAATAGGTAAACAGTCTATCTTTTTTGCAAGTTTTTGATCATAATGAAACATTTTAAGGTATTTGCTACAAACCAGATATTATTTTTTTTTACTAAAAAATGAATTAGTTTGCACATTAAACTGTGTTTTTCTTGGATTCCTTGCCGTCATAGCATGAAAGCAGCAAAAGACAAAAAGAATAGCCTGAAAAGATGGTGAGGTTTGTCATGGTCATTATTTTTGAGGGAATGCATCTGATGGTTGTCCTAGAAGAATGAGCAAACAGTGCTCTGCCAAAAAATTCTCTAACATAAACTTCCAGCAGTGAAAAAACCCACTCTGCTACATACAGAATTTTTCTCCTTGGGTAGAGAATGAGAACATGGATTATATATGACAGGTACATAGATGCATTGCTTAATCTTTTTGAGAACACTCAGATATGAGAATGAGAAAAACAAACAAAGAAGCTTACATAGCATAGCCTTTCCTCACAGTCTGATACCAGAATAGGTAATGACTACCAGAGAAAGAAGGGAAGTTTATAGACTAGGAAATAAGCTTTCATAAAGATAAATGAAATTGTGATGAATAAAAAATAGAAACTAGACTAATTTGTAATTTATTGCTCAACTACCAACAATGAAACTATAGAAAATGAGACACATTAGAAAGATAGAATTTCTATAGAATTTACAGCAGCGCAAAAAAGAATGAGATAAGCATGAACAATCTTTCTCTCCCAGTATATTTTCCATGTAATCAAAGCACAGTGTGTGATTAAAAGCAAGTTTACAGTTATTTTTGAAATATTTATTGCATTTTTAATCCCACAAAAAATACATATAAATCACAACAAATATACATGTATGAAATACATATATTAAAGTTAAACTTTTCTAAAGATCCTCCATTATGAATATACGACAGTAAAATAAATTCATTTAAATTCCATGTTCTAGAACAGTTGAATTAATAAATTATCTACAGTATTTTCTGACAAAAAAAATGCAGTACTGAAATGTTTAATTTACAGAAAAAGGTGTACTAATTCTGCTAACAGTTAAAGGTAGTTTTTCAATTATAAAATCAAGTGTTATTGATATCTGAAAGGTCTGCTGACAATGTTAGCCTATTTCAACAATTATTGTCATAAAAATGAATTATTTACCAAATTAATTAAAATTACAACGTCCCAGAAGTGAATCTAAAAGGAAATGCAGGGGCTACAATTAAAATTTTCTGTGAGAAAAAGGTATATAATAAAATTCAGCTTGCTAGTTACTTATATCAAATGAAAAGACAGAGGTACATAAAAACTGAGTTCACAGAATCCTGGTTGCTGCAGCTGGAGAAGCCCAAATCATCCTGATATAAGAATACAAGTATGTCCAAAATCTTGTTTTCCAGTTTTCAGATCTTGCTTGTCACTTCAAAATGAAGTTTGGGATTCAAAGAATAAAACCTCTTCTTTCATCTACAAACCTAAGCTACCATCTATAAAAAGGTTCATGCTTTAATTCAGAAAGTTTGTGGGAAAAGAAGATTTAACCTTCCATTTGTAAACTTAATGACTACAGAAGAAGGGAAACCTACAATGAGTTTCTTGCTTGGATCAAAAGATGACCAGTTCTGCTGCAGTCTGCTCTGACAATGTCTGGAAATAGCATAGTCAGGGTTTGTGTATCCTTCCTGACAAAGATATCATTCTGCAAAAGTATATATCTGCAAAAAGATATTACTCAAAAATGAGATATTCATAAAGTAGAACGTTTATACTTTATAGCCTAATTGTCAAGAAGTATCACTAAAGAAGAGAGATTATGGTTTTGGACATTTCTGTAGAATATATCTGGTTTTATTTTGCCGCCTTAAGAAGAGCAAAGAGAAGGCATCTCTCTGACAGTCAGGCATTAGATCCCATGTTTTCTTCTTCTCCACCACAGCTGACATACCGTTTTACTCTATAAAAACTTAAATGATGTTCATAATCCACCATCATGGCCTCTAAATATTCAGTTACCTATTGTTTCATAACCAGGTTCTTCAGTCAGTTGTTCCTAATTTTTTTCAAATCTATGTTAGTTCACTTCTTCACCTTAGATTTGCCTTCCAAATCCATTCTTGAGCATCAGTCGATGTTGTCTTGAGAATCAGTCCATCTTCTTTATCAATAACTAAATCAATTCTCTATTTATAAAATCCTTTCCCAGTTTATCAGTTTTACATTCCCCTTTATGGTGGAGGTTCAGCTGTAGTTTGTCTTAGGAGTATAGATGCAGAGGTCCATCGTTCTCCCCCTAGAGTGTCTTTTATGTCCAAGGCATCAATAATTTGTCTATTCAGGAAACATTTCCAAGCTTTAACATCTATAAAGTCTCAGACTTTAAAAAAAGAAAGAAAGAAAAAGAAACCTGCAAATTTTTTATTCATTTTGTTTTGCTTTGAAGAAAATTAATTCAGTAACAAGCAGGAACAAGAACAGAAATACAAAGTGGCCCAATTGCAGTAGGTCAACAAATTGCCACAAATAATTGTCCTAAGATTTCCACCCCTTTTTCAGCAATTATGTATCTGATTAACAAAGTATAAATAACTCCCAATCAAGGAATTGCAAAATTTTTAGGGTTAGAAAGCAAATCTGGAATTCATCTATTCCAATCCTCCTGCCAAATTAGGGTCACCTAAAGTAAGTTACATGGGAACAGGTGGGTTTGGAATGTCTCGAGAGAGGGACACTCTATGACCTCTGCGGGCAGCGTGTTCCACTGTTCTGACACCTTCATTGTAGAGTTTTTCCACATGTTGAGGAGGAACTTCTTGCATTTTAGTTTATGGCCATTGCTCCTCGTCCTGTCACTGGACACCACTGAAAAGAGTCTGGCACCCTCCTCTTGATGCCTCTTGATATTAGATGCATTAATGAGATCCTCTCTCAGTCTTCTCTTCTCTAGACTAAATCCTTGTTATCAAACAAGATAATCATGAGCATGGTGTAAAATTAACATGTTTTAATTTATGGTGAGGACCAAGAGGTTGCACTCATTCAACCTATAGTTCGATGAGAGAACAGTGATTTGATTAACTATAGAAACTAAAAGTTTTCCTGGTTTATGATTCTATGCTTAATGCTCAAAAAAACATTGGCTTCAAAAAGAACATACTGTAAAATTAGGTCTGCAAAAACTGGTCTTCAAATACTCAAAGCATTTTATTAGAACCAGGTCTTCTTTTATTCCTCTGAAATGATGGATGCTAAGACCTTATCTTTCTGAGGAAAGATGAAATATGATTATAACCATTCTTTGGCTTTCAGGAAAAAGGCATCAGACATCATGAGATTAACTAAAAAAAACATTTCAATTGTGAATAAATGTATGAATATTACGTTTAATAATCATCTCAGGACATAATGCTTTCAGAACTAGTCCAAAGGAAATGCTGTCTTGTGGTGTATCTCCATGACAATATACAAAGGAATCACAACCAATTTTCTCCTGAGGTTTTGTGATCGGAGAGGCTAAGTGGCAATGCCTTTGGTCTGCAAATAAATATGAATCAAAATATGTATGAAAAAGCTGCTTCAGAAGCAATGCATGGAAGAATGAGAAGTTTGCTGGAAGGGGATAACAAAAAACCGTTACTTAAAGAATTGTATTTTAACCTGTATTGCTTCACACAGTATAATAAATATATAAATAGTAGAGGGATAAAAGTTGGTTTTTTGTTTGTTTGTTTGGTTTGTTTTATTTTTAAAATGCTTTTAAGAATGACATTCAACTTCTTGAATAATTTTAAAAATTAAATTATGCTAGAAATTAAATACTTTTCCTCACTGGGATGGATAGTAATGAAAGAAAAAAATTCTACTACTACAATAAATGTGTGAAAAAAGACACTCAAAGTCATATTCTTGAAAATGTTAAAAAATTGCTAGATTTCTAGTAAAGATTTCTAAATTCAAATATTTTCAGTATTGTTCATTTTTATCACCCAAAGTCTACATGCAAAATTATTCCGTCATGCAATTAACATTGACAAGAAACAGTTTGTTTTATAAATCACATATATTTTATAATTTTTGTGTCAGTTATACAGTAAACACTGCATATAATTTTTCTAGAAATTTCCCTAGTATCCTCTTAAATCTCCATAAAAAAATCTGGTAAAAATTTCTTTAACAGAAGATATTGATTCCTACGTCTTCATAGTCAAAAACCCGTTTCACAGGTTACTAAAATTGGTCAGTGTGTAGTGCCGGGACCTGAGGCTGACTTGTCAACCACAATTGCCAAACTTGCCTACTCTGAGAGAAGATTGTGATTTCTGAACTGCCCACAGAAATTGGTTTCTGGTGTAGAAAAGAACATTTTATAATGACACTAAGAAGCAAATTCAATCTGTCTTGAATCCTTGAGTTTTAACACATCTTTTAAAATCTAGATTCATACAACTGTTTTCCATTAATAAATACTTACTGTTTTTTTTATTATATTTAATTCAATGTGCCAGAGTAATTATGTATTTAGAGCTTTCTAAATGTGATTTTTTTGCTTTTCCTTTCTCTACAAAATAATCAGGCTCATCTTGCAAACAACTAATCATATCCTAAAGTAAAATAAAATCTAATTGCTTTTCAAAAACATATTAAAAACTGCTGACATTTCACTTTTTTGCAGGTTAAATCACAAAGCTTTACCTTATGACAATCAAAAAAAACCAATTTCTTCATAATTTCTGTAGACATATCACTTAAAACAGGAACAGATTACAGGTTTTTTGCAATACAAGTTTAGTTGCAATGTTGTATACTGTAATACTGCAGCATTTAAGATATTGGGAATGTAATTGATCAGACAACACAGTCTTTCCACAAAACCTTTTTTCAGTTTATTTTGTAGGCTCAGACCTTGAGAATTCTGAAGCTGGAGATCTCAAAAGACAAAATGGGAAAAACCTCACATGTTCAATGAGTTTATAACTTACTTAACTAGGCACCTGCATTCTAGAACTTTTATCATGTTTAGTTATTTTGAATGTTGCCTAAAGCCAACTAGGACAAGAAGAATCTCCAATCTTTAGAATATTTTCTAAATAAGATATTAGACTTTGATTCAAAAAGTATCTGCACAAATACACTTTAAGTGGTGATGTACTTCAGTTTAATGACTCAAGTTTCACATGAAAGTAAGAATCTTTTACTGCTTTTATTATTGTATTTTTCTTATTGTGGTATGTTCATGAACAACTAAAAGGTTACATTTCATATTTATTTGCAGAAATATAACTTAATGTACTGGCTTCAAGGGAATGGAGAATAATAAATCTTCTTACTGAAAATTCCAAATATAAGGTTTTAGTTCCTATGATAAAATCATGGCTAGATTCCCAGGTGGGGGGAGAATGATAGTGTAAGTGCCTAGGTACCTGTCCAGGGTTTTTTACCCCCTAGAGATCATAAAGTGGAACTGCTGTCAGTAAGGGTCCTGTTTCCATCATTATGAATACAAATAATTGCATAAATCCATATATTCCATAACAACCTAAAACCAGACAATTAAAAAAAAACCCACATCTACCACTGCTGAGGAGACAGAGCAGAAAATCTGATCCCACAATAGAAGAGGTGTCATTCCTTTTTTTCCATTGAAATGCTGCGGGTAGCACTGAGATCCTGTTCTGGCAGTATGAAGCAGGTTAACAGTACAGGAGCCTCTCTGCTTGGAGAAACGTGATGCAAGTACAAACTAGAATGTATATATTAGCATATTTTTGGCACTTCCAAGGCTCTACAATGTTTTATGATTGAATAGATATTAAATGGAGTTTTCTGCTCAGTTTGAAAAGCAGCATCCCACACCTCTGGTTATAATTTATCTTATGTTTCTCGTGCATCCATCACTTCAGTAACTCAGCACCAGTCAGAACAAACTTCTTTCTGACATAATGATCATGTCTGTTTTATTGCATTCTACTGTACTCTCTAGTTTTCTTAGTCATCAACATAGAAAAATATTTTTTTAAGAGTTTCAAGAACATAATTAGAATATTTTTTTGTTGGTCTGACAGTCTTTGACTGAGGAATTACCCAGAATTTGAAGGGTTCTAGCAATGGCATCTATACAAACACAGAAAGGAAAATGCTCTTGACATTTAAAAGGCATTTAGACTATTGCATTTTGTTTGATTGAAAATTAAATCAGTTTTCCTGGGGAAAAATGCATATGGCTTGATATTTACATTTTGTCTCTTAAAGGTACCTCTTTCTGAAAGGTGGAGAGTGGTGGTCGTGGAGAAGAATATCACATTAATGTTATATTGAAACATTAGCATTGTTTGAATGAACTCTACTAATATGAAGAAACTTACTTCTGAATTATAATGTGGACTTCGTCTCCTACAAGTAAAGAAACCAGCAAAACCTTCCAGATCACTGTAACATATTGAATAGTCCCTTCATAAGAGTACATTAGAACAAAATCTATTTGTCTGTCACAGTTAATACCCCCAGAGCAAACTAATGTACCAGTCACTACAGTATTCTGTACAATCCCTGCAGGTTCATTTTACAGATGTTCAGGGAGAATAGCTTAAGGCATAAAAAATATAATGTGCAATCCAGAGACAATTGAGTGATGATGAGCACGGTAGTATGCTTGGCTACAAGGATCATACCAGATGACAACTAAATGTAATGGACTGTAACTTCAGTTTATAATCCTTTCTTACAGTCTTTTGAAAATGTCAAAAATGAACTGCATACTTTTTGTTGTGTTGTTTTTTTTTTTTTTTTTTTTTTATTTCAGGTTTTTTTGTTTTTTTTTTTTTTAGCTGCAATTATTCCTTCTCATTAACAAAATCTTAGAAAGGCTGTACATTGTTCTTTATCCTTGCTTGATTTCAATAACTGGTAGACCTAAACAAGATGAATTATAAACATACTGCAAAGTTTTTATTCATGTCACCCTTACACACTGATGGTGGCTGCTCTGTGGTGCAAAGAATACATCAGATTGTCAGGTAATGAAAGCTTCCCAACTTCCACTGATATCAACAGTGAATCTATATCCTGATTTATATTACTGATCATATATATATTTTTTCAGTGACATTAGATCTTTTCCTTCCGAGAAATATGTACAAAATGGATTTTACTTTGTCAGAGAAGTGCAATTTCAGCTGTTTCTCTGTTACCTCTTAGTGCTGTGGTTTTTATGCTGGTTCTCCCCACTACGAATGGGAAATGTAGTTGGCAAAATTAAAGCTAATACATGACTGTTTGTTTGTTTGTTTGTTTTTTTGTTTCTGTTTAGTAAAAGAAAGTTTAACATGGTCAGGCCTTTAGAGTATAACCAAATGATACAGAAGCCATCATATTGAAAAGAAGTTTCAAAGACTGTTAAATACAGGATACATGTGTTAAAATTGAATCAACAGAGTCATATAATAAAAAAAAGGATATTAGAAAAAGTATTATGACACAGATCTTCAGTGAGAAATTAGTATTGCATGTAGGTGATCTAAGATTTAGGAATTTCAGAGGGTTTACAGGATAAAGCAGTGGAGAATACTAAAATGTGAATTTCAATATTCTAGGAACAAACACGCATGACACTGTTGGAGTACACAAGGGTATGCTTGACAGGAAATTTCAGCAATTTTGCACAAGTAGCTAGTACATCTGGTGTACTGTGCCTGGGATTCAGCTGTACAAGCAGCAATGGCATTTCCAGAGGTCTGTCTGCGGCCACCACTAAATTTTGTGTTAGGATTACTAGAAGACCAGTATATGGGCTAAGACTCTTCTTGTACACTTTATTCTTTACCTTCTACACTCACATGTAGCATGTGCTGCTCTTAAAGAGCTTTTAGGGGTGCTATGACTGAGAATAACAGTCTAGGGATATCATCTGAGGTCACACCAGGAAGCAGATCAGGACAAGAACAACTCTGGCAATTATAATTCCTCTGGACAGGAGATATATTCTTTCATCTGATTGTTCACTCTTCTGGGACACACATGTTCAGCTCCATAGGTGAAGTACATGAAAAATGTTACTGATTCATAAATATTTTGTCACACTGATAACTTGCATTAATTTAGTGTGTATGTAAATGACTGACACAGAAAAATATAGGATCTTCCAACCTTACATTACTGGGGGTATTTGACTTGTGAGAATTTAAATCAAATCAGTCTCTATCTCCCAGTGGGCTGTTCCTAGGCTTTCCTTCAATATCTTATTTGTTCCAGAATTTTTGGTTGAAAAACCACTTCTGTGTCCTACATATTTGACTGTATTGAATAAATCACTCCTGTCATAGCATCAGGGAGTTTGCAAAAACTGTCAGATATACAACAAGGATACATTTTTGTTCTGGATAGCTCATCAGAGAAGTCCTGCCACTCCTTGAATGCTCAGACTTAACTAGATTAAAAATGAGACCTAATTTGGTCCACATAGCTTAAGCTGCTTACACAAGCTCACTCGTGATATCAAAGTTTGCCTTAAAAGAGAAAGAAGCCAGAGGGGAAAAAAAACAAACACCAAACCCCCAAAACAACAACAACAAAAACAAACAAACAAAAAACCCCAAACACCTTAAAAAAGGTGTCTCCTTAATTGATTCAGTTATTTCAATCCGACACTTCCAAAATTTGAGTCTTCCCTTTAATTCAAACCAATTAACTCTCTTTGTATATGTTTTAATGTCTGTGGGTTTGCACTACTCTCTGAACTTGTGCTTTCTCACTTCCATTTTTCTATGATCAAGACTCATTTCTGTCAGTAAATAGGTTGTTACCTGAGAGAAAAAGCTGGATTTTAGTTTTATAACCTAATATTTTCTCTTTCCAGTGGATAAGGTAACATTTTAAATTGCCTAAGAAGAGGTCAGGAGAAATCTATCTCTGTCCATTTATGGTTTTATCCTGATAGCTCACAAGGACTAGAGCTGTCTGTACAGTACTTTTTATAATGATATTACTCCACAGATTTAGGAAACTGCATGGACACCAAAGCAACTGAAATCCACAAGATTAAACTGTGTTATTAAAATCCTCTCTTTTCCCTATATTATTCCAATTTAAGAAGATTTTGAAATGTTGCTGAACTTGATTCAGTGTAAATAGTGATGATTCAACTGCAAACATGGGCACTAATGTGCTCAATTTCAGTCATATACTTTGAGCATTGTAGTGCTGGATTTTGTCTCGCATCAAAAATTGTTTGGGACTGAATGATATCAATGAAGTGATGCATCCTAAACTTCCAGAAAATTAAGTTAATTGTAGGAAGCCAACCTCCCTACAATCTTGTCAGTGGAAAAACATTAGCCATGCTTTCACCTCTTTTTAACAAGGTTTTCACACTGTGGTTGCCCATTCATGTTCAAATTACACATTGTTGAAAAAACATTCTTTTAAGAATATTTGTGGTATTTGCTGGACAGTGAAAAAATTGCATTATTGACAAATTCAAAATACACCTAAACAATATATAGGTATCTTTATATATAGATATATTCCTCAGTAGCAGATCTTTTAAGATTAGCAGAAGTTTTTACAGTTATTTGTAAAGTAGTGTTGTGGCTCTTTAAATTTTGAAAGCCTAAAATTTTATCTAGTTGGTGAGAGGGAATGAGAAATTTCAAATGAACAGATGGAAATATGCAAAAACCCTAATTTCATAAGCTGCAGAAATAACATAGACAATAGGAAGAAAGAAAGCCAAAGCAATAAAAGTCCTATAAGAAACCCAGTAAGAACATTTCAAACAAATGCATATAGACTACAGCACTTTCAAAAGAGCTAATATGCTTGCTATTTCCACAAGTCAATGGGTTCAGAAAACCTGGGTATTTTGTATTCTCTTTTGTCACTATAAGCTAACCCTGTCAGCTAAATTTACAGGTTTGGCAATCAAAATCTACAAGTTGGAAAATATTTAAATGTGATCTTCAAATGCTTTATTGCACTAATAAGATTGATTTAAAAAAAAAAAAAAAAACAAAAACAAAAACATATTTTAATATTATGCTTTAACTAGTTATTTATCTTTCAACCAAACAGGAAGAATAAAGGTACAAACTCCACCTGGCTCTATTCTCTTGCCATGGGCTTATTTGCAAGTTCTGCTTTCCATAATTTTAATAGGTTTCCCTGGTTCAATCCTCTTTGGGGGAAAAAATAAATCATCAGCAGAAAGAAGCAAAAGCATAATTTCTTCTTTTGATGGAAAGTACAAGTTATCAGTAGTGGAGCTGCTTAAGCTCAGCAGAGACTCTCATGAGAAAACAGGAGTTTCAATCTCTCAGCTTTTTGCATGTTTCACTAAAGGCTCATAGATGGTAGCTCAGGGACTATGATGCAGAAGACAGGGTATTACTTTGATGGAAAGGTGCAACCTTATAAGAGATTTATGTGAGTGCTGGTTTATGTTCTATATTGTTTTCTATTGGTAAGGATGTCAAAATATGATTTCCACCTTCTAGAATGGTGAGAGTTCAAAGAGTTAATGCAGAGGCCATCAGTCGTCAATTCGTCATAGGATTTTATGAGCTGGATAGGGGTAGAAGAAGTATCTCTCTACAGCCTAGTTTAATCTCGCTCCATCTATATTCTTCTAGTTCAGAGTTTTAGTGAGATTTTTAGGGATGAGGCATCTTTTTCATTATTTGGATGATCTGAAGAAATACACTAGAGAGGATCACACTGTCAGATGAATTGATTTGTCTATGAGAGACTTTTTGAGTGATACAGTTTGGGGAAAACAGAAAGTGGAAGAATAGAGAAAGGGAAGAGAAGGGAGTGTTTTATCCTTTTGTTTCAAAGGAGGACTTAGTGTTTTTCAGATTCTCTCTAACTACCAAAAGTTAAAATGTACAGCAAGTAAAGCAAGTTAGAACAACAGTCTCAGAGGAGTCATTAAACTATCACAGTGGTGAAACTTGTAGAAATCTTTGGGTGGAATAGTTTGATCAATTTTCTAAAATTATATTTTCTTCAGTCAAAAGAAATGCTATGTCTTCAGGGACACTCATGATAATATTGAGATCTCAGAAAGACTGTTTTGGAAGCAGGAAACTTCTAGTTATTTTTTTTTTCTTTTCTTAGCACATTTCCTTCAATTTCTCGATATTCAATGACCTTAAGCAGTCAACTAGGCTTTTAGACCTTCCTCTGCTTTTTAATCACATACGTATAGTTTCTGTCAGACAGTAACAGATTAAAATTCTCTCCCTTTCATCACTACATACCCAAGATCACAATTTTATACTGTGTGAAATGCTATGATAGCATGATGTGTTTTTAATTAAAATAGGTAGTGTTGTTCAGTTTAATGAATGCCATGTTTTGAAAAAAAAATATATATATATAAAAGAGCAGCAAACAATTAAAGACAATAAATATGTGTCACAATCCTTTATCAGGGAAAAGAGGAGCCGGCACACTCTTATAGGAATAAAGCAAGAATGGCATTTATTCAGGGGGTGAGGTACACTTATATAGGGTCTGAGGGGAAGGTTCTAGAAACAGGGAGGAACAGGGGTGGAGTATAAACATATAAGGAAAAAGGGTGATGGATTAAGACTATATAAGGGGAAAGTTAAGATGGGACCACTATAAAAGGAAAAGGTGCAATGCACCAAACATCAGCCAGTGGGCAGCTGGGGTACAACTGACCAATGGGGAATCAGAATACATTGAACATTCAAAAAATTGAATCTTACTATTATAACATAATACTAATACAATGAACTCTTTATAACTATATTAACTTTTTATAACTATGATAACTTGGGCATCAATGGGCTTCTGTTCTTGGCTGTTCATGTGGGTTTCCAGGGTGGGTGCACGGCTCCACTTTTCCTGATTCTTTGGTCGCGACTTCTTTCTAAATTCTTCTTCTTCCATTGTTGGTAATTTGGTGCACCCACAAATATGAACATTTTAAACTGTGGTATCTTCAGAAACTAATGATGACTTCAGAGTCTGCTGTTTAGGATTCCCTTCCTATCCAGCAAAAAGAGGAAGCATTTTGTCTTCAGTAGTTATTGACTGACAGTGTTTTAGTTCAAACACTCTTTCCTGCTCTCTGTGTTCGACTTAGTTAAAGATGTAAAATATCTGATGATTGTCTAAAAAAGAAGCTAAAAAAAAAAAAGTCCAGGACACATAAAAGGATAAGGGTATTCAGTCTGAGGAGACAAGGAGAGAAAGAAGAATTGTACGTGATGACACTATCACAAAGAGGAAAGCTATGCTTTGTTTTTCATCCATGTAAAAGACAGGAGAGGTAGCCCCAATCTTAAATTGCAGTAAGACAGATTTATGTTAGACAGTGTTAAACCTCTGTAAACTTCTATTATACAGTTAAACTTCTGTAAAAAATGTTGTTTAAGTTAATGAAGTGTTGGAATAGATTGTTTGCACAATTGTGGTTCTCTATTATTCTGTAAGCCATGGTAAGAAAAATTTATCTAAGCAAAGATGTAGTTACAGTGACTCCTGGCTTGAGACAGGAGGTGACCTAGGCAACTCTGAGGTATGTCCCAGTCATACAGGTGAAAACTTGACGCTCCTCCTTTACTGTAAAAGTCTATGCATTGCCAGTGGTTGAAAAACAATAGAGAATTAATATCATGAAATCCATAAAGCTTGGAGTTGTAGCTCACAAATTCTCTAATGATTTCACTAAAAGATCACACCATAACTTTATGCAAATAGACAACAACTATTTCTGTTAAACTGACTTATGAGAAAAGTCAGGAAGCTTCTAAGAGTGACCATTAGTTCTGAACTCAGGGAAACAGTCATGATATTTGTTTGTGTCCTGTAGTGTGTTAATGTACAGTAGATCAGAGACAATTGTTTAAGAGATGTTAATCCCAGAAAAAAAAAAAAAAAAGTATATCTAGCATAGATAAATCTCAATAAGGGAGAAATGTCACTCAACAGAAATATAATGTGCATGAGGAAAAACGTAATTACAGTCCAAGGTAAAATGTTTGCTTATACTCAAGATGAATAAAGTATCTATGGTAAATTAGAGCCACATATTCTCTTAAAATTCTGATTAGTAAAAACAACAGGATACAATTCTATCTTGGGGGAATCTCCCTTTAATTACAGAAAACAATATTTCAGAATAAGAGTGTGTGTGTTTTGGGGGGTGGGGGTGGGGTGGGGTGGTGGTGGTGGTGCATGTTTATTTGTTTTCTGGTAAATGTTGAATTCATTCCATGCATTCTGAAGGTTTTTAAATCTCATTGCTCAACTAACTTATTCTGTAAAAATCTAAGCAGGAGAGGACTTTTGAAAAATATGAATGGTTGTCAATCACAAGATTGAATAGTCAAAAGTTAGGCTTAACAGACAGTTAAATTCTCATATCTTGTTATATAATTACTTTCTTTTATTTTAATGCTAACTTTGCTATTAAGAATATAAGAACAATCTGACAGTTCACTGCGTGATAATTTTACTTCTTAATTTTCTGTTTCAGAGTGTTCAGACAATATCTGGAACTTTGTGTGAGGTATATTATTAATCCAGAGTTTTATTTAGGTCTTTTTAAAGTGCATATTCTGCAGTCTAAAAAGAGATAGATAAAGAAAAGAAGGTGATATGACAATTGTTTATATTTCCCAATAAGTGTAAAATTGGAACCCATGTGGGAGTAAACACATTAGTTAAGTATGATGTCTTGTTATTGCTCAGATTCACAAGAGTTTCACATGTATTTTCGTGTGTTTGCAGCAGAGCTAATAATGTCAACCCCATAAACCTAGTAGCTTAGGTTCAACAATTGAAAGAAATTAAACAGCTGCAAGTTAAAGTATGCAAGCTGAGTAGATGCCTACAGATCATCTGATTCTCCTTTCCTTAAACTTCTTTCACTCTGAAGATTGCCTATAGAAATAGGCTATTCCATTTAAAATAAACTGGGGTGCAATTAACTCATCTCTATTTGCACTTCATAGTGAAGGCATCTATGTCCAAGAATGAATTGTGTATTTCCAAAAGAAAGATTCTTTACAATGAAATTGCAAATTTATCAGCCAAAAACTGTATCCTGAGGTGTTTGAATTTTTTTTTTTTTTTTTATTTTTTTAATATATAAGTATATCCCATTGAAGGTAAGAATAGAGATTTTTAACTGGACTCAATGTCCTTTTTGAGTGTGAAAAATAGACAACAGGTTTGTTATTTTTGTTGTCATCCCTCTTGTTGAGGAGACAGGTTGTAGAAGTTTTCTAGAGGTTGCCAGGTACCATGATACTTCTATTGAATCAGTGTAATTTAGACAGAATGTGATAAAAAAAAAAAAAAAAAGAGTTACTAATACCAAGTCCCCGTCCATTAGGGTAGAACTGGAGTACCAATCACTACAGCTTGTCTGACATAATCAAAATCTTCCTGACTCAATGTACCTTTGTGATGATCTTGAGCAGGTATACAATTTGCAAGGCAACCTTATTGGAATTTAGATGACAGTGAATTGTTGTGTATCTATTACAGTAAGGCAAAGAATGCCTATAGAGACAAAAGGAATATTTTGTGCAGAATAATTTTCCCACTATTTTTTTCCACTGAGCACGGGTTCCCACTGTAGTTAGGGACTGATACAGTGACGAATAATCTATTGCGAGTTGTTTAGCCTCAAAATGAAGAATCTATTTTATTGTCTTCACTAATTTTGTTTTCTAAAGTGTTTTTTTCAAAGAAAACTTCAACAGCTCATTTTTCTCTATTTATTGGTTCTGACTTGTCACCTAACTTATGTTAACATTTCTTTGCAGACTCTAAAACTCAATGTCATGTAAACAAGAACTTAGAAACCGAACTAAGTAGTTTTGTGGGTTTTTTTTTCTTTTTTTTTTTTAAGATCAATTCCTCTCACAAACAATAAAATCAGACAAAAGATTATTAAGGTATTAAGGTAACTGTAAATCTATGTTGTATTTTGCCACTCACCATTTATATCAGAGTCTGGCAGACATTAGGCATGTCCTGATGTCCATGGTGAAGACAGCTTCACCAGATTGCATTGCAGATTATGTCACTGCCCTGACATTTTAAAACTCTGCCCCAGATGTTCATCCCATCTCCAGACCTATTTGGAATTAATTTGCTAAACCACAGACCTTAAACACAATGTAAGAAAGCTTTTTTTAGGGAGGAAGTGAAAGGAGAAAATTCTGAGAAAATTCTGTATTACTTTTTTTTTTTTTTTTCCTGTGACACCTTTAAACTCTTTAAAGTCATACATCTGTGCCCAGGTAAGCAAATAGACATTCAGTGAGTTGCCAAAATGAGTCACATGATATTTAGGTGTTCCTGCCCCAGTAAGGTAATAACAGAGGATAAATAAAAAAATATAAATAAGTCATGATAGATTACCATCTAACAGTGATAACGGATGAGCTGTCAATCAATATATTTTTTTCACTATACTAGCAAAATCATGGGTAAAGTGATGCAATAGACAGGTTCTCTGTCATGTAAGGGCAATATACTTTCCTATATATGTTAAATGCAAAACCATAGTATATCATACAATCTTCTGCTGCCTGATACAGTGGTATTCTGAAATAGAGTGGGAAACCACTACTGAAAGCACAATGCCTTTTTATTGAGCAAGGTTCAAGGAATATGGAATAACTTTTGCTGTTCACCATTTATAATTCTGTTACTTACTTTTCAAACAAAAGAAACCACCTATAAATCGTCTGACAAAGGATCTTAATGGATGACATTTTTCATCTTAGCTTCCATATCTATCACCATGTCATGTTCCCAGTTATGTCATAAATTACTATCACAGTAAATCTTGACAAATTTTAACAAATAGAACTGTGGCTGTAATAAGAACATGTCAGTAAAAAAAGTCTGTTATTCTTTGGGAAAAATCAAATGATACTCCAGAATCCCAGAAATCTTTGTTAATAAATGTGAAACAAACCAAATGTCATGATTTAACCCCAGCCAGGAACTAAGCCCCAAGCAACCACTCACTCCCCCACTAATGGGATCAGGGAGAGAATTGAAAGAGTAAAAGTGAGAAGACTTGTGGTTTGGGATAAAAGCAGTTTAATAAGTTAAACAAAAGCTATCCACGCAAAGAAAGGAAAACAAGAAATTCCTTCACTCCTTCCCATGAGGAGGCAGGTGTTCAGCCTGCTCAGGTAGGATGAGGTAGGGCTCCATCATGCATAGTGGTGACTTGGGAAGGCAAACATCATCACTGAGAACATATCCTCTTTCGCACCTTTCATCCACTGCCTTCCTCTTTCTTCCTTCCAGCTTTAAATGTTGACCATGATGCCATATGATATTGAATATCCCTTTGGCCGGTTAGGGGCAGATGTCCTGGCTGTACCACTTCCAGCTTCTTGTGCTTCACAATTTACTTGCTGGCAGGCCAATGCAAAAAACAGAAAATACCTTGACTCTGTGTAAGCACTGCTCAGCAATAACAAAAACATCTCTATTGTTTTCAGCACAAATGCAAAATAGAGTTCCTGAAGAGCTAGTGTGAAAAAAACAAATTCCATTCCAGCTAAAACTAGCACATCAAAGAATATAGCTGCTTTTTTTTCTCTTAACTCACCAAGATGGAAATGATTAAATTTGCAGAATACAATTGAGTTCATGGAATTAAAAAAAAAAAAAAAAAGAAAAGCTAACCTTCCGTCATGTAGAAAATGTGAATGAAAATGCTAAGATATGTCATGATGTCTGAAGAACATGGAAAAATCTGGAAGCCAATTGTTGAATTGAGTATATGTTTATACTCCACCACTGATTAAATTAATTATTGGCATACATACACACTAGCTTTGTAACAGTGCATCAGGGAAATAATTAGGGAAGCAGAACTGGCAATAATGTTTATTTTCAATCAGTGACCTGTGTAATAACACTGTTTTGATTGTCTACTTCAAGCATTCAAAGCAGGTACTGAGGTTGTCACAGTCAGCTTTGAATGCTTTCTCTCCTCTTCATTAAATACAGAGGGCAATTTAGAGTTGCAAACTGAGAAAATGACAAGCCCAAAGTTCATGAAAGAACCTCCTGATATCCCCTTCCACCTAAATCTTTGGAGTGTTTTTAAATTTTCTGGTCTCCACATGCAGCAGTACCTCCTGACAGCTGTGCATGAGTGTAAATCCCATATCCTTTAGAAAGTTTCATCAATTCCTCTCCAGACAAAGGAGAATATTAAATACTCAAATAGGCATCAATATGGATGGAATTAATTGGCAAAGTTTGCCAGTGTGAACTACAATGTGGGGCAAAATATTGTGTTACATGTAATCTATGTAACAAGACAACAGATTGAAATTTGTGTCTGTATCACAGGGCTTTATCATGAAAATGTTTAATTGTGTGTTTTGACATAATTGTAACTTATGAAGACAAAGAAAAAACATTCAAAATTGTTGAATATTGATAAATTCTCCAAAGAAAGAGCCATGCTTCTAGCTTTGGTTAGTCTGTTGTACATCCAAGTAATTTAATCCCTCTCATGTTTTATTGACTGTGTTTTATCTGTCTTTAGCTGTGTCAGTGCAGCTTGATTCATAACAATGGGTGTTGGCTGTTGTTAATAAAAATATAACCAGCTATTCTTAAAAAGAGAGGAGAGGTACACAATCAAGAATAAGTAACATATTCAAGTAGTATTTGATATGAAGTAGTTTATAACAAGTCACAGTAATTTTCTATAATGTGTTTTGAAGATGAATATTTTTACAAGATTGACACTATTTATTTCATGAATAAAGCTATATTTAACTTATGCCCCTGATATCCAGAGAAAGGTCTGCTTTGAATAAGTGTTTGCTCTCATTTTCCAGTCACAGTACAATTTATTGTAAAGTCAAAATTCATCTTACAGGAAATGAGTGTCTAAGTTACAAAGAGTAACAGCAATTCAGGATTTTTGGTTGGTTGGTTGTTTTTGTAATATTGGTGTCACATTGGTTCATCTTGGGTAAAAGAAAAAAAATGGGCAGGAAAAATGCAATATATTGCAAGGAAATAGCAAGTTTGCTTGAGTTTATACTTAGAAGAGATATTAACTTTTCCCTTCATTTTGTCATTTGGTCCTTATTTTTATGGTCCTACAAAGACCAGTCATCCCTCTCTCTCCCTTCTCCCTCCTTTTCTCCACCACATAATCTAGTTTCATTTAAGCATCTCTGAATGGTGTTTTATGTCTGGAACAGACTCCTTTTGTCAGCCTAATACACCTTCACCAGCTCTTAAAGTTCTTTATTAAATTACTTTTCTAAAATAAGATTCCTTTCAGCTCTCTCACAGTCTCCCCTAGTAACATCAACAGGGAGATGACTCAAATTCATTAGTGTTAAAACATAAACTGATAACACTCATAAGTACTGAGGTCTCTTGAATGTAGCTGAGCCTCGTAATACCATGAAGACTTTTGTGCATATTGACCAAAGGAAAGTCCTCCATGATGTGGCATCAAATGCAATTTTCTTCAAAAAAATTGAGTAAATTGTTATTCAGTGGAAAGGTGTGATGAGTTTGATTCTTCACATAAGAAATTCAGCGGAGCAGACTGCAGATGGCATTTCTTTGCCATCATTCAAATGATGAATTCAATGAACTTCTTGACTCAAGTGACTTTGCCACATGGTCGGGGGCTAAATTTATTTGTCTGAGTGATCAGAAAGATTGTCTTCATACATATTGAGGAGGAAACACACTCTATTCGAGTGATATATATAATAAGGCTTTTCTGGAGGACGTACTGTGTAGAAGTTATCAAAATTTAAATCAAATTTTTGTTTTATCTCTTCATAAAGTAGATGAGCAGGTATTTAATTATACTGTTGTAGAAGACACAGCTATGTGTTTAACTTATGTACTGTAGCCTTTAGATCAATCAGATATTAGATAAAATTAAGCAGTTATTAAGCATTTAGATCAATGAGATCTACACTCATGCTGAAGTACTTTTGTGATCCAGATCTATAGTTTTAGATATCTTTTTAAGTCATTATATTCTTGGTATTGTTTAAAGAAATATGATATTTCAGTTTATGTAAGTAGTATTTCTTCATGATGCTATTCTAAGATAATTTTTTGTAGAATAAGAAGTATATTTCATGCTGTTTTCTGTTACCAAACTGAAAATTCTTACAGAAATGAGTTCACTAGAAATTCCCCTTGTGTATTCCTACTAAAACAATGTAACTATGTTGCTCCAAAGTTTGACTTTAAAAACATGAATCATTTGTCAGGCTTCTAGTGGAACTATTTATGTGTTTACAGTATGAGTAAAAAATTGTAATTGTGAGACAATACGTGTGATGTGTTATTTCGAGTACAAGAAAGCCAAACATGAAGCAAAATTGTTATCATATAGCTTATATGTTGAGATGCAGACTCTATTTTTTGTATTCAGATTCTCAAATTAATGCAAGAAAGATCACCAATTTGGAAAAATAACTATTTCACTTTCTGGACTTGCTTTGCAGTAAATCCAGGTTTTAAAACTAGATTTTGTTTCAAAGCTTCTGAGAACTACATATTGTTTTTCTTTATTCCCAATGATATTCCTTGCCTGTGCTTACCTTTTAATTTGTACCATTTCACAGTGTCATATCAACAAAGCTTTTTCTTTGTTGTTGATTTTTAAAGATTTTTAAGTATCTTTGCTTTTCTTTTCCTTTTAGCTTTGAAAAAAATGCACTGTTATTTCATCAAGTTCAAATATCTTCAAGTAGTGTAAGCTGAGCCTAAGAATGTTTGATCTTAAGAAAGTTTCTTAAGAACTTCTAAAGAAGTTCTTTGATCTAATATACATTTTAATGTTGCTTGAGTTCTGAGTTCAGAAATTATTTAAATGCAACAAAATGAAGCTAAATTGTGATGACAGCTTCACAAGCTATATGCATTTCAAACTTTAAATAACAGATTACAATATACGTAAAAATTAATGGATTGTTATTCAGGAAAGGCAAAGAAGGAAGAAAGAAACTACAATGAACAATCTATGTTATATTTCAAAGATTATTCCTGTAGTAAAATGACTACAGACATCAAGAAAATGTTGATCTAGATGAAAAATGAACAGCAGTATTTTCTTAAAATAATTTTTGGGGGATTTTAAGGTCATTTCTATAATGAAAATCACTTTGGAGCTGACAAAGTAATACTGCAGCCTATATAAAAAGATAATTGAAGGGAATGTCAATTATTATTCTGATAAAGATGCTTCCAAGGTCCAAACTTTGCTATACATGAGGGTAATTATTCCTAGAGCTAGACAGCAAATTTTGTTCCCTGTAAGGAAGGTGCAAATGGATCTAGGACATTAACACCCTTTGGATCACTGACATAGTTTATACAATTCAGTCTTGGAAGAAAATTTATCGGATTCAAAAGCAGTAACTCTTTGAAGTTTGAAAGCAATGTCTTCCCATAGGATAATGAAAAATACGTCAAGTAATTAATGTTTTATGATATAAAAGCATAATGTCACTATAAATAGATTTCTGATGCATTTAACACATTATGGCATAAACATTTACTTTTTATAGATTCTATTTAGCTATTTGAGGGAAGGAAATATGTTTTTATATTTTTTTAAAGGAACTTTTATAAAAATGTTCCAAAGTTGTGCTGAGATATGAGTCCCAGAATAACCTCAGTGTTTTTATGACTTCCCAGAACCACTAAGGGTTGAAAAAATTAACATCTGTAATAGAAGAGATTAAGAGAGGACCATGCTTCAATGCTGTACACACTAGTGATTAGAGATTCTCACAGTAGTGACTAGAGATTCTCACAGAGCAGCAGGTGACCTATGATCAAACCCTTCTTTCATTTAAGCAAAGAACTAATTTTTGTATCAGCTCTGAAACTTTTATCCATCTTGCGAAATAACTGGCTTGGATTAGTGTAATTGTCAAAGCAAAATCATGACTCAGTTCTCATTGGAGGGTGTGGACTTTTCTGGATCACAGTGAAAACTTAAGTAAAGTATAAAATGAAGGAATGGGTTTTATTCTCAGTGCATTATTTCTAAGTCTCTACTTTAGGAAGATTTCTGTTCTAGGTGTGAACTGTGGCATAGAGGCCTTCTTTAGGTGTCTTGATCATGATATGCCTTTCAGGTATTGCAGGTGATCACCTCCAGGCTATGGTGTCTTTCTGTTGACCTTTTTTGCTGTTCTACCTGAGAGTCAAACACTGGGATGCCCACGTGTGAAGTTAGAGTGTCACTGGACAATCTACTATATTGCTTTAATTTTTTTTTTTTTTTCCATTTTAAGTGAGAGAAAAAGGGTGAGACCTGTATAATTCTAGAACTGAATAATTATTGGTAGTACTTCCATTTCTCTGTCTTTTCACTAAAAGCTTAATATTTTGTGTCTCTGTGAAGCACAATGTAATTAGTTTTTTGACGAATAATTTAACATTTTTTATTTAACAAACTAAGATACAATACACAATTACCTTCAGGGAAACACTGTCCTCACTTCAAGTATAACTTCAAAGAAGAAAGTAGCAACTTTACATTTTTTACCTAAGATGAATTTTGAAAGTAGCTATTAAAAGAGAATTACACGAGTATTATTTTAGCATAGTGCATACTAACTGATATTAAAAAAAAAACAAAACAAAACAAAAAACAAAACATGCAGTTGCATTACCATAGATATGCAAATAGTGCAAAAGAAACGTGATTAAGATGCAATTTAATTTATATATAAATTTTAACTCATAAAATGTAGTTCATATATTGAGAGTAGGTTTAAATGGGATATTAGGCAGACAATCTTTACTGTGGGGGTGGTGAGGCTGGAATAGGTTGGAACAGGTGCTCAGAGAACTTATGTCCCATCCATGGAGGTGTTCAAGGCCAATTTGGATTGGGCTCTGGACAACCTGGTCTAGTGGAAAGTGTCCTTGCCCATGGCAAGTGGGTTGGAACTGGATGATATTTTGTGGTCTCTTCCAACACAAACCATTCTGTGATTCTATGATTCTATATTCTTAGTTTACATCGGAATTCAAGGTCTTCACTGTATTAAAATCTCTCTTCATGTGATAAAGAATAAATATTCCATGTCATATGCCTACTCAGCTTCATTATATTGACAACAGTACTGCAGGTGTTTTTCAAATATAACTAAAACGTTAGACATCTGTTTTGGGTATGATTCTATTGCTACTATACAACTTCAGTCTGGGTTTCAGGCTTTGGGCCAAACTGAATGTCCTCATGTTCTGTACAAAAAACATAACTTGTAGACCATTTTGCCTCAGCACTGAACATTTTTCTCCTGCTTTCACTCACTGTTTCCACTAACCCCTGTGGGGGAAAAAAAAAAACAAAACAAAAACACTACTGACCTTATCATCATAATATTTGTTTATATGTGCAGAGTCTCCATAGCTTTCTTTGGAGCTGTCACAATGGACAAGCCATCACTTTCCATTGTTCAAGTTGACAGTCTGAAAATTGAACATTTCTCATCCCAATTCACAAAATACTTTCCACACTTTGTTTCAAAAGCGCTCAGCATGAAAAGTATAAGGAAATGGAACCTCTTTCACCAGTAACAAACTGAGGAGAAAAACAAATTAATAAAATTTATTAGATAGTTTCAACCAGATGAAAAAAAAAATTGAGAATTGTAAGCAATTATTATGTTTTATTTTAATAGTCTGTAAATGGAAAGTTAATTTATATTGGAAACAAATAAGCAGGGTACTATGGCTTTTATTTCAGAGAAATCACTGATCATTTAAAGTAGTTTGGAGTGTGACATTTTCCTCTTATTGTTAACTGTGGGAATTGTATTATAGATCTTTTAGAGTATGTGAAGTTTTTGATTTTTACACAATATAAAGAAAAAAAAAAAAAGCTGGAAAATAAATAGAAAGGGTGCTTCCCCCTACTGCCATCCATGATGGAAAATCAAAACTTCTGTCCAAATCAGAAACGTAAAAATCCCTCAACCTCTTATATTTTCCTATAATTTTCTGCCTGTCCCAGAAATTGTCATTTTGCTGTAAACATAGCAATTTATTGTTCACTTGTTAAGTAAAAATTGATGTGTGTTTATGGCAGCACTTAATGGAAAAAGGTAAATTGTTTGATTATCTCAGTACTTTCTAGTAATGTATAAATGGGCTGTCTCTCACTTGAAAAATGAATCATCATTTTGCCTCAGACCAAACGGATTTCTAGGACCTTTTATCTACAAGAAAATATAAATAATAATTCGTTATAGATGTCATCTTGTCCTGATTTCTCTTAAACATCCTTCATATGATAGGTTAAACTTTCTGAGAAAAATTTCTTATTTTCATGGATGGCCTACTCTGTAGCTACATTTGCCACAGGTTATTGATTTTTTTTCATGTGGCAAGGACAATATGAGACACTATTATGTAGTTAGAGTAATAGATCTAATCCTTTGGGACTTACTGACCTGGCCACTCTATACAAATGATACATTTAATATTGAAACTGAGTTGCTTTGGTATTTTATTCGTGTATTTTGAAGAGTTTATCTCAGGATCTTTCCTCTCTGTGAAAATCCCATAAATTTACTTGGAACTAGTATTAAGAGGTGAAAAAGTATTCCCAGTACTTGCAAATGAAACAATGTAATTTTGAATGCATGCATTTGAAAGAGGCAATCTGTGTATATATATTTTGACTCCTTTTAAGTGTTAGAAGAGTAGTACTTCTCTGTAAATGGAAGTCAGCAGTTCATAATCTGAGAGAGTTTTCTTCTTCTTCCATAACCATATGTATAGAAATCTTTTGCAAGGGATGGAGAGAAATTAGGTAAATGATCTCAACATCAGCTGTCAGACTGCTGGTTAACTTTGAGGACTTACTTTATGCAAATGTCAGACAGTATCATCCACATCAAAACCAATCCCTTTAAAAGTAAAATGATAGTTCATTAATTGCCTGTTATATCAATTAGGGTGTAGTTTGACAGTGAGCCCAAGATGCTTCCTGTTCATACAAGCACTGAGAAAACAGCTGAAATTATGCCCATGGTGTCACCTATGCAACTTCATGACTTTCATATTTTGCCCTTAGTGAAATTTATGAAGCACCTTTTCATCTGTGCTAAATAAACAATTACTTTTGAATAAGAAATTGGATCACTTGCTCTTAATGGTTTGTTCTGAAGTAATGACAGAAATATTAATATCTTGCGATGTACAGAGATAAGCAGTACTGAAAAAAAAATGGTTTATGATCTGAATAAGAAAGACAAAATGAGTCCACCTAATTTAAAAAAAATGTCAAATGAGCTTTTAGCATTAGCATGAGTAGTAATGAGATTGAATATAAGTTATAAATGAGGTGCTGCTTTTTATGAAACTGAATATAGAGAGACAAATATGTTTTATAAATTGTGGACCAGTGTACATGCAGAACAAATTCACAGTTTTCTTGTGAGTCAAGATGAGGAAGTAAACTGTATTTTTCCCCCATTCTAATAAGAAGGTGGTGAATAATGGCTTTTGCAACTGACTGCCTCTCCAAGTTCGTAGACCTGATGTTTGAATTTCATATTGAAAGTAAGTTACAGAACAATAAAATCATTATACTGTGTGATACTTATCAAATGGCTTATGAGATTTAGGTTCAATAAAAAATTCCATACAAATAAGTAAACACAGAACATATTAAGCTATATTTTCAAGCCATAGACAGTAGATTCAATACTTGTTTGACAATTTAAATGTTAAAATAACAGATTTATTTATTTCTGTTGTATGAAATAAAAATCTATGCAACAGTCGACTGAAAATTCAGCTTACAGCAGATGTAACATAAAAAAAAAATACATATCACTAGACTGACAGATTTACTAACAGATTTTTTATTTGTGAATATAGGTGCCACTAAACATGTACTGCATGCAAGCAATTTGCTGAACATTAGTTCAAACTTTCAAGATCACAATGTAGGGAGCAATTACTATCAATTTCTAGGAGAAAAAAAAAAAGAAAAAAATATGATCAGTAGAAGTCATGAAAGAAAAGACTAAGAGGTGTTGAAAAGGGATTTAAAACTCACACTGGCTTTTGTATGACTTTTGTAAAACTGATTTCCCACTCAGATATTAGAGTAACACTCATAATATTGGTAGAAAAATGTTAAGAGCTGTTCAGAGGTGAAGTCAAGCAGATCAATTTGATTGAAGTTCAGTGTTTGGAGACACTGAAGAGCTATCGATCTCAACATACAAAAGAACCAGGTCCTTTTAAAAGTAGGTATACTGAGTACTGACAATTGCAGCTTAGTCAGCATGTGGTAGCCTTGGATTACAGAGTCCCAAGGAGAAACTGAAGCAGTTTTGACTGTTGCCTACTAAAAACAAAAACAACCAAAGTAAACCAAATTCTGTGAACAGCAACAACACCAAAAAGCAAACCATAAACTCCTTACCAAAGCCATTGCACTACTCTGTGTTACAGAGCTCTTTCAAAATAATTTTTACTTGCCTCTTATTCATTCCTTTCCATTGCTGAGATTTCTTCTGACTTATTTGAGTCCTTACAGTCTACAAAGCTGAAGCATGTGATTGGAATAAAGGTGACAGTAGAATGTGGGAACTGGGTTTATTTTTTCTCCTTTAATCAAGCACAGGTTTGAATTTGTTATTAGTATAGCTAAAATGAATTTGAAAATTGCACATTTTCCTACAATGTAAAGTTTAAAAAGTGCATATTTTCAAGTGCTACTACTCTGGAAAACTAGGTCTTTTGACAGAGAAAATGAGAAATATTCCCTTTTATCATCAGGTACAAATTCTGTCGTCAGTTCTAACCACAGTAAAGAAAAGTTAGAAAAAAAGACAAAAAGTTGTTGGTTTAGAATTGGTCTCTTTCTGCTTAATGAAGCAGGATAGTTAATGAAGGCAAGAATGATGTCAACATTAAAATTTCATATCAAACGCCTGTGAGCAATGTTTATCTGGATGCCAAAATGAGGGTAAAGTCCTTTCATTCTTATTTCGTAATTTCACAGGTTAGTCACTGAAAACTGAAGTAACAAAATGGCATGTTTTAATTTGGCTTTGTGGATATTTTACTGACTTACTTGCCTGTGGCCACTTGAATGGAAATCCAAGAGTGACAAAGACAATAATTTTTATTGATCATTTTTCTGGGCCTTGTACTGCTGAATGTCTTTATTAATTAATCATCTTAATAAAAAAAATATTTCAGTGAAAGTCATCTTAATCATAGCACTAATTTTACCAATGGTGTGATATAGTATGGTTTTAATGTAATTCTTAACTTCCATCCTTAGGAACAAACACCCAAGAAAATAATGTTCAACATCAATTAAAAAAAAAACAAACCAAGTCCTTCACTATGAATAGAAAAAAGAAAAAAAGTATTTGACCTAGACTTCTACTCTTAATTCTAGTAAATATAAGTTTAGACATATACTGAGTAATTGTGAAAATTTAACTCACTATGAACTCCATATATTTAGAAAGGGAGAAAAACAGGGAGATAACTGCATTATGTGAAACAGTAAGAAAGGATTCAAAGCTTTTAGATCATTGTAACAGAGAAAAAAAATGTCTTTCAAGGCCACAAAGCGCTTGGAAGTTGTCGTAAAGCCCAGCTCTGTAGATTGACTGACTTGGAATCCTAGGAGTTTGTATCATGTTAGAAAACTGCAGTGTGTCTATGAAGATGTATGATAGAGTCCTGTTTGGTAGGTGTGTAAGAATGAGACTACGTTACCACCCTCCTTCCCTTCCAAGTTTGTTCAGACACACAGTGAGGATAACACTCCATATTTCAGGCAATATTTTCAACTTAGTGTGGTTTTACCAGACAGTATGTTCTATTTTCCAGATTTTATCTTCTCAAGCTATTCACATGCAGAAGTCAGCAAAAGGCTTTAAATGTAAACATGTATCATAGTGCATACAATATTCTTCTAACTGTTGTTTATTCTTATAGTTGTATAACAGGGACAAATTCCATATGGTTTAAATACATAAAAAAAATGCTTAGTTAAAGAGTATATTTTGATATTAGAAAGTTATTTGATAACTGCTCGGTTGCCTCAGATTTTAAAAGTCACCGTCAAGATCTTTCTTGTCTGTGACACAAGGATGCTATGAAGTTAATTGGCAATAGAAAGAAATCTTACAAAATCCAAATAGCATTTTACCATTAAAACAAAAATGACTTCAGCATGACCCTGTAAAAGAGTGTATTGATTTTCAACTTCTATTATTACTGTGCTTTACCTACCTATGATTCCAGGTCAGCTCAATTTTCAGAAAGGTCTAAGGTCAAATACAGATTTACTCTTCCCATAAAAGCAAAAAAAGCTTTAGATATGTGCACACAAAGACTTAATGCATGAAAGAAAGTATTATGACACTGTTTCTGTTTGGTATTTGTGGTTTTTATTTTTTTTTTTTCTTATGGTATAGATTAGTTGACAATTATTGGAGTAGAGTAGAGGTATAGAAGTAGAAATAAGGAATAGCATGTGATCCCTTGATCTGTACAGCATCGTAACTTTGTATGGCATTCGTTAACCTCCACAGGTGCTTGGGGATACAGAGAAAAGGAGAGACACTCTGCTGGGTTAGGGAGCTGTTTTCAGCAGGAGTGTGAGAAATAAGATTTAATAAAGGAGAAGTGCAAAATGCAGAGATTTTACCAATTCCCAGAAACTTATGATCGTCTTACAATCTCAATGTTTGGTTTAGAATTCTGTTTGTATTGAAAATATTGTTGTTCTGCATTAGATCCTAGAGGCCTTAATTAAGGCCAAGTTCCCACTCAGATAAATAAATAAAAATACACATACTTGAATACATTAGCAGAGGATAAGACAAGTAAAGTATCAATATTTACAGTTTACAAAGTAGAAAGTACTGGAAAATTCCAACAATTCCATGAAATGTATAACTGAAAAAAAACTTTAACACAGTCAACAGTGAATCTGAATAGCAAAAAAAGCTCCTTCAGCCTTTATTCATAAATAATGAGTCTTTTTTTTTTTTTTTTGGTGTAAAATTCTTTGGTATAAGCATAGCCAGGTGAATCTATTATGCTAGAAATTGCTAAACACTTTTTTTTTTTCACTGTCTCCTGAGTTCAAAATATACAAATCAATTTTTCCTTCATCCAGAAGTATAGTGTCATGCTGAGACAGAGGCTAAATCCAATCAGTTTTAACCCTACAAATACAGACTTTACAAAGTTTGAGGGTATGAAAACCACTGCCCTTTTAGAGTTTGTATTTTAATGTAGTAGAAGCACGGGTAGTCCAAGCAAAGCATTATTGTGAGAACATATGTGTACAATTATCAGTGATGCCAACAGGGGATTTATGATGTTACTGTAAATTAGTGTTTCTTATCCTTCATCACGTATGAGCAAAGGTGGTAAAAAGATTGCCCTATGGAGTAATCATAAAGTCTGTCTTCTTGAGTCCATGGATGGGAATTACATACATGCTGTGCTCTCCTTCTCTTGTCAGAACAGCACCTAACCTAAAAGCAACTTATGTGACAAGCAATTAAGCATATCAAATCCTTTAGGATTGGCACATAGGTGAAAATATGTGCTGTTGTAGCTCTAAAGGAACGCATTTTATTGTCCTGGATATTCCTCTGGAACAGAGCATGCACATGCTTCTCTACAATTTCTCTATTCATACCATTCCCCTAAAATACTTGTGGAAAGTTACATGTGATTTTAAGCTGACTATAATGAGCTCAGCTTTACATCTGTAATTGGTGTTTCACATAGGAAAGTTTGATTTAGGGGCCTGGTTCAGGGCTGAGTCAAACCGAGGTGTCAGCTGCTGCATCACTTGTACTACTGTGTGTGAAGGTGAAACACCCCTCAGGCACTGACCTTTCTTCAGTTTGTGAGACATAACAGCCAGAGCTGGCAGGACTGCCATCTGTATTAGAAAATGTCAATAGATATCTTGCTGTTAGATTCAGAGCCTATTTGTACAACCTTTAATCAGTATTAGACATGACACAGGTCAATGCAGTATCTTTGTCACCCAGATTCAAAAGCTTTCCTTCGAAAACTTTACAACACAAATCATACATCCAAATGTTTATCATTCCAAACATGAGGCAACCATGCTTTGAAAATGTCAGAAGGATCTATATCTTGTTTGCTTTCTTTCTATCTCTTTGAAAGTTCTAGCTGTAATGATTTCTCCTAGAAAAATTTTTTAACATGTCTTACACGTTCACAAACACAGCTATTATGCTTTAGGAACTAATCTTGTTTTTATGTTGGTCTGTTGCTTATAAACTCATATAAACTCTTATAACTCATAGGTCCTTATAAAACTCATAAAATAAAAATACATTAGTTCCTGAAAGAGACTGTTGTTTCTGATGAGTGTATTTTTTTCAGTCATTTGGAGTGCCAGATACATACATAAGGTTTTATAGATAGACATTATATTAAAAAAATCCTGACACTTCAAATATACACTGCATACTGAAATTCAGGTACTTACATTTCAGACAATATATAGATTTAGTTCAAGTGTTTAGGAAATGAAAAGTAGATAAATATTGAATAAATTAGAAAGTTTGAGTACAATCATTAAAAAAAAAAAAAAAGAGGATATTATGCTAACATGTGTCTACCAAAAGTGCATGAATTATTTCTTTTTTCCAAACTCTGTCCATATAATGAGGGATATTTATATGTACAATTTTCTTGAGAACCTGTTCCTGTGGTGAAGTTCATTATTTCTTGTAAAATGAAAAAAAATAAATTAATAGTTCTAGTTATTAAAATTACTAGACATCAATAAAGCGACTTCTTGTTCAAGACTCTATAGCCCAGCTGTAGTTACTGTGGCAGTCAGAAATTGAAGCTGAATTTGTGGGCCTGATGTTGATCTCAGTTCCTTCACTGACATATATATAATGCTTAAGGATTGTAATAAATATCAAATGCACTGTTTTAAAGACTGCAGTATTAAAGCAGGATTTAAAAAAAAAAATCTGCTTAGACTATTTTTTTAAGGTTTAACAACTGAGATTTGTTAATAAATTGCTTTCTGTATTGTGCTTGTTGTGTCTGTTTCTTTACTGGGTCATGCCACAGTAAGGGAGAGAGCAATGCTCCTTTGAGGAAGGAAGGCTGGCAAAAAAGACATAGAAAAGCTGCAGAGAAAAATGATGTGATTAGTCTCTCCTCTGTCTAGGCATCTTCAATTTAGTTGTCTGTTTTTGAGCTTTTAGTCAATGGAGGAAAAAGGTACTCTCAGGATGTAGCTCATCTGACTTATTTATAGATATCTGTTTTAGGATAAAATAGATTGCTCCCCAGAAGAGCCTGTTGCCCCCATCAGCTATGAAGGAAAGTTAGGCAATTATTTCAGAAGCCTAAATCTACATTATAAATGCTTACGTTTTGCCAGAAGAATCCCACTGATTGTCTGCAATGAATGGAAAGGATGAGAAATGCACTTAATTCTAATAAAACTCTGCTCAGTTTTAGAGCAAATGGTCATGGTAATTTGCATTGGGTCTTTTTGCAATGTTAAACATTACAGAAGGAGGGCAGTGTAAGATTAAATTGGAAGAAAGGCAATCTTAAGCATGAAATTGGTCCTACACAAGCCATGAATGCAATCACCTCTGTGCGTCTGGGCAGACTTTCTCGTGTACCACTTCCACAGGGTGGAGGTGGTACACAATAGCACAATTTTCACAATAGCAGAAATGTGATGGTTTCAAAAGAGACAATGAGGGAGTGGGAAATCTGTAAGTATCACAGAGCTCACACACTACAGAGGTATGGGAGGGTGTTTTGCTTCAGTGTGCAGTGTAGCATGGTGCAGCGATTCCTGAGACAACTGTGCTCAGCTCAAGCCAGGTGACAGGGGACATGTGTCACGTCAGGCAGTGGCTTGTTTACACAGCTCTGAGTATAAGAAATTGAGCTGTCATTTATCATGGCACTGCAGGCATATGCCAGTCCCACTGTGGTGAGGTCAGGTATCTTCATGCTTTTTGTCTCAATATTGTAAATATATATAAATATCACCAGAAAATAACAAAAAATGGCTGTGAGGCCCCGCCCCTCTACAATGCTAAGAGTTGGACTGCAATTTGTAAGGAACGCCAAAGTGCTGGGTATCCATGACTTATCCAGACATGAAACTTAAAAAAAAAAAAAAAAATAACAAAACTATTTCGTGTAAAACTCTACAAAAGCAGCTTCAGAAGGCTTTATTTCTAGCACGATTGCATGTCAGTATTAAGAGATCAAAATTTTGTGGACTGGAAGACTTTAGATAGTCAAATTATATGACTTCACTCAAAACCAGCTATGTCTGAGAAATTTAAACATGATTTAAAATACATTGTTATGCATTTCTGTATTCTGAGTGAATCTTTTTAA
Organism: Xenops minutus; assembly: GCA_035221455.1. Taxonomy (NCBI): domain Eukaryota; kingdom Metazoa; phylum Chordata; class Aves; order Passeriformes; family Furnariidae; genus Xenops; species Xenops minutus. The sequence continues at coordinate 17,139,952 of JAWWEE010000040.1, read as the reverse complement.
CTCAGAAGAATCCAAAGGAAGAACAGAAGAGAGAATATTTTCTATGTACTTAACTTTAGAGAGATTTTCATCATTGGATGTACTATATACATATATATTATATATATAAAATATGTACTAAAATTGTGTATATATAGATTGGTGTCTGAATATATCTCTCTGGGGATTGGATGCAGTCCTACAGAACTTGTTCTACATGACCCTGTTTGAGCAGGAAGGTTGGGCTAAATGATCTTGAGGCATCCCTTCTAACATAATTCTGTAATATATAAATGGGTTTAATTATATTTTAAACAAAAGAGAATATAAGGAATTCTGGCTTAAAACTTCATTGGCTTTTCTTTTTTTTTTTTTTTTTTCCTCTAAAAAATTATTCAAAATTCATTTTAATGATAAATTCTGGTCAGAACTTTGTTTTACATGACAGCCAAGATGTATTCTCTTTTGCTTCTCTGATCTTTCTCAGCCTTAGCAGTATTGAGTTGTCATGTTGTAATTTATTTTATTTGTTAGAACAAGGGAAAACATTTGCAAAGATTACTGTGGAAATAAAAACCTAAAATACAGCCACAGATTGTATAAAAGTGTTCAGAAAATCTGACAAGGTCTTAGAATGTCTATTTGTGATTAATGTTCAGTTTCACTGGAAGGTCTTTTGTAAAATTCACCAACAATAGTAGCTGATGACCTTTTCAGGCCTTAGTCTTCTGATGAAACCTTCTCCTCATCGCTTCCCTGCTGGAGTTGTGTGTCAGTCTGCTGTGAGACTGTGTGATCACTGGAAGTTACTGCTCTTTCTTGCTTTTGAATTCTAATAAGAAAGGGAATCAGGTGAGTCTGTTGTGGTTCATTGTGGATGTTAGAGAAGATGGGGAACTGCAGAATTTCACAGTTTAAAAATATGCAAGTTCAGATTGGGCTTGCTACTGTGGGTGAACAGAGATAAGAGAGCACTAGAAATGTCTCTTTCTGAACACACATAGTTAGTCCATGCTAGAGCTGTTATCAGATCTGTGCCTGATCTAAATTGACAGAGTACTAGAAATTCAGCAGTTGCGCTTACTGTTACCAGATAGACATGGGTTCCAAAGGAGAACAGGATGCTGGAAGTTAGAAACACCAGTATTTCTTGACTCTGTAAAATTTAACAAAGGCAAATTTCAGACTGAGACATAATATTGCAATTCCTTACTGAGTGTTTGCTACTGATTAAAAAAAGAAAAAAAAAACCACAAAAACAATCAGAACACAGTTTATTCCAGGAAACGTTTTCTTTAAATAATTTTCATATGCAATGTATAGTGCAGAGGAAGAAATATACACTACTTTACTAATTAAAAGCACTTTCCTCATTATCACAGTTCCAATTTATTGCAGTTCTTATTACAAAGTTAATTTTCAAGTCACAAGTTGAAGTTCTGAAAGGTTATTAAAACCTATATGTGAGTTTCACATATGTAAACCTTGTGGTAAAAGTCCCATAATAACACTCACTAACCCCCTTCTTTACAAACAAACAAAAACTCAAACCACCACAAAAAAATATCAAAAGTGTGTTGGTTTTGAAAAATTCCCGAGTATGATGTTTTCAGAACTGTCCAAAATTGTCACGTGTGATTAGTGAAAAACAAGATTGATACAAAAACCCCGGCTTCCCCTTTACGAACACTTCCCAGCTACCCAGGTGGGTTTCTGCAGGTCCTCACATTAACTACAGAAAACTGGGCATGTTTTTCTATTGCTGTTTATGTCTTTTATTTGCAGTCATACTTTTTTTTCTCTTTTCACACTGTTTCAGGATTTTCGTTTGTTTGTTCGTGTTTTTAAAAACATGATTGCAACATGCACTGGTCTAAAATGTCTAATGCAGCTGAGTATCTTTTTCCTGTTTGCTTGCTTTCTTTGCTTCTACTAGGCATAATTGGGAAATAAATGAAATTATTATTCATGTAAAATCTGCATAAAACTAGTCAGATTTGTTAGCATATTTAAGATGACTTTTATATTCACTTATAGATGAGTTTGAAGCAGATTGGTGATTCCTTTTCTGAAGTTTTGCATTATTTTAATAGTGCTTAAATGAATGTGCTGTTATTCACACCTTACTTGTTTATCACAAACACTTAATGCCAAAATTAAGATGTATTAGATGTGCTTATAATAAATTATTCCTCATCTGGACAAATGTACATTAAAAAAATTAAGTATAAAAGAGGACTCTGAACTCTGGTTTCTATCTCTTGGGGATTTCAATTCTAGCAAAGAAGAGAAATAAGATGTTAAACTAATGATACATTTTGGAAATGAATAGCAAAATGCTGTAGGTTGCATAAAAGACAGCAGAACATTAATACTGCTGGGGAAAGTCCTCCTGTAGACTGTAAAGCTCAATATGTGTTGTATTTTATAAACAATAGTAACTACTATTAAACAATTTTTAAGGATTATGATATACTATTTTAAATACATTCCCCACAAAACTAGTACTCATAGGTGCAATATTTAGCTCCCAGAGTTTCTTAACTGGCCCATGCATCCTATGAAAGATCTTGGCATTCTCTTTCTTGTTGAGAATAACCTGGATGAGTTAGGAAAAAAAATAAATCTCATACACACAAGAACTGGAAGATATAATCCCTCTAAATGTCAGTAGAGAGCCAAAACAAGTCACAGGGAAAAGTGCCATTGATCAAGCATATTCTTGGAGGAGAAAAATGCATTCTTGGTAATGACAGAGGCCCTTATCTTGTTTTTCTAATGTAGATCCCTATTGTAGGCACATGTAGGTGCATAATAGGTACTTTTCCTAGAGAAGAGATCCAGTCTTCCTAAAATTAACACCTATACTCAAAGCCAAAGCTATGAAATTAATAGGTCTTCCTGAAAATCTTTCCAGTCTAGTTTTCCAGCAGGAAGATGGCATTGCTGGACTGCTGTCTTCATCTTCAGAGTAGAAAGCCTTGACAAAACTTCCATGCTCACAATCCTGTTATAAAAGCTCTCCCGAAAAGAGATGCAGATGAGTTACCTTACTGATCTCTGTCAGAAGATCTTTCAGGGATGCAAGGCTTTGGTATCTGATTGTGATCTCCCCTAGATCTGTAGAACACAGTTTATCCAGGAATTTGTTCCTGACTTATTTTTATGCATGTGAGACAATAAGGTTTTTTTGCTTCCATGCAGCATACATTTTTGTTTTTGTTATTTCATGTAACAACCAGTTACATGAAATATAACATGTTGGTTTTCACAACCAACCAGTTTTTTTTTTTCTGATTCTGTCTTGTTTTTTCTTTACTACTCCCTTACTAAGAGAGCACTTGCAGCTAAGCAGATTTTTAAAATGCATGTGCTTGTGTATGCTAGCGCAGGAAGGACTCAGCAACAACCACAAAATGACAGTTGAAATGCAAAAAGTAAATTTATTTCCATTACCTCATCCACCAGATAATCCCCAAAGTAGCACTCACGCAGAGGCACAGAAGTGGGAACATGGGTACCGTACAATTCAGTCTATGCTGGAGGGTGATCAAACCTGCTGCTTTTGCCTGTATATCAGGGATTCACACAAGTGCAGTTTATCACTGTGTTCTGATCTTTCCCAAATCAGGGCAGGAATCTCAAGCATGTTTGATAGTGTCTCTATGCAGGCCTATGTTATCTAAACACATATGTTCTACTTGTCAAACACACAAGACTAAACAATAATTAGTATGATATATGTGCTTTTCTACACCCCATCTGCAAGTCAGTTTAGTGTGTTTACAGTCCTCCTCACCAATCTTCCTTTTCCCACAGTACTGCTTTAGAACACAAGTAATGAAAAGAATAGAAAAAAATACTTCCTTCTCTTGAAATAAAGATTTTTTTTCCCAATGTTTCAGATTTATTATGTATATATGAAGACTAAAAGTAATTTTTGTTTAGAAATATATTGCAATTGTGGCCTTTGCCAACTGTTCCATGAATTTCTTCTCTGCTCTCTCTGCCTTTACTTAGTGCTGGGATGAAAAACTCAGCATTCAAAGCAGCAAAAACCTCACAGTTTAAAAAAATATTTTTCAAAGTGTTTTTCAAGGTTAATATGTCCAGATGATAGTGAAAACAGATGTTCTGTTTCCTGTCTCCCGTTTGTCCATTCCTGTCCACTCTAAAGATATTTCTATCAACAAAAAACAAAGATATTTTCTGAAGGATATTCTGAATAAAATACTCTAAACTACTACACTCTACAGATTTTTCTTGGGCTTGGATGTGATATCTTTGGTACTTACCTTATCTATCATGATCAAGAACAAAACCAGTAAAAGATACACTCTATTTTGGAAGCAGAGTTTAAGTCTGAGAAAATATTTTTGTTAACTTTTCTTTTCCCCCCAAGGGAAACATGACATTCACTGCTAGGTCATAACTTCATATCTTTATTCTGTTTTAACTCTAATTAAAGTGTACTATTTACTTACTACCAAGTGGCAAGAGAAATCATGAGGGAAAGCTTTACGACCTTGAAACTACAGAGACTTCTGTCAATTGTTTTAGTAGCACCTCACTTGCACTCCAGTTACCAACAAAGCTGTGCTCAGGACTTTACGCACTTAATGGAGGTGTGCTGCCCAAGCCCTCATCTTACACAGCAACTCCACAAAGTCAAAGTGCTCGACAATGACTTTGCTTGTGAGTGGCTTTGCCAACACAGTTCTAAATACCTATTAGGGTATTGAAGGAAAACCAAATCAAAGAAGGAACACTGAGAAGCAACTTCACAAAATTATAAGCAAAACATGTTCTAAAGGTGGAGATGCCATAAATGTTATCTGTGTAGGCTTCCTGAAGGAGGTGTAAATCAGGAACAAGAGAATTGAAAAGGACCTAAGTGCCGTTCTCACTAGGATTTTCTGCACCACTTCTGGGCTCTCAGTAGGATTTTATGTGTAACCTCTTGTGCCAGGAAGGCATGACAACTCCCTATGTGCTTCAAACTGTTCAGAAACTATGCGGCCTGCCCTGAATATTCCCCATCTAGCGTCAGGTTACCCTAGTTTTGTTCACCCAAGGCAAATAGAAAACTTCTGGCCATCTTGGGTTATAGGTAGGAAAGGTTCATTGATTGCTGATAACTATCTGATAATATGGCTAAATATCTCAACTGCAGTGCTAAATGTTATACGCAATTTTATTTTTCTCCTTGTAAGAAACACCGTATTGTAAAGAAGATAGGGTTTTTCAACAAGCTGAATCTTTCATAAGATGTTTTGAAGCAGCTCAGAGGTTTGCAATGTTAGCAATTGTTTGTGGAATGATAAGCTAATGGGAAAAATGTAACTCAAAAAGGTCACAGATCTATTACGTGCAGATAGAAATATCAACATAATTTTTGCTCAGACTTGCAGAGCTAAATCATGCTGTTGATAAAAACAAAATGTGTGAATGTTAACCCAAATATTTAATCTCTCATAATAAAAAGTAAAACCAAACTACAGAGTTTTGTTGGAAAGCTGTAGGGAAAATTACTTAAAAATATTTTTATTAATTAACTAATAATAACATGATCTAGTTTTTGCATTACTATTTTGAATTTTGTTTGAAAACAGTTCTGGCCAAGATGCTTAAAAACCAACTGGGCATCAGTAGATCATCATTGAAATGAAGACACAAGGTGCCTGAGTAGGACATATAGTATGTAAACACAATTGCAATCATAAAAGAAAGAAATTCTGACTTTATTCTAGTGTTGCCATAGGGTTTTCATGAATTTGTAGATTTTTATACTTCTATGTAGTTTTTCACATATAGAGCAGCTAACAACCTCAAACCCTGTGCTAGCTGTCTAAGGGTCAGATAATAGCTGGAACACCATGCCTGAGAAACATGTACCAAAGCTAAGACAAT
>JAWWEE010000040.1:17099428-17125605 GCA_035221455.1 Xenops minutus | reverse complement strand
GCGCCACAACTTCTTAAATATGTTTTCACGCAGGGGCGTAACTTAATGGTTCAAAAGCAGGAAGTTTTCCTCGGAGCAGGCCCTCATTGGCTCTGCTCTATAGGATGGAGGGAAACTTCCAGAGGCTTTCAATAGAAACCAATCTTAAACCCATGACACCTGTCTTTTCCCTGAAGATTTAAATACCAAAACCTCCAGCAATGCTCTTATCTTGAAGACAGGCACGCATTGCTCTGCAGATTCCTTGACCAGAGTTTAATTTTTGTTGTTACATGTAGTCTTTCTGAGGTAGCTCTCAGCAGCCTGGTCCTGTGAACCTTTTTAATGTGATTCTGCTCTTGGTCCAAATATATTCATTGATATTCTCAGACATCATTTTAAATCCCAAGGAAATTTTTGTTGTTTCTCTCACACAGACTTTCACTTCAAAAGTTCATACTGAAGGTGATGCTACATTTGGTACGAGTAGAGGGGATTTAGTATGATCAATGGTTTCTACTCTCATCCTCAAAAGCCTAGCATAAAAGTATGCTGCTGAGACGTGCAAGAGAGACTACATAGACAACTGGTTCATCTGCTGCTTCTTAGTAGCAGACTAATAAGGCTTCCACTGCCAGAAGAGGATTATGATAGAAATTGGATATAAAAAGTCAGATATAGTAATTTAGTAATTTAGTGGTAGTAATTCAAGGGAACTGAAGAGTCAACTGAGGGCTTCACTGTATGATATGAAATTACTTGCACTAAAACACTGAATAAGAAACACAAATAGGATTAAGTAGTATGAATGGCATAAATCACTAACAAGGTACAGAATGATAATGGTTAATTGTCATACTCAAGACTATTTAGCTTGGCAGTCATAGGATGTTCAAGAGAACTGGAAGAAATTCAGACCACTTGCTCTCAAGATTCTCTAAACATTATCTCCTATATAATCAAGCCTATATATATGACCAAGTGGTCATGGGAGTCCATTTAGACAGTGAAAACATTTCAATAATATTAAGCTTTAACAAAATAGGAAAAAAAAAAAAAGAATAAAGAGAAGTCTCCCCTGTTTCGCAACAAACTACTAAATCATGGTCAGGATGGAAGGCAAAGTAAGTGTCTCAGGTTATGGCATTGTCTAGGGTCACTTTAGATGCAAGAGATTGGCATGAAACCTTTTATTAGGCATGTAGAGGAAGGGTTAGCACAAAAGAATGCAGTTCTTTTAGTGATGTTATATTTGTAGCTTACTTGGATGAATGGCATTGGAAGAAATCACAATTGGTCTCAACTCAACTGCACCTGTTGATTCCAAGCCAAGAAGTCAGCCAGATAAACAGGAAAAGTTTAGAAGAATGGAGAGAAATAAATGCATTACACACATGTTTCTTGTCTTACAGCACTTTTTTTAGCTTGAAATTACTTTGAGTAATTTAAGTGATTTTTTTGAAAACACTTCTCATGAGTCAATTTAATGAACTACTTGCAGAAGTACCTTTCATTTTATTACTGGAAAACTGGCTTCAAACAGTGCTTCCACCATGTAGTTATGTGAATTTCAAAGAAATGTAGAAGCAGCACAGCCAGCTTCATTTATAGACAGAGAAGAGACATCTTGCACTTGCTTCTGCACCTTATTGATATGCAGAACTTACTGCTATATTCTATTCCCTTTTCAACCCCTTCGCTGAAAAATTAAACTCAAAGAAGAAAATCAACCTATGTTAGTAATGCAGGATATTGTGATTTTGATTAAGATACTAGGCAGGACACAGAAATAATAACAAATATTAGTTCCTCACTCAGGTTTGTACTCAAATAAGAAAAAAAACCTTACCTTTTATTATTTCATAGATAGAAAGTTGAGGTTCACATATATTTTATGGACTCTCATGCCACGAAAACCATTTTTCCTTTAATTTGAAGTGGACATAGTAATCTAACATTTTGATGTCACTTTCCCTTATGGTGAATCATCTGAAAAAGCCTCTTGTCATAACAAATCTAACTTGTGATCCTCAGACTGCAGAAATGCTCACAGAAAACCCATTAACTGGAAATCTTCCCTAAGAAAATAAATTTTACTATTTTTATTATTTTTATTATAAAATCCAATCAGTTTAAGAAGGTTATTTTAAAAATGTTGTAAACAATTAACAATTCTATGTTTCAAAAAAAACCCAAACAAAAACCAAAAAACAACCAACACTTTTTTAGGAAAATGTGGGGAAAGAAAAACAGTATTCAATGTGAAATGTTGGTACAGATGAGGAAAGATGAAGACAGTAGTAACACTCCTAATTGTATTTCAGTTTATTTAAATGGCAATAAGTCATGTAATTGGCTTAGGAATTTTTCCTCAAAGCATGAGTAATTTATCTGCTTCTTTACTCACCTCTATGTATCCCTGAAAATCTGTTCTAAAATCTCAGTGGAGACTTACTATTGCTTGTGGTCTTTCACAACTATTGAGTGAAGGTGCGTAACTCCTTTTGACCACAGCAGTATTCAATTGCATGGACAGATAGGTTAGTTTTATCCTGGTTCAACACTGAATGTACTTTTAAATGTATACATTTGGCTCTGTGATTACAGAATTCTGACCAGGGTTGTTGGGCTTTTATTTTAGTTCCTCCTCTCCAGCATCTCTACCTTCTTCTGACTATTACCAACAGTGAAGGTCTTGTTAATTAATTTATGTAGACAACTAAAGACATTATAATATGGAGACAGTACTAATTTTTTTGTGTATTTTGCTCAAAGAAAAAGAAAACTTAAAAAAAATTCAAAACCATCTGAAGTTTTTTTCACAGTCAGAATTTGAACTGATTGAAAGCTGTAGGTAGACCTACAAGTGCTTAGCAAAACAGTGGTACATATAACCCTACAAAAGACATCAAGACTCTTAGTCAGTGTTTTGGAAGATCTTATTACAATAAAATATTGAAAATAATCAGCTTCTTAAATAGTAAACAGACTAAATCTGATGATAGAACGCACTATTATCACAGGTCCAAAATATAGCACCATATGAGTTGCTACAAAGAAAATTAACTCTCTTCCATCCAAAACCAGCACACCCTTGTGCAGGCAGAGCTGAGCTTCTCGTCCTCCTTACACAAACATTCCACAAAGACAGCTCTAGTTCTCCAGGCAGGATCTTCAGAAACCTTGCCAAAGGAGATGCCGTGTCTTATGAAAATTATGGGCGGTAGGTATCCAAACCTAGTTAGGAACAATGGCCCTCAAAAAAGATCAGGTGTGTCTAGCTTTTAATAATTGTTATGCTGAGAAGACAGATTTTCAAAATACCATGGTCCTTTCAAAAATCTTTGCTTTTCTCCTGAACCTAAACCTTCACTTTGATGGTTGGACTTATTCAAGGATTAATTTCTTAAATGGGAATTATAAGCTCAGCTTCTATTCTCTGTCTCATATTTAACCTCTGTAAAACCTATGTGTGCTGTTGCATTCATCCTTGTAAATCACCTGGTCTGCAGTCATGCCTTACCTGGAGTACACAGAAAATCTAGTATGTCTAAAATGTCAGGAGCTGCTGGTATAGGCAAACTCAGTACTACTAAATTATATTGGGTGAACAGTATCTGTTATTGAAAATGCTCTAGCTGTAAAGGATTTATCCATTTTTAGGAAGAAATGTGGCTGCCTCAGGTAACTGATGGGAACACTTCCAGCTTAAGCAAAGAGCAAGTTTTACTTCTTTGCAGCACAAGCAACTTCATTTTGTCTGTCAGAGATGCAGTGACCATTTCTTTTCAGCAGTAAAAAACAGTCTCCTTATTCTATGAACGAAATGGTGAACATACTGCTTTCTAAAAGGTATTCTTTCCTCTATTCTCTGGTTTGTTACATACATAAATTTCTGTTGCATAAAACGTAATGAACAGGCTACTAGGATTCCTTCATATTAGAAAATTATGTGGTGAAAGAACTGGGCAAGAGGGTTTGTATGCACCTTCCCATCTTTATGCATAGAATTTACAACAAATTAAAACATTTAAAAATTATATAAAAAAAGCTTGCATTGCCAAATTTTAATATAAAATTAGTAGCTGAAGACATATAGATATAAAACCAGGTGTGTAGAAGGCTCTTTTGAGTTATAAAGAAGCTCTGTTTCGCGATGTTCGACTGGGACAGGACCAGCTAAATTAAGCAAGTTTGAGAACTTTTAAAATATGGCTTTCTATCGGCAGGTTTTTCTGAGACAAGACATCCAGATGGCACTTGTAAAACACGATGATGAATCAAGCCTTTAGAATGCAATATTCATCACATTATCAGATATAGCAAGTTTTGCCAACACCTGGTAATCAACAAATTATTCTTGCAGTAGAGCTATTAAATGGACTAAATAGAAACTGTGGGATACCTGTTAACAAGGTCTTCAGCTGCGGAGAACGTCTGGTTTTCATTTCTTCCAAGGTTTATAAATCACAACACACAAACTTACCTGTATATTAATTTTGAAAGAAAATACTTTAAAAGCATTATTTAATAGAATAATTTGTTGTAGACAAAATGTCAGGGAAAAAATTTGTTTTCTACAAGAAAGTGTTTCAGGTGAATATTTCTGAACACAAAAAAGAAGCAAGCAAATATTCAGCTCTTGCTGGCTTATATTTATGTTCCTTGAAAAAAAAAAAGTCCCTTTGCCTTTAAAAGTTACTAAATTTTCTGTTGTAATCTATATGAACACAATAATTCATAAGAATATTTCTGTCAAATGCAAAACAGTAAATAGACTTCAGTATCGATATGAAAATGTTTCTTACAGCTGTCAACCCTTATGCCTTATAAAATAGTTTAAATTCATATTTTAATCTACTGGCCTCATAACTTTCATTCAAAAATTAACTGAATATTATTTGGACATCTTTTTATGGAATTTTAATTAAAATATTGTGACTAAGGGAAAACCTCTTTGGTTAAAAATGACAACTATTTTAAGATCAGATTGCTCAGTTTATCACACTGATCAGTCACACAGTACATAGAATACTTGTTGACAAAACTATTCAATGTTGTGGATTTTCTCAGTGTCTCATAACTGGATGTGAATTTCAGCTCTCAGAACTTTATCAAGATACCAATTTTCAATTTCCAGGGACCAATAAGGGAACAGGAGGACCAAAACCCAGTGGAAACCCAGGAATGGGGAGTGATAGGTGAGGCATCCAATAAGGTCAGGAGTGGGGTGAGGCTGGCTATCTGAAAAGAGTGGAACATTCTCTTTTTCTCAGAATGTCACATGTGTCCTGAAGGTTCTAGGGGTATGGTCTAAACAGAGGAAAACCCCTACATTAAGAGGCGCAGGTAATGCTGAATTATAAAGTCTCTGGTCCTTTGGAAATTGTCACAGTCATGGTCTTGTTTCTAGGGGTTTCTTTTTCCACGATGTGTAGTCTGGATAACCCTCTTTTTCTGTCTTCCATGTGCTGTGGCAGAAGTTTTTCCCAAGAGAAAAATAATTGCTGTAATTGAGTACTAAATTGCACCTTCGTTTGTAAAGTAGACAGCAGTTTTAGTTCCATCACAGACCTACACAGCCTACACAGACCCCATTTTGAGACCATCAGAGCCAGGTGACCCCCCATCAGCGTAGACACAATATGAAGCATCCAGTATGTATATGTTAGAATGCAAGTGGTTCCATACAAGTTCTTCATAGTGTTTCCAAGTCTAGTATAACTTCTGGACAGAGCAAAGATAAAATAAATATGATAAGAGGTAAAGAAGGAATTTTCAGTAGTGTGTACAGTTACATTTTTGGGGAAATACATAGGAATTCTGTTCATCCATACCCACTCACCCAGGAAAAGTAGTTTACACCTTCAAAAAATATTTTAGGACTCCAACTAGAATGGTTACAACTTACCATGATTCAACATTAATTTACATGATTCTAGCTTTTATACTCCTGTATAAAAGGAAAATTATACTCTCCTCAGTGTGGTATTCAATTAACTCAAGTAGATCTTTTAACTTTTGTTTTAGTTTCCGAGTGCATGTTTTATTACAGTTTTTCTCCTTGTAAGGTATCCCAGCAGGCATGTATGAGTCCTGACTGATTTGCAGTGCTGGCATTGAGGAAAAGCTATCAGGGCTTAACATGGTCACATTTCCTTCATATATTAGCTAAGGAAAAAAAAAAGTGACATAAATGCTAAAAAAAGTCATAGTACCTTACAGTCAATTTTTGCCCCCTCTCTTTCTGCTCGGTCTTTTAACAGACGTTAGTTAATCCACTTAGACTGCTAATCCATCGTGTTGGTGGATTTGTAGAATACTTGTTCTGCTACTCTTTAAGTAATCAAAAATTACATTTCTTTCAAAGATACTTTTTTAGTTGGGATATTAAAATTCTGAGCACCTAGATTACAGTAAACTTCTAAATTACTGTCTCCCTCTAGTCATGCACTATTGTGGAAAAATTACGAAACATGAATCTAAAGCTCAGGATATATATTTGAAGTCCCAGAGAAATGTCTAAAAAGATGTCATTCACCATCTGCTCAACTTAAAATCACCACTCTGACTAAAAAAATCCAACCCTTCCCCACCCAAAAATAAATAATTAAAAATAAAATACAGCTAAACATTACCAAGTAGTTAAACATGTGGTTGTGCTTTTCTTTCAGTGTCCTGAAGGAGTAAATGTATATTCTTGTTGCGGATTCCCACTATTTAAAACTAATTTATTTAAAGAAGAGAATCAACTATCACTTTTTCTTTTTAAACCAGACTTAGACTTCTGAATTCTGTTCCATTTATTTCCATCCATCCTTCCCTCTTTCTTAGCTACAGTTTTCTCAGTGGAGAGAAGACCACACATCTTGTCAAATTTTTTCTAGCTAGGTCCTTTTGTGAAAACTGTGGGACATGAATACACAGGAATCTTGAATCTGAAAAAGGATAAGTTTGGCCCACATATAGAACAAGTTCTCTGGTTTGACACAGTACTGTGGCTGTTGATTTCTGCTTTTCTTTCTAGTTAGAGATTATAACAAAAGGAATACCTTATTATGCATAATACATATGAATTATTCCGTTCCATTCTACAGTTTATCTAAGGTTTGCTTTTTAAATTGACATAGTTTTTGAGGACAGTCTTTTTCTTCATAAAAGAAACATCTATTCCTTTATTTTGTCAGCTGCTGTTAGATTTCTATTTCTCTGTCTTTCATCTAACTATGCAGTAACTGAAATCAGTTCAACAAATCTCATAATTAAATGTAATCCTACCTATAAGTTGATTAAGACAGGCACTTTTTATAGATAATTACTACGTTTTATCTTTGAAAAAAAATCAATTTTTAAATTCCAATCTCTCAACTAATTATTAAAGGGATTTAGATGTAAAACTAATGAAAAAATATCTAAACTTCTGAGGTGTACCACTGCATAGATTGTATCCCACCATAAATCTTTGGGATAGACATTGAACTAAAGAAGAAATAATAGAGTTAATAATATACTATGAAAGAATATAACTAGATACTGCCAAATAATATCATCATAAGGACCCCTCATCTTCAGTCGTTTAATTCAACTCTTTAAATTTAGCTAAAGCTAGCATACTAGAAAGAGAATATATTTCTGTACTTTCAAGTACACTGCTATTATGATTAGAGTGTTAGGCATGCAGAATTTTTCTTAACAGGAGACTTATACAGGTTTATTTTAAATAGTCTGGAATAAATATTTCCTTTTACAAAAGAGTAAGAAAAGCTATAGTGGATATAACTAACATCCAGAGAGATGTAGAATTTCAGCTATGTACTTCTAACTCTCTCCTGCTAATTGTGATAACAGAATAAAGTTACATATATAAATAATTTATTCTGAATCAGATACAGTGACAAATATTTGCCACGAACTTCAAATGTGCTATGCAACACGTCTACAGGAATGAAATGATGTTTCAATTTATGCAGCTTCTCAGGAAGTCTACACAGATTACTGATTTTCAAGTTGTTACTTAATAATTTTCAAGGTTAGGAATTCCTCACTTCCTTCATATTATACTACTGCTCAACTGGAAGAATTTCATCTCTCTCTGCAGCATCTGGTGCTGACTGCTGCTAGACAGAATGCTGGACTGGTGGAGTGTTGGTTTGTTCTCCCGCAGCCATCAATATATTTAGGTACCACTGGTTGAAATACACAAGTAATCAAATCACAAAAACAGCTTAAGAAAAGAATCACTGTATTTCTAACTAAATGGACTTACTGGAAAAAGACAGTTTAAATCAGTGTTTATATGCTCTGTTGCCTGCTAGTCCCTAATCTAAGAAGTGAGAATGACCCAATGTATAATTTAAATAAAGAGAGCAGATACAGCAACAAACAATACTGCAGTATGTTTCATTTGTGTCTGTGAATCATTAAAATCACAGTATAGCACCTAACGTTCATTTCAATCAAGACTGAAAATCTTCCACCTACCTTTTTTTTCTATTTCAGTTATACAGTCCACTGACTCTTAAATTTTAGAAGATCAATCACTGAGGTATTGATTTAAAAGAGGTATAAAAATCAAAGCTGAATGAACACATCTGACTGTTCATAATGCATGGTCAGTTTTGGGGAAGAGAAATTGTGAAATAACGTCGTGGTGGAGAAACAGTTGGACTGTGACTCGAATAAAACAGATTACACTGGCAACAAATCAATGATAGATTGGTGCATTCCATTTCATGCCTTTTGCAATAGACAGATGCAGAAAAGTAGTGTGGATGATACAGCCCCATCAACAATCCATTTTCTAAGCTGAGCAGGAGAATAAAATGCATGCAGACTCTGAAAGAAAATGATGTATTTAGAGATGAAGCTGCAATAGTTATCTATTTTCAAAACCAAGTTCTTTTTAGAATTGTACACTACTGCCCACTACATTTGATGAAGATGTATTTTCACAGCAGAAAGACCATACAATAGTAAAATACTTGGCAGTATTAATTATCTACAGAAAATAAGAAATGGCCAGCTTCACTAGCAGGCTATATTTCTTTATACAGGGGAAAAGTCAGACTTATGATTCTATTTCCTCTTTTTTTTTACTGCCACCTTTCCTCTTTGAAATTTTGTACCAAGACAAGCTTTTAGCAGGATTTTATGCAGAAAGTAAGAGATGAGTTAGAAATGAGGCAATAAACCATGAACATAGCAGCTTAGGACACATGATCAATTCCTGACCTAAAGACAGCTTCATCCATTCCAGATCCACAAGTGTGTTGAAATAAGAATAAGAAGAATCTGTGTGATAGAAAGCAGAAAAAGAAAAAGGTTTGGTCTCATTTAAGTTTGTGGTTGTCCCTGTGGAAAGACTGAATATAAAGCAAATAAAAATGTAAGAGTATGAATGAGAACACATCTGGTATAAGTGATGAATTTATCCCCTAAAACATAATATTCTGAATTGAGAGCAAGCAAATCTGTGAATTGTTGGTTTTTTTTTTTTTTTGTGTTTTGTTTTGTTTTGTTTTTGTTTTTGTTTTTGTTTTTGTTTTTTTTTTCTTTTCGACAGAGCAAGCTTTCTTACATGGCCTAATACATTACAAAGAAAGCAGTAATAATATATTGCTAAACAATGTGCCAAATTGTTTGAGAAATGTTCAACAGCTAGATTTTTAATGCAAGGAGCTGACTTATATGTTTTCTCTACTTTGGTGAATGAGCAAAAGTGTCTATAGTATTTGTGAGATAAAAGTGTTTTCTGTCTCAAAGAAAGGAACAAAACAGTCTCGTGAAATCTTGTGTACTCCAAGGATTTCCTTAAATGAGAGCGTAAGCATATGAGAAGCCTTTACGGCTAAAGTGAATCTGAGGTGAGCTTGCAGAATCTCTGATAAACCATGCTTTAGAGACAAAGATTGACAAAAATATGTAAACACACCATTCAGGAAATGTCTGGTTTGTGGGGTTTAGGGTTGTTTGATTTGTTTGGTTTTGCTGGCATTTGGTTTTGGTTGGGTTTTGGGTTTTTGCTTGTTTGTTGTTGGGGTTTTTGTTTGGGTTTTTTGTTTGGTTTTCATTTGGTTTGGGTGTTTGTTTTTATTTTGTTTGTGGGGTTTTATTTGGGTTTTTTGCTTATTTTGGTTCCATTTTTTTGGCATCTGTGTTTCTTTTTTTCCCTCAAGATGGAGGAAAGAAAGGAAAAATGTTTCTATTAGTAGAAATAATAGCTGGGAATGGAGATCTTGATACAAAACATAAGTTTATTATGACTCAAAGGCATCAACATCTGGAGAGTATCATTACTATCAGAGACATTTCCTCTCAGAGACTTCTAACCTTGGACATGAAAGAAAAAATCCTCAACTCATAAATTAAGCTAAAGTGGTGGTAATCAGGTTTGTAATATTTGTAATATTCATTGTCTGGTTTTTTGTGTGTTTGTTTTTTTTTTGTTGTTGTTGTTTGGGGTTTTGTTGTTGTTGGTTTTTTGTTTGTTTATTTGTTTTTCTGGTTATCAGTATTTGCCTCTGATTCTGGACAATCAGAGTCACAGAATATTCTGAGTTGGAAGGGACCCACAAAGGCCGTCTCTTAAATGAATGGCCCATAGAGGGATCAAAACCACAACCTTGGCATTATTAACACTAGGCTCTAACCCACTGAACTAATCCCAGGATCCACAGTGATTGCTGTCTTTGAAAAAATACAAATCAAGAGGTTTAAAACTTTGCTAGGTTTTGATACTTCTGGTTTACTGCTTATCTGACAGTATGACTATTCGACTTTCAGAACAGCAAAGAATAAGGATAAACAAATGTTTTTCAGAAGGGCTTTGGCTATTAGCAAATGGTTTCTCCCTGCTTTTCCTACTGACAGAAGTAGCAGTGCCAACAGCAGGGAAAAGAGTGCCAAGAATAGAACTGAAGTCATTACAAGTTATACTTCTCAAACTTGTAAGTGAAAAATGGATTGGCTATATTGGAATTCAATGCAGTACCTAAATAACACATAACTTCTTTGCATTTCAAGGCTATCTCTGTTGAGGGCATGAAGGTGCAAGCGTTTCTCACACAGACAGGAAGAGTTAACCTTTTGAAGAGAAAAAAAATCAAACACTTTTAAAAGTCCGTATTTCTAAGTCAGCTACACTAATCACTGAGTGAGAGAGAAGTGGAAAAGAGAAAGGGAAATGCACTCAAGTGTCAGGAGCAGACTGAATGGGACCAGAGGAAAATATAAAACTGAGACCTGTTTGATGACGAGAAAAGAAAAATCCATTGCCAGTGACACAGTCAAGGATTCAGATAAGGCCTTGTGCCATAACACTGTGCATCATATTTACCGAACAATTAAGCTCCTCTTTTCCACAGCTAAATCTGCCCAAACAAAAGATAATGAAGTGAAGAACAGGTCTGCAAAAGTCCAAAAAGCCTGGGAAGGCAATAAAAAAAGTTAAGAAAACAGTATTTCTCTAAATCTCAACCCATTCTGGATTTGCCACCTTGAACCTTTTCCTGTAGACAAGATAAAATAGACTTTATTTCTATCAAAAAATAGCTGAACAGGAGGTTGTTAGGCAAGACCACAGCAGTGAGAACATTCAACCCTTACACATCTTGAAGTGTACTGCTCCATAGAGTGCTGAACAATCCAGCTACTCTCTGCTCTGTACTGAAAAGACAGAATAGATTCAGTCCAGTCTATGCTGAAGAGGCTGGTAGGAGACTCACAAGACATGACAGTCTAGAAACGTGTCTTCTGACAATGGAAGTCCTTCTTTGCTGATTTGCATCAGAGAAACATGTTGGCACTGAGAGGAAGTGGTGGGTAGGAGGGGTTGGGACTTCTGCAGGGAAGCACAAATGCCAGTAGAATGGGTTCTGTGAGAACTAGTGGCTAGAGGCTGAAGCTGAGGCAGGGAAGGCAGTGAAAATGTGCATGGAAGAATAGTGTGGTGTATACAGATCCCCTATTTCCCAATCTGAAAGCAACATGACTGGGTATAAACAGGACATGTAAGCCTGAGAACAGACAGGGATTAGAAGTTATGTACAGAGGTAGATCTATAATCTTGATGGATTTACGTGTGAGCACAGCTGAAGTGCTGCAATGGACAGAAAGAGGGCCATGTCTCACTCTTGGCTCCTGTCTCCCTCTCCCTTAAGGAGCACCACCTGCATTGGTAGTGCTCTGACATCAGCATGAACACAAGGTAAAGATAAAGATGCAAAAAAATGGAAGAACAAGAAAGTGTAGAGTGATGAAGAAAGATGTGTTAGTATGGAGAGAGAAAACTATGGGTGAAAATATGAGTGAAAAGGGGAAATTTCAGGAAAAAAAGGGAGATAATAGAAGTTTTGATTAGTTGATTTAGCACATCTCTATGATGTCAAGCTCTATGATCTCAAGCTGCTGATTTGATGATGTAACAAGGACAAAAGCTGAAGATCTAGCAGCTAGTGAACACCTCATTTTAATCTTTAAACATTGCTGAATAGAAGAATCAATTTATGTACTCTTAAATATAATTTCTCATATAAATAAAAAGTACCATTTGAATTTATGTCTGAATAAAAATACTTTTAACTTATGCTCAAACTTCCTTTTCAGTGTCAGCTGTGACCATATACTTCTTTACCCCTCATATGGGAGCAAATTGATAATTTCTCATTTTTGCTTGTTGTGTTGGCTCTGTTTTTTGTTGTTTTTTTGTTTTTTTTTTTCTTTTTTGTATTGTGAGGATATGACTGTGTTAAATCCTCTTTAAATATAAAGGGGTTTTAAAAAGAGTTCCATGGCTTTGATTAGTAAGATATATAAAGTAAAGAGATATTTATCGTTTGCCACAACATATCAAATTCTTCTACAGGTAGCCATATGTATTGCTGCCAGTATATACTCTGGCTTGACTTAATAATCACAGAGGAATTATTTCTTTATCTGGAATTTCAAGTTGTGTATATTTATTCTGAAAAGACAAGGACTGTACAAGGATTTAGCTCAGACTGTTTGAAAGGTTCAAATTACATTTTCACCTTCAGCAAATACATCTTTGCCTGCTAGCAATAGTGATGCTATCACATTGCAGGCAATCTATGATACAGTCATGTCACAAATAGGTGTCAACTCTCATTACATTCTTAAGTATAAATTTCACTTATCAGTTCCCACATAGGTGCAGATGTTTTAACAATCTCATTTTACCGTGATTGCACAAAGGCTCAACCTCAAATGCTTTATAATATATTTGTAAGAGTTACTCTAGATTACCAGGTTTGGGAGCACTATTTGTAGTTTGAAGCCACCAGGGAATTTTTATTTCCAAGAAAGCATTGAATTTACTTGTAATTCATTGTCCAACTACCTTGACAAACAAGAGAAAAAATTTTCAATGTTTCTTCACAGTTTAGTTTACTAAATTACAAAGAAATTACTTGGTATTTGAAATTAAGACCAGACTTTTCCTTTTCTGAAATATTTTTTTTCAGGAAAATATATCAGAAAACTCTGATGATAAGTGAAGTTACTGATTAATGCCCAAACCCATACAACATACTAAAAATAGTTTGTTAAAATAAATACTTTGAAAAAATAATAATTATTATAGGGTTTTTATGTATAACTTTTAAAATCAGAACCACATTGCTAGGAGAGAAGTCACTTTCTCCTAAACACACTCATGCTACCTTTCTGCTTTCTATATGGATTGTTTCTGGTGAAAAATTATTTACTATTTTTCTTCACTAACTAAGTTTTGAAAGCTCCTCAGTGCTGTAATACACGACTATATAGGAACAAGCCAGGCAATAACCCACTATGGTTCTAAAATGTATCACATTGCTACTAATTTATATTAATTTTATACAGTCAGATACTAACACCTGACAACTCCAAATCAGCTAGTAATACATAAAATACTGAAAATAAGCATAATATGTAGTAGTTAACAGAGACAATTTTAGAAAAATAAATCTTGCCTTTAGTTAGTGGGATAGCACTTTGCTGAATGCTCCACATTTATACAGTTGTATTACCGTTTGGTAATAAAAGCCAAATCTAAAAAAGAAAGACAGCCTTTTTACCACACAGGTCATATTTTATTCTTCTAGAATTTATTCTTCTCAAAGTTTAGAAGCCTTCTAGAGGCTTCTAAAAGCCTCTCCCTTTTATGTTAATTTACTTGAAAAATCTTTCTCACCTTAATAATTTATATTTCTGCCTTTCGGGGCATTGTGTATTTATATTGATATCTTTCTAGTCTCTAACATTACTTTGTGGTTAATAAAGTACACTGAATATTACAATACCCTCATTTTAGAGCTTAACTTTATCACTAACTCAAAGTTTAATAACCTAAAGTGGAAAGGAATTTTAACTTAAAATTCTCTTTTCCCTAAAAACTCAATTGAGAGAGAAATGAATTTCTAAATAGGGGAAGAGTTTGCCCCTAGAAGGCTGTATAGGGATATGTTCTATAGGGATATGGAGAATCAATAGAAAGTGATGAATGTCATTTTCCCCATAGGATGTGACTTGCTTGGCCTTTCACTGAACAAACTCTACAGTAGTCATTATCTATTACTTAATAATCTAATAGTGGAGTCACATGAAACAGCCCAGGATTTTCTTAGTTTGAGGTGACTGAATGCAACTTTTCCATAGATGAAATAATACAAAACACAGAGAAATAATACAATACAAAACAAACAAATAAAAAACTCAATAAAACAAACACAAAAGAGAAAAGGTATCTTTGGTCAGTGAATCCTCTTCTGAACCACATTATAGACACTCAAGCAAGAATCTTAGTTCAAAAGGGCAGTAGACAAAAGGGTTTGGAATTATTTTTAAATATTTTTTTGGGAGAAAAGCTCTCATCTGACTGGTGCAAGGTCCAGATAAATCTATAGTCATTTCATATTTGGACTGAATGAAAATAAAAATAGAATTGGTCATAGGGAGCAGAATTTGTCATAGGCCTGTTTAGCCTGAAGGGACTACTTATCTACTCAGATCTTTCTACCTTGACTTTTTATTGTCCCAAACCCAGGACACCCATAGGGACACACAAAGCAGAACAAAATGACATTAATCCTTTTCACTATCTACAAGAACCAGATGGGAAAAAGTCACCTTAACAGTATGATTGGTAACAAAGTAGTTTGAATATTGTAAAAAGTGTGTCTTCTCTTTCAAGACAGTGTCACCTCCAAGATGCTTCCAGGTCATAGCTGTTTGAAGAGAGTGAGAAAGCGTGGAAGATATTCCTGAACCAATAACTCTGCATCTTCTACCATCAAATGATCAAGAAACCGCATTTTTGCAATATATTCAGATACACTCAGTAGAATTCACAATTTCACGAGGGGAAAAAAAAAAAGAAAAAGAAGAGATTTAGACTTCCAAAGTTTCAGCATGATATATAATATGTTTTTATAATATACCATGAATATCATTAATGTTTTATTCCTGCAACACTGCATTTTTTTTTTTTTATGTCACAAGGATTATTTGGCCTTGAAAAAAATTAACTCATTTTAGATAAATTTAAAACTACTCAACATTTCATGTTTGCACAAAACATTGATTATCATCTCTATCTAAGTTTTAAAGAGTTCTGAAAAAATGTTTTATGATTAATAAGGCCAAACATGATGAACTAAGAGGTATCACTTGCTCATATAAAATTTTTAGTTGATCAACCTCTTTAAATTTAGGCTAGAACCCAGCACTGAGGTTTTAGACAAAAGCTGAACTTGAACTTAATAGTAATGAAATTTTATACTGTATCTAATTATTTTCATAAGACTTCATGGTCAAAAAACTAGAAGGGTCACAATTATTAGCATATAATATTAATTCTTCCTTTCTTCCCTTAATGAGGTAACAAATTCCTGAAACATCAGGACATATCTGAGGGGAACAGAAAAACAGTCCCCCATTATTCGACTGTCACAGCTTAGGTTATAGGTCTAATTCATTCTTCTAAAATCCTAATACCTTCACAGGGAACAGGCTCGAAGTTTCATTATATGGTTTTGCTAATCTTTTTTAATTCACATATTTCCTAATTATTTTCCTGCACTTAAATGTCTAATTGTAAATCTTGAAAAAAAAAAAACAAAACAAAACCAAAACCTTGTAAAATAATGTTATAATAAGAAAAAACAACAAAACACAAAAACAACCATAAAAAAGTAATTAAATATCCAAGCTATGATATCCTCATTTTTCTTTTATTATTCAGAAATTCACTAGAAGTCTCTTGGTTCTTTAAGGAGATGAGTTTAATGTATATGCAACTCCTAGATAGAACAGGCAAATTTCAGACAGATTTCCTAATGAAGTAACAGATTTCTTAACGAAGCAATGGAAGATTTCAGGATGTGACTTGCTTCATGAGCTGTCTCTGTGTATGTGAGGGGAAGAAAGTGTTTCTCTCTTCATAGAACCTGTGCAGAGGCAAGAACCCAAGCATTACATGGCACAGGAGCAGAGAAGCCTCAGTAGAAGGTTGAACTCTTACTATTTTAGATACTGGAAGCTTGTAAAAGACACCAGAAGCTTGTAATTTCTGGCAACAGATTATTCCTCTGAAGAGCTACAGACATGACAACAGCAGATGTGAAAGATATGTACTGGGGAGACTGTCTACCTGGGCCAGTAGTTCCTAATCCCCATCTGAAGCAGTGCCACAAAGAGAAAGTGATGGACAATGGCAGTCAGATGTCCCCTTCTGCAGGGGAAGAAGGTCGCCTAATTCTTCTCCTTTGCAACCTCTTTTGTGTTACTGCCAAAGAGTAACACAGAAATATCACCTAGGCATATAGGGAAAAACAAAGCTTGCCAGAAGGGCATAAATGTCAAAAGGAAGGACATTGAGTGGTATGTCAGCTTTCAAAAGAGATGATGAACTAGTGACAAAGGATATAGAAAATGCAGAGATATTCATCACCCTGTTTACCACAGTTTTTAATTGCAAGATCTTCTCAGACTGTCAGGCAATAGCAAGACCTGTTCCATATGGAAAGACCAGCTGGTAATTAAGGACATAGACAAGACAGTGCCTTCACTGTTGGGGAGGTGATACCCAAGCATACCCAAGCAGTGCTAAACTGGTGACTGACAAGTCCTGGTCACAGTCTCGTAATGATCAGAGCATGGCAAGGTATGAATCCGCTTCAAGTTCAATCCAAAGCTGCAGATCAGTTTGTAGGTCAGGACCAATAGGGAACATGCAGTAGAGCCCAGGGAAACACTGGGGACTCAGAACTGAAGCTAAAGAGTGACATGGCTGGTGTCCCAGGTGAGACTGGTCGGGACAATAAATCCTATTATTGCACTCTAAGCTTGACACAGGCATTCCAAAGCCCCATGCTTAGTAAAACCCTCTGGGTGAGAAAAGTACAGCCCCCAGTAAAGACCAAGTTAAGGTCTACTTGCTTGTACTGGGCATGCACACATTCATCAGCCAAGTTACATATGAGTGCAGCATTGGTTAACATAATTTTGGTATAATTTTCTCTGACCTTTGAGAAAAGGCTAATGGGTAGACTAAGGCCTAGAGGTGCACAGCAAAGGGAAAAGAGACAATGCTTGCAAATCGCATCAGGGGAAATTACAAACTGCCTTTCATGAAAACAGGATCATCACTGTTGGAGTGGCAAAATCAGAGACGTGAAATCTCTGACTTTCAACAGGATCTTGAACAATCTAACTTAGCTATTTTTTGAGCAGGAGGTTAGACAAAATGAACCCCAGAAATCCTTTCCAAACTCATTGTTCTATGATTCTAATACAGAAGGATTTCATTGACTTTCTGGCAAACATCTTCTTTATAAATTTCTTTTCATAATCCTCATCCCAGCACAAAAATTGAGAAAAGAGAAATAATCCTTGTGAAAGCTGCCTAGCTGATTTCTTCTTATACTTATTCAAAAGTGGAAAACAAATGCTGATCTATAATTTTAATTTTTTTGAGCATATCCAAATCCTATCAGGAAAAAGCAATATTGCAGTACAGACTTAGAAACACTGTTGCTCATTATCCAAATACTTGAACTGGAACAAATATTTCAAAGTTCAAATAAAAATTGTGACAATAGAGTTAAATAAAGTGCTTTTTGCTTCTGTAGCATCTCTACAGTTAGCCATTACTATTTTGGTACTGAAGTTCTATTTGAAAAGATACAGTAAAATAAAAAGCCATTTGAATTTTGCATCTGTAAGAAGGTGGTGAACTATGAATAGACCAATTTACATGTAGAAAAATTAAAGATACCTTTTAGGCTTTTTTTTTTTTTCATGTAACTGGAATAAAAGAGTAATAAACTTATTCAGATACACACATTCTTATTCATAATAATTGATCATTTAAACTTCTTACTGAAATTTAAAGGTTTTATAAAGTTTTCTTTTAATTTTGTGTGCCTAAACATAGATTAGGAGTTTCAGGAGGCAGACACAATCTGAAATTCTTAGCTTTTTCCTATCAGTCTGTGTTTTCCAGAAGCCCCATCTCTAAGCTGTTTTCTCAGGTGTTGTACCTTGAGAAAGACACCACTCTGGAAAATAAATGTAAATGTTTTATCAACAGACTGTATTGGCTTCTTGAATTGTTAAGGAATAGGGGTTTTTGAAATGTCTTTAAGTGTCTTATTAACTAACTCTTTTTATGCGGGTATTGATAACAGAACATCAACAGGACCAGAATGTAAATGTGAAAAGAACCATTTTATATATATATGTATCTATACCTATATATATATATATATATATATATATATATCTATATCTATATATCTATATATATCTTGCTGAAGAAGAAAAGACATGAATAAAATTAGTGGGTTAATACAAATAATGTGAATTTTTTTACTTGATTTTAATCCACAACTCATGGAGCACTGTTTATTACAGCATTTACAAGCAACTGGCAGAGACGTGGAGATTGTCAGAATAAGATCTCTATCTTCCTTACAGGCTCTTTTCAAAAGTAATTCTGAACTGACAGGAGATTGATAGGTTTCTTTGAAACCTTAGTTTGTTTGTTTGTTTTTTTTCTTTTAAGACAGTTGTATGGCACTTGAGGAAAAAACAACAACATAGGAAAATTGTTTAAAGATTAAATACTATACAAAAAGTTGAATTACTAGATGTATTTACTAATTTTAACAGTATATATCTCTAATTCATCCATAAATATAGATCATCTTTTGCATTCTATCACATTTGTGTTTTGATTTGAATATATCAAAGTATTTAACATGTCTAAAATTAAATATATATATCATATACAAAATCAAAACACATCTTTATTCAGAAATAGGAAAACCTCATGAGAAAAATTTATACAGATTCTCAAACTGAAACAAATACACTTTATATGAACTTATGCCGCATCTGAAATGTAGCTGCTCTAACCTCATAGATAAATACACAAAATTAATATGAACATTAAATATTAGTAGTACAAAAATACTTTCTGAAGAACAAACAAATCTCATCTTTAAATAGTCAGATCAATATAGATAGAGTCCTTATACTGGCTTGATCTACATAATGATAATTAACTTCCCACTTGGCAAATTTCGCAGAAAAAAATATGATGTTTTAATTTATTCCATCTTATTTAATATCAATTTTTAGCTGTTTGGGAGATATAGAAAATGATGACAATACTGTTTCAAATTAAGATAAGGAAGCTTACTAGTGGATTAGGTAGGGATACACAAATCATTTTTTTCCTTTTTTTTTTTAAAAAAAAA
Organism: Xenops minutus; assembly: GCA_035221455.1. NCBI lineage: Eukaryota > Metazoa > Chordata > Aves > Passeriformes > Furnariidae > Xenops > Xenops minutus. The sequence continues at coordinate 17,105,866 of JAWWEE010000040.1, read as the reverse complement.
AAAAGGTCTGAATCAGCAAGCTGATGTCTTGCTGAGTTAAATAGGAAAACACATTCAGCATGGGAATTTGGAGACCATTAAATAATACAACTATTCACACTCTGTCCTAACTGTACCAGCACCTGCTGCAAAAGTACTTTGTGCTGATCTGCTATGAAAATGTAGTTTTACCAGATCTCACATTGATTTATGTAGTGCACAACTGCAGAAATAGTTGTACATTAGAGTACATCAAACACTATGTAAAAAAAAAAAAAAAAAAAAGTGGTTTAAAATTTTATATAGAATAATTTTAAACACTGTTTGCTGTGTAGAACTGTACTTCCTCTTAATGTGCAATATTTTCTATTCACATTTAAGCTAATATACGGGGACAGAAATCCATTTTCCTTGTATACAAATCAGAAATGTCAGAAGTATGAGCCTTTATCTGATCCAGCATACTGTAAGAATCAATCACACTTCCCTCTTGCTTACTCAGCAGTGTTACTGAAAATGCCATTCTTCTCCTAGACAGAATAGGGATAATTTAAATTTTTTAGTGAACTTTTCTGGCTGTGTTGTAACCTGTCTTTTGAGTTATTCATCAGACACTTTGTGTTTCCTTTACAGTTCCGTGTTTACTATCAAGTAGCCTCAGACTTCACAGCTCCAGGGATTAATTAATGATTTTTTTTTTTTTTTTTTTTTTTTTCCATTTGGGCAACTCTTATAGAGGAAAATTTAGAAACTCAGTAGCTGGGAAGTGTTATAGAAAGAAAGGAACTCTGTGTGTTATTCTTCTTTGCTTGAACATTTATCTTGTACTAGCCATTAGAAATATTTTTTTAAAAGGTTTTTAATGTTTTGCCATTTGCATACTTTGGATTCATATGAACCAAAAAGATAAACACTGTACAGCTTGCTAAACGGGTGTTGAATTTCAAGTTAGGTTTTCTAATAACTTCCTCTTCTGTAAATATCCTGGGTGAACTAGGTTTCAATCTTCTTAATTTGTTGGATACTTCATACTATTGATCGATTTCTATGAATGATTTTTGCTGTAGAGCTCAATCAAGATCCATTTGAAAAATTCTAACTAAATCAGTGTTATCTTTTCTAATTCTTCCCCCTTTTCCTTCAATTTTGTCTCAAGTTTGTCTTAAAAGTCTCTTTTTGCCAGAATTCTACTTCATATAACCTTATAGACAAGGAAGCAGCACACAGAGCAGTTTAAATCAGCTCTAGCTTTCAAATCTGAGAGTTTCTTTCTATAATGGTATTAGCATGGATTTTTTCCCTTAAAATGGCAACTTTAATGGGAGCATTTTTTTTCTTAAAGCTGCTTCTCCTGGAGTCATAATGGATATAGCTTTAAATGAAGGCGTCTACTTTCCTGTTTAGTTTTTGCTCTATTTTACAGCAGTTAAGTTAAGGATTATACATTCAACATTTTGCCTGAAACAATAGTCAACAGCATGAACTCATCAGGCATAAACTACTTCTGTTATTACCAATCTTACTGCATATACCTTAGTTCTTTTGTTATTTGGGAACTAATACAAAATTTTATAAATTAAATGTAACTTTTAGGAGTGGTTATGAGATAAGGACAAATATCCACCTAATAAAGCATTCTGTGCTTACTATGGCAAGTAGAAAGATACTTAGAAAATAAATATAAAAATTGTTAAAGGTGTGTATAGAGTCATCTTTTCCCTTGCATTCTCTCTCTCAGCTTCCAAGAGTTTGCAATATTGGCACCTCCTTAGTTAAAATTTGTATTCATAACTTGGCATTTAAAAGGTCTAGAAGGATTTTTGAGCCATAGATATCTGTAATTGCTTTTTGAATTAATTTGTACTTTTGACTTTCGTCCTGTGGCAATATCATTCTGCAGTTTAATTTAGTTTATAATAGCAGGATTGGCTTCAGCAAAATATTCCCTAAATCCCATTTTGAGATCTCCCTCAGCATGTTTTACTCACCTATAAAGAGATAGTAGATGCCCTGTGATAACACAATGAGTTCATTTCTGCCAGTAGATTTGGTATGTTGGAAGCCTGAACTTTTATTTTAACTAGTTTCTAGAAAATATTTTGTATATGAATATAGTCAGGACTAGATGAAAATATTATGTAACAGAGCTGGTCAGATTTTCACTGACAAAAACATTTCATAGTAGGGAATTTAACTCCAAAATGGAACCTTTGGTTTTGATCCAGAAAGGGAATGAAGAAAACTGTAACAAAATATTGAGCACTCACACTTGGAATAAGCATGACTGTCTAATACCTAGTTTCCAATCACGGTAAAGATTGAAGCAAAGTTTCAACCATGGTGAGTACAATAATGACAAAACCAAAAAAAATCTGTTTAATGTATTTACTAATTTACTTTTACTTTATAGACTTCCAAGGGTCTTAGGTCAATCCCTGTTTGTTCTTACAGAGGGTAAGATAAGATAACCTTTCCATTCCAATAATTTTTAACAATTTGAAAATTTATATAGACAACTTACTAGCAAAAAGTATAGAGTGAAGATGTTATCTGATGAAGACTTTTAACAATTTATTTTTATTCCTTAAGGCTTTTGTTTAGCATTTACTAAAGAGTTTTGTAGTTAGAGATAGCATTTTTAAATGGAAAATAAAAAATAAAACTGAAAATTTAAGAACTGCATGGAAAAGATCCTCTTCCAATTTTTCAAAAAGCAGACATGAATTCTAGCAACAAGACAGTGTATGAAACTTAACAGATTTTTTAAGCTTCAATATAACAGATTTTGTCAAAAAATTAACAGTAAGAGCATGCTTTTTATTTTTTATCTTTTTATTTGTTTTCTGTTTCCCACATTTTTTGTCTTGTCTCTGTTTCCCTTCTTTTTCACTTTAAAATAACCGTTCCAAAGTCTAATTCTTTTCCAAGTAATTTTCAGCTCTAAGTTCTGGGGTTTTTTTCTGACATATCAATCACTTTTAAGGAAAGAAAAGATGTTTTATGAAAATTTTCACTAGATTGAAAAGTTATAATTTTGTTTGTCTGTGAGAAAAAGAAAATTCAACATGAAATCACTTCACTGCAGTAATTGCTTATATAAAAGAAAAATGTAAGAGAATTTATTTACAGCTTGGCTATTCTATGTTCATAGGCAGTGTATATTAATACACATTCCTAATGTACATTAGAGAAAGGTAGATTTATTTGTTCATGTTTTCTAAGGTCTGTCTGCACCCCATTAACAATGACTTCTCTCACTTCTAGCCCAGGGGTCTGCAGAGCATGGGTCTCAGTGTTGGCCTGTTCTCACCTCAGCCAGAACTGGGCTGGACGGTTTTCAGCTCCTGCCTTGGGGCCAAGTGCCTGTTTTCTCCCTTGCCCGAGCCTGAGTTGTGCCTTTGTGTGCCTTTGTGGGAAGGGTCTGGCAAATGCTGAGACGAGCTCCTGGGGGGCTGAGTCTGGGGAGGCTGTGAGGCCATGCTCACACTCAGGGAGAAGCTGGAAGACACTGCCCATGCCAGGGTGAGAAAAAAAAACAAACAAACAAGTAGATCCAAACACAGAGGATGAGGGGACCCTCAACAGCAGCACTGCCCCCAGGAAGGGACTTGGGACATCAGTGTCTCACTATGACAGCCCAGCAACACTGGGTTAGGGGAAAGATACCTCCATTGGCTTTATGATCAGGAGCGACATTGGGCAGCATTAGCAGAAAAAGAATATATATTAGAAAGGTTTGGGGTGTGGGTTTTTTGTTGTCATGTTTTTTGTTTGTTTGTTTGTTGGTTGGTTTTTAATTTTTTTGTTTGTTTGTTTCTTTGGGTTTTTTTGAAAGAATTCTAAGAGTATTGATATTATATAGTTTTTCCTGTACTCCTTTGTGCTATAATTGTTACTACAATTGTAACTGGACTGTTTGTTTCTTTCAATGCATTTTAGTTTTTTAAACTAGGCTAACAATATATTCTTGGTTCTATACATGTGTTATTTTCTTTCCCCTTTAACACAGTTCTGAATGTTAACCAACTCCTTAAAAAAAATGGAGCAACTAGTACAATCATACAAAGGGCTCAGAAGTATTCAAGAATTCAATAAAATAGATAGAGACTTTGACAGTATGCCCTTAATATAATTAAAGCTAATTCAATTATAGTTCACCATATTTCTAGTACTGTAGACCTCAAAATAATTGAATCTCAAGAAGGGAAGGTCTACTTCAAAACAAGAAAAATGTCTCCAAATATGGAATTGAATATTGATGTTGTTAATTTTTCTTCTTCTCATTTCTTTGCAAACTTTACTGAAAAGGTACTTCTAAATAATTTAGACATGGAAAGAGATGGGAGGATATTGGTATTTTAAGAATGGATTTTACTTGGCTTTTAACTATCAGAGACTTTGAGATGAGCTCTCTGCAAGAAAGGACCTTTCACTTAAGGAAAAGAAAACAAGCATGAAATCCAACCAAATTTTATTTTTGTTTCACCTTCTGGTATCTAGAAAAATGCAGAAAGAAGGGCAGTATACACTGGAAAATATTTATCTTTAAATAATAATTTGAAGAAGCATATCCTACTGGTAATGAAAACTGTGAAAGATCTTTATCTCCTGTGGCATTGCAGGATGACAATAAGCACAACAGTTGCTGCTTTTAAAAAAAAAAAAAAAAAGAAAGGAAATTTTATAAACCACATCACTGTGTATGTTATCAGAAAATGCATCTGCTGAAAACTACAGCATGCCTCTCACAGTTTCTATTTGTTGAAAATGATTTTTTTTCCTAATAGAAAACGATCCTGAACTGCCTACATAGGCTGCTGACTGCTGTATCAATTTCTGAATGGAAACCTGGAAATATTTCCAGTTAGAATTTACTAGGCAGTGTCATAGAGGAAAAAAAAAAATAAAAAAAACCTAAAGGATTTATTCTGGCAATTAGTAGAGGCATTGTTCAGGAGGAACAATAGGCAATGAAAATATTAATGAGTGCAATGAAGATATTAATGAGCACATGAAACCAATGATCATCTTACAGATCATACAAACCCCCAAACTGTAGAAATTGACCCTTCTAATTGTTATTTTTAAATTATTTTAAAATTATATTCTACAGAATAACAAAATAGAAATCTTAAATTTCAAGGTTTTTTTCCTTTGAAGAGATTTTCTGATGAAACATTCTCCAGACTTCCCCAAAGACACAACATCAAGAAAATTCTAATAAGGACAGGGTGAAATCACTCACCCATTACCATCATGGGCAAAACAGATTTGACTTGAGGAAATCAACTTAGTGCCAATCAAATCAGAGTAGAGTACTGAGGAATAAAACCAAATCTTAAAACCCCTTTCCTTGCAACCCTCGCTTCTTCCCAGGCTTAACTTTCTTCCTGAATTCTCTCGCTCTTCCTCAGCAGCACAGGGCGACAGGGAATGGGTGCTGTGGTCAGTTCATCACCTGCTGTCACTGCTCCTTCTTCCTCAGCAGGAGGACTTTTCACATTCCTCCCCCACTCCAATGTGGGGACCCTACTATGGGAGACAGTCCTCCAGGAACTTCTCCAATGTGACTCCTTCTCGTGGGCTGCAGGTCTTCACAAACTTCTCCAGCATCACAGCTTCAGGCATCCACCTGCTCTGGTGATGGATCCTTCATAGAGTGCAGGTGGATCTCTGCTCCACTCTGAACTGCAGAGGGACAGCTGCCTTACCATGGTGTGCACCATGGTCTGCAGGAGAATCTCAGCTCTGGCACCTGGAGCATTTTCTCTCCCTCCTTCTTCACTGCCCTGGGTTCTTTCACATATTCTCATGCCTCTATCCGGATAGAGTTTCTGCAGTAACTTTTCCACATTCTTAAATACATTATCCCAGAGGCAATGCCACTGTTGCTGAAGGGCCTGACAGTGGATCCTTCTTGGAGCAGGCTGGCATTGGCTCCATCAGACAGTGGGGAAGATTCTGGCAGCTTCTCAGCAACTTTGTAGCCCTCCCACTACCTGGCCACACAAATCTAATATATCCAGTTAATGTAAATAGAGAATTTTTACACCCATTCATCTCATATAAGAAATTTATGTACTGAGCTTCACTGATTTTTCAAGTCATTAATTCTAATCTAGTAAGAATTCTCATGTAAATTGTACCTATAGAATCAATTTTTGTTACTGTTCAGTCAAGCGTAATCTAAAAAGTGTTTAATGCACATATATATTATATATACATATATACATATATACATATATACATATATACATATATACATATATACATATATACATATATACATATATGTTGTGTCTATATATACATTGCTGGGCAGGGCACGTCTCCAGGATGGGGGATCACCGCCTCCCTAAGATTGTGCTCTATGGGGAACTCACCACTGGCTGCCGTAAAAGAGGAGCCCCGAAGAGGAGATACAAGGACTCCTTGAAACAACACCTCAGCCTTGGCCGT
>JAWWEE010000040.1:17078565-17099328 GCA_035221455.1 Xenops minutus | reverse complement strand
ACTTTCCACTGTGCCTTTTGCAATCGGACTTGCCTATCTCGCATTGGCCTTTTTAGCCACCAGCGTGCTTGTAGCAGGCGTGGGAAGAGCCCTTGTAAATCTTCGTTCGCGACGCCTAGCCGTGATGATGATGATATATACATATAGACACAACAGAGGTATGCCTTCAACCCCCAAATAAAAGTTAATACTGCCTTTCAGCAAATCTAAATATCTTTTGGACTGCACTTCTTCTCCACCTCAAGATGGTGAAAGTTGCCAAATCTCCTGATAGGAAAGTCTGACCAAGATTTCCTTGTGATACTGATGTACCATCTGCTGTGGATCTGTACTGTACAAACTTTTAATCTATTTAACAGCAGAAGAAAGTATCCTGTTTCTGCTGTAGGAACCCATAGCAGGAATGGAATATGATCAATGAACAACAAGAGCAAAGACAAAGATTCACAAAAGAGTGTGTGTGAAGGGGCAGAGTGATGGCTTGTGACTCTTTGTGCAGCTTGCAATTTTGCTTGTAGTGGTCAAGGTTTTAATGCTAGAGATACACTGGGCAGAAGAGAGAGATTACACAAAAGGGCCATATGGGACCCTGTACCTAAGGTAGGCCTACATACATTTCCACAGTTAAACTAGACTAAGTATAACAGGTAAACTTTATAAGTACTTAAAATCTCTTGTTGGAGAAACTTGGCACTCTGTACACTTGAATTGGCAAACGTTGATACACAATATAAAAGAGGCCAAATAGAAAGCATTTTTTTAACTATACCAAAACATATAAATCAGTATCAAGAAGTACTAGTTACTTTGCTGTTTTCAAGTACTGTGAAATCTCTAGACTCTGCCTTCCAATTCTTAGCGTTTCCTTCTTTTTTTAATCCTATATGCTTATAAGGAAGGCTACAAGGCAATCCAACTCCTTGTTCTTGTAAACACAGTTTCAGGTTCAAGAGATAGTGCTCCAAAAAATAAGGATATGGGGATTTAATTTGCTACCAAAGATGAATTCTAAAAATATCTTCCTCAAATATAATCTTTTTTTTTTCTTTTAAATACCCAATTGGCATGCTTTGATTTCTTTTTCATAAAGCTTTAGAATCTGCTAATTACTAGTCTAAATCAAAGAAGACCTATCTATGAATTTTCTACTACAACAAAAAAAAATCTAAAAGGGAGCTACTAAACATTAATAATATAAAAAAAAAAATATTTATTTTCAGGGACTCAAAAAAGTCCAAGTGAAGATCCAGTCTGTTTTTATATATAAATACCCTAAGAAGAAACTACTAGATTCTAGTTTACTCTTCATAACATTGACCAAGATGAACAAAAATGTGTTGCTTTTTCCTTTTTACCTTTTGAATCTAAAGTGGATTGATTTTAAAACAAACAAACAAAAAACACAACAAAACACACACAAAACCCAAACAAACAAACAAACAAAACCACACAAAAACCAACCAAACAAAAAAGACCAACATTCTGCCAACCTCAAAAGGAAAAAAAAAAATATCTGAACTAGACATTAAGAATCACTAGAATAGTTAGTTCACTGTCACAAGTCTGAAGTTGCCTAATACATACAAGTTAATTTCAGGAACAGTCCAAGGCGGCCCTTAAAACTAGATCAAAATTAATGATGCTACACAGAACAGCAGTTATAGTTATGTCCAGTGTCTTGGTGTGATTACAGTTCCTCAGTGCTTTCACGGTTTTATATAAATTATTTTGCAATGCTTAGCAGTGTAGAACATATAGCAACATATTTAGAGTTCTGTTTAAAAATAATTAGGAACATTGCATCACATTCAAGTTCTGAAAACAACTATATCTTTCAAAAGGCTAAAAGCTAGCTAATCTCAATTTTGTCTGAGCTTCAGAATATTCTTTTCAGCATAACTGATGAAAAATAAGTTTATGTACTTTTGATACCCATCCTATCTCTTAAAAGCTGAGGGACTGTATTTAGGAGTAGGCTTAACATGAAGTGGAATACCTTAGTGGCAGGCATTGAGTCTTAGAAATTAAATTTATTTCTTGAATTTGCTTTCAAAATTGCTAGTCTGTCTGCTAGCATCCCCTTGGGCAGCACAAGTACCAAGCAGTTTTAGTTTTTAGTCGTCATGATCCTTCAGTCAGTGCACTATGACCACTGTTTCAACTTCGTCCCATGCTACATGTATGCAAAGACTACTCCAAGATGACTTTCCTGTAAGACTGGGATATCTATTAATATATAGCTAGGATATATATTAATCCAGAAGGTAGACATTAATCTCGTGCCCAAAGAGATGCCAGAAAAAAGACTCAGGCTTTTCTGGCAGCATGCCTCAAGCTATACACTGGGCTGAGGGGATATTTGCAAGAATTTAGCCTGGTCTTGTGGGAATGGTACAAAACTCCAGCATTCCTTTCTTTCATGTCAAAACCTGCATCAGTGTGTTAGAGCAGAACCATATGGAGTTTCTTATTTTTTCTCTCCAGCATCATTAATTTCACACTTCTATCTGCACAGAAGAAACAGTTAATGTGTGTCTTAAGATTAGGTTGAGGTCTTACAGTTAAAGAATTCTCCTAGAAAGAAAGAAAACAAGTTTAATTACTTTCAGGTTGAAAAGAAAGTAATATGTTTTAACCCCCATGTAACTGTGTAAGTACTGAACATTTAACCCACTCCTGTGTATCTGAATAAAATCAGCTCTTGTCTGTTTATTGCAGGTCTGAACCTAATTCTTTAATGTGCCTGATCAATCCAGTCGCAGAGGCATTTTAGGTCAGAGTTTTAACAGAGACCCTGGTTTAGGCAATTTTTGCCCACACTTCCTTTTCATTCCTGGACATCCCCATCAACAGTATGAATTCATTCCTGTGGTGCTGTCCCCACAAGGGACAATTTGACTAGATTAAAAATTGTGGGGAAGGCAGTGCTTTTTTCTGATTCAGTTCTAAGCCAGAGCAGTACAGAGTACTACAGAAGTAGTAGCAGTACTGTGGGGGTATTACAGATTTAGGAATGGACCAAGGTAGTCAGGGAAAGTAGTCCAGCAAGCACGCCTGCTGAAAAATAATTAACAAAGTATGCCCTCATACTCAGTATAGGTGGTATTTAGATACTTCTGACCTTCATTATACTTCTTATGTTTCAAATGGGGAAAAAAACCAAAACAAACACCTTTGTATATTATCTTTATTTAAACTGAAGTTCACGTGAACTCAAAATTAAATACAGCTCTTTGCCAATAGAAAAATAAAATGCTCTTTATTAATATATATGTTGATAAGAATGTGAATTAAATGGACTAATTAACAGTCAACAAGCATGAATTCCTAAAGGAAATCAATAGTTTTCAATTTGAAGAATAAACAAATGTGTTCCTGTACTTCAGGTTATGAACCTGAAGGGACGCTATAAAGTAATTTACTGTGGAGTTTATTAAATTAACAAACTAAAACTATGCATTTCCTTCACTGCACTACATTGTTTGAAAGACGTTCCAAGAGCTATCATGATAGCTATGAAGTTTAGCTTTTTTTGTGGTCATATTTTACTTATGCTACTATCTTTAAAGTAAAATTATTCCAACTCTCTTCAGAGAGTATTTTAACCTTATAAAAGTATACTCTAAGTCAAAGCACCATTGTGATTATTGGTCGTGAATGAAATTTGGGTCCACATTCACATAATCTAAGTGCAACAGCTACTGTTTCATCCTGCATTTCCATTCCATTCCAATAGAATTATAGAATCACAGAATGGTTAAGGTTGAAAGAGACCTTAAAGATAATCCAGTTCTGACCCCCTGTCATGGGCAGGGACATCTTCCACTAGACTAGCTTGCTCAAGCCCCATCCAAACTGGCCTTGGACACTTCCAGGGAGGGGGCATCCACAACATCTCTGGGCAACCTGTTCCACCTGTTCATCCTCACAGTAAACACTTTCTACCTAATATCTAATCTAAACCTACTCTCAGTTTGAAGCCATTCCTCCTTGTCCTATCACTACAGTTTCTGATGAAGAGTTCCTCACCAGCTTCTTTGCATGCCCCCTTCAGATACTGGAAAGCTGCTACAAGGTCTCCATGCAACTTTCACTTCTCCAGGCTGATCAGTCCCAGCTTTCTCAGCCTGTCTTCTAAATGTTGCTGTTTAGTGTTAGAAACCAATAAACACTTCCATGGATGCAAAATTTAAAAAAAACACTTGAAGTTTAGTGCTTAGAGGCTGCAGGAACCAGTGCAATGGATCGCTTCCGAGTGTTTTCAAAGCCGGTTTTGTTTTTTAAATTTACGACCCCTTAAGCAGAACCCTGTGGGCTACAGCATTTCACACAGCACCATCTTTTGATATATACTTACAAACATAAAGTTTTGGAATAATAGGATGTAAAAAAACCTTTTTAAATTAAGATTCCATGATATATTGTTACCTTTTATCCAACACAATAAACAACTATTTAACTGAACATTATTTTCAATTTTTTTTTTTTTGAAAATTCATAGTTTATATATTAGCAGAGTATTTATTTAAAAGAAAATTAGGCATGAACGATATGTGTTTTTTCTTTCTTTTTTGTACATTTATTTTGGTTTAAAAAGCAACAGACTCTACTGGAATTTTTTATTTATGTTTTTTAAATATTCAATATATCAAGTATGCTATTGTAAAATAATTCTATTAGCTTCAAGATCTTTTTAGTTATTTAAATGAGAATAACATAAATGCTATACAACTGATAACTGTGAGCTTTATGTGAACTTATCATTTGTATAAATTGTTTTCTATTTCAAGGATGATGCACTTGACCCAACTATGCTGGGGAAAAAATTGGTTTGGAAAAATAAATTAAAAAGTACTCTAAACAGACACTGTATATATTAGGAAAATGTTTCATTAAATAAAAAGTCTTGAATTCCTATGGCTTGTTGCCACTGGAGGTTGTGAAGGCAGATAGAATTCCATGGTTGAGAAAATCATTAGTCAAACTCACAGGTAGTAGTTCCTTAAACACACTCTCAAGGGATTGGGTAGGAATGTTCTCATGTGTACAGCTGAGGATGCAGGAAAAATCCTGGAGGAAAGGACTGCAGAAAGCATCCAGCTTTGTGTTTTCTGAGTATTTTATCTTTGTCACTGTACGTGGCAAACAACAACTCAACACAGTAGAGAAATTTTATATCTTTATGACCAAAAGGTAAGGAAAGAAAGAAACCCAAAAATGGCTCAGTGGGGCTTGAGTGCTTCTATGAAATTCTATGCTTGTAGAGCCAGCATGCAGCTGAACCTGTTTCTAATCAAAGTCTTCTGGCCAACCAACGCTGTCCACAACATTTGTGACAGGCAGGGATAAATCAGCATTTACCATAACAGAATCACAAAATATGCTTGAGTTGGAAGGGACCCACAAGGATCAAGTCCAACTCCTAGCCCCACACAGGACCATCCTCAAGGGTCACATCATGTGTCTGAAAGTGTCATCCAATCATTTCTTTAATTCTGTTAGGCTTGGTACTTCCCCTCAGGGCCCTTTACCATATTTGTTGTCCTCTTTTGGACCTTCTCTAAGAGTTGAATATCTTTCTTGCATTTGAAATCTGCTTAGTTGTATAAAAAGTCAGGCTTTTATTGGATGAGTTTACATTAAGACATTAGATGAGAGTTCATAATTTAACTAGGAACTTTGAAATTGGAGTCTCTCATTCTGTATGTATATAGTTTAGTTAGGATATTTTCTTCAAGAAAATTTATCTTTTGTCTTTTTTTTTCTTCTTTTTCTTAACATAAATATGTTTTCATCTTTCAGCATATCTTTTTTTATCAAAAAAGTGCTAATAAAATCCCCTATGATGGCCGAGTCTTATGTTGCAGATTATTGGTATAATTCTCATCTATCATATATTTTAAAATATTTTTATCATGAATTGTTTGACAAAAAAGGTAACTCTTCTTGCTATGTTTCTTCTCATATGTCGCTTCAACTTAATTTCCTGTTTTCTTTTTGCTTATGGAGAAAAACAGGCTTAGTAGGAAAAAAAAAAAACAAACCTACTAGAAATAACTTTTTTAAGTTCTGGCAGAGCAAAACATAATTTACATGAATATAAATACTTTATCTTTTAAGATATTTCTTAGCTACTAAAGTAATTCCATTGCAAACGCATGCTTATTACTCCTCTTAAGTTAGTTGTTATTTAAAAGATCCCAAAACTACTGTTGATTCAGAATTTATGCACTTAACTAAGAAAACTGAAGTACTTGAGACTGATTAAAGTATTTTACTATCGAGACATGTCAAAATACATGATATCTGCTGCCTATGCCATAACATACTAATAAAGACATTTGAAGTGGACCAGATAAAGCAGGTTTTTCTACAGGGTTCATATTTCAAGTCCCCGATGTTTAACAATGCCTTTCTCTTTTTTTCTCATGCTAAAGCAGTTCAGTTCCATGACACCTCATGCTAAAAACAAAAACAATCTCCTAAGGGCTTGTTATTTGCAGCTCTGTAACCTTTCCCTGAAGCTGCTGAGGCAGCATGTTTCAGCGACAGTGTAGCAATATTTTCTTTGTTGTTTCCAGCCTGTTGTGCTCATGTTGTCATTCGCCTGGCCTGATAGCTGCAAACACCTGATTTTGCTGTTTTCATGGGTTTTCATGGGATTCTATTACCAGTGACAGGAGAGTTATCTTACCCAACTCTCTTTAGCTCTTGTTTTGTAATTTTTACTTTAAATTAGACAAAACCAAAGATGAAGCATAATAAAATAACAGTCATTGAAATACTTGACAAGTATTGTTCAACCGTTTGTGTGCAGAGATGCTTAAAACGCAATGTGCAATATTTGCTCTTGTTTGCATACTCCAGAAAAATGAGCAGTTAAGGGCAGGGGAGAGCGTGGGGACAGTCCTGATAAAAAGCAGAGTACTAGCAGAAATCATGATGACAAACCATGATGTCTGGTTACACTGGAGAATGCTCTGTCACTCTTCTTTTTCCTTTCCTATTCCTTTTCCACTCTTCCCTTTTTTCCGCACCTTTTATAGCACTCTCATGCTATAAGCTAGAGAACCAACAGTAAATCTTTGTGCACTTACACCTGCCTCAGCATTCTTTGTGAATCTCCATCATTCAGAAACTGCCTCATAAGGGACTGGCTGATCAATTTTAGAAGTTATGTCAGCAAGCACTATTAATCTTCTTGACACCAAGCTGGGACAATGAATATGACTATCTTGAAGAAACAGTCATATTCATTAGGTATGCCCATCACAATATAAAGGAAGAGGCCAAGCTAAGAGAAATTACTTCAAGCAAAACCTCCAAGAAGGTGATAGGGAGAAAAAGTTTATAAATATGTTCAGATATTCAGAAATATACAGTAAATATGAAGTTACTAGTTCTATATCTGATGTGATCCGTGTTCACTGAGTACGTATTATAACATACTATTGCATGATGTGCTAACAACCTTGAAAATGCCTTAAATTGCACAGCTGTTACCAACTTCAATAGAGAATAATAATGAAGAAAAAGAGCAGAACTATAAATTCAGAAAAACACAGAAGGAGCAGAGACAAATTCAGTCACTGGATCTGAGCAAGTGGATAAAAGGAAGAAGATACTCAGCTATAAACACCATGAAAGATAAAAAACCACTGACATTATTACAACCATACTTCATACAGATTCTAAGTCTGAATTTTTTTTAGAAAAAGAAGCAGGGAGAAAAGTAAGGATAAAGGCTTCTCTTTCGAGAAGGAGAAGCAGTCCCACACAAAGAAAGAGAGAGGATGTGTTATGAAAACCTTCAGAGTAAGGCAGAAGTGAAGGTGAAGGAATGGGAGCTTTCAAAGAGAGATGTAAGACAGAAACAGCTAAAGACTGTTTAACACAGAAGTTGTTTCCTGGAATTAGGTTTTAATTTTTTTCTTTTTTAATTGTATTTTTGAATTCCTAATCAAGATTCTGCCTTATAATTTTATTCACATTAAACTGTGTGGCTTTTTTTACTTTTTTTTTTTTTTTTTAAGTTTGATTAGTGTTTAACAGGAATTTTTCAGGCAGTCAGGCACAAGTCATCTTCAGTGAAAGAAATGACTCAATTTAAATTAGGTGAATAATGATATACTGACTTGAGTCAAACTCAAGAAAAATATGAGAATCCCAGAGGCTGACAAATAGTAAACACTTGCCTACAGATAGGTCACAAAAGTCGACAAAATATTTTTCACCAATACTGAGGAAGTGCAGGAAATCTGAGCCTTTGCCTTTTAAAAAAAATGAAGGGAGAAAAAGGTTCCTAGATAACAGAGAGCATCTGCAATAGCCCCGTGTTAAACAGTGTCCTAAGTGCCTGAATAGCAAGAAATTTGGATTTCTTGAATTAGACCTCTGTGTCTTATTTCATATTTCTGACTACACACAGTATTACTGTTAATATTAAATGACAATATTCAGGAGGGCAGTGTAACCACAGCATGTAAGGAACATTTCAATAAAAATCCAATTCTAAAGACTAACTAGAACAGCAGATCTTTGTCTGTTGTATTCATGTAAATCAGATCCTGCTTTAATAATGGAAAAATTATGGAACTCCATTCCAGCGTCTTACTGATGAAGTTGTGTGAATGTATTTGTTAATGACCAGCACAACATGAAGTGCACGACAAAAGCATGGACATGTAGATAAACATAGAGTTCACTGCCTAATCAAGATGTGCAACTTGGCGTCTGATTAAAAACAAACAAACAAAAAAAACCCCAGCACATGAGAGTTCAGTTTCCTGAACAAGTCCAGGAAATGTCCACAGTTTTGTCAGATAATTCTGCTCAACTAGACTGGATTCCCCTCAGCTCTGCCATATATGTGAGGAGAATGAGATCCTTCTGCTTGGGGATGGGCCTACAAACAGGGAGCTACTGCAATACAGCCAGTGAGACACAGAAGCTCTTTTGTCGGTGTTGATCTGTATATTTCCAACACAGCTGATAGGACTATAGCAATTTAGATTAGTTGGTTTTCTGACCTGATGCCCACAGCTGCTTCAGATTCAGTCAGAAAGTGGTAACCTTTTATTTTTCTTTCATCTATGCTAATGTTTAATTTGGTATCTCTTGAAAAACTTTTGTTTTATAAGTCTTATCCAATGCTGTACACCATTGGATAATACTCAGAATAAGTAGTTAACGTTATTGCCTAAGAATGAAAAATTAAAATGTAGATATGATGTATTTATAAAGGAAGTCATTAAAAATCTTTACATACCATGAAATTGAAATACCACATTAGTGGAAGGAATCTTGATGTGTACTGGCCTACATCTGCCTGTTTGCACAGTCAGCAGCAAGAATATTTTCAAAAACTAGCATTGTGTCACTAGAGAGTAGAATGCTTTCATGGCTCTAGCAAAGATCACTGTGGGGACTGCTTTGGTATACCAGGAGAAGAGAGGCTACTGTGATAAAGTATTTTAGCTGGAATTAAAGAGGGCCATCACAGAAAAAAACATGAATATGATATGAAACTATTTAAGGAGACAGAAAAGAACAGAATGAGTGCACACAGTGATATCATATCAAGGACTTAATTATCTAACTATTCAGAAACTTTCTCTCCAAAGTGCTGTGCCCTACAGCAAAAGGAAGTATTAAAATATCCATGTACATCAAAAGGAAGTGAGATAAGGGATAGAAATGAGATTGCCATTGTCTGAAACTTCAAATATTTCCACTAAACAAAGTCAAAGAAGAACTTAGAGCCCAAGGTACAGAAAAGTTGCTAAATATTATAAGAGAAGTTACAAGATAAAATTATTAAAATATTTTTTCCCTTCCAGCATAGAGGCCATTAGTAATAAGGAAATATAAAGTTAGGATGGAGTATGTGTGAAATTATTAAAGGTCCATCGTTACAGAAAGTAACTATATGCAAAGCTGAAATTAAATGATCCCACCATCAGCACAGTAGACCCTATAATCTGGAGTATGTGATCCACAGCTGTACTCTGATGAAACACCACTGGTTACTTGTGTCCTGCAAATGGGCCATAAGAGTACTGAATAAAATCATACTTTTATTCTTCATTTGAAACTTGGTTTTTCTCTGATTTTTTTCAGGTATTTTTCATTAATGTTTTGCAATCTTATAAAAAAAACCTAGTAGACAAAACAAATTCAGGATTTTTTAATGACTCCTTTGATAAATTCAGCTGTAACTTGCTCCCTTCCCATTTTGCAAAACCCAAATAACATTTCTTTATAACATTTCTCTTCTTCCATTCAGCCTTTTATGCCTGGTGTCAGACCCTGTGTGCACCTTCCCCACTCATGGGAATTTGGCTGCTGGAATTCAGGCACCAGGGGAGTGCACCTGGTGATATGGGAGAGACTCCCAGATGCCATGGGGAAGCCATGTCCAGGGCTGACCCCTGGCCCAGGGGAGCCACTAGCTGAGGCTCTTGCCCTACCTGTTCCTGCTGCCCTGCAGGTGAGTGCCTGTCCATGAGTGCTGCTAGGTCCAGATGCAGGACAACACCCCAATCTGGTTTTGGCCCATTTTCAGAGAGGTCTCAGATCTGCCTTATCATCATGGACTGGACAAGTGACCCAAACTGTCAATTGAACCTGATGACCATGTTCTCAGACCTTTCCCATTTCATCTCTCAGGGGCTGTTGAATGGTGTTTGGCTGCTGAGGTCACCAATGTCTGAAACCTCAGTTGCTTTATTCTTTAGTATTGATTATTCTCAAAGTGCTCCTGAAATCTGACTTCTGCAGCACCTTTCCCACATCCCAACTAAGCAAAAAAAAAAAAAAAAAAAAAAAAAAAAAAAAAAAAAAAAAGAAGCCTTACATTGAGTCCTGTGGCTGATAAAACTAACTGTACATTCCTGTAGTTATCTTCTTCCCTCTTTTCTCATTTTTGAAATTTATATGTTAATAATGCCTAATGGATCTAGCAAGATGCTTGGAAACATGTATGAAAGGAACAGTATTTGGGTATCTATACTTAACTTCGATCATACACTACTTGGTCATATGACTATTAGTGCAAGATGAATTGCTTGTGGAGATGCTCACTTCTTTTTTTGTGACTACATGAAAGCCGTTCTTCTTTTTTTATCTTAGAGAAGACAGTGATTTTTTTTTCAGTATACATCTAAAATAAACATAACATATTTGCCTTTCTTTTCTTTTGATTCAAAGTAATTTGTCTCACCTGTCATTACAAACTACCATTTTTTTTTTCCCCTGAACTGAAGCTCTGTTGCCTACAGATTAAATGGTCAGAGGACACTGACAGTGAGATATCTCTTTACATAGCCAAGACTTCTTTATAAACACTGCCATAAGTAAGAAGGTTTACAGGTCTGTAACTAAACATAATGTCCAGTATATCAGTCATGTTCACACCACAATGTATAATTGTAAGGCTTAGACAAATATGGCTGCTGTATCCTGTCTATCCATGAGCAGAAAAACAGATTTTTTACCCCTAACAGACTTCCAGGAGAGCCATAAAACTTTCACAAGCGTTTACAGTGATATTCAGAAATGTGGCCAGCATGCATAAATTATAATTTTGATCATGATTTGCAATTATCCCACAGGTAAGTAAGGAGATGTTGTTACAGAGTACAGTTTTCCCCTGCCAACTGCCTCCCCTACTTTCCATGAAAAAAGGAGAGCAGAAGGGATGCAAACATTCTTCTAACTATGACAGGAGTGCTTTGTATGAGTTGCTTGTCATTAGCTAATTGCTTGATGAAGGGAGTACAGATTCACTACAAAAATAAATATTAGTCATGTTGAAACGCTGAAAAAAACCCCAAAATTGTAATGAAATATTTATGTCAATTATAACCTAGGAAATTTTTGTATGGTTGTACAGTAAAATGTGTAGGTCATGTCTTCCTTTCAGATCTTGTGTATAAATCAGAGAGGAAAAAGGAGAAATTACGAATTATGTTATCATGTAGGACATTAAGAAAACTCTGGTATAAAATGTCTCCCTCTCCTTTTTCATTTTGCAGCAAAGCAACAGGTAGAATAAAGTCCTTTCTTCTGCACACAGTGAAACAGAACATGAATAGAAGACTGTATTCTAAACATGGAAAAATATATTTACGAAAAAAATATTGGGCATGTTAACTGGAGCTGGGTTAGGCATGACTTTTTTTTTTCTTGTTGTTGTTTGTTTGTTTGTTATATGTTAATTATGTTACAGAAATATCAATAATATGAAGGTAAAACTGGTATTACAATACAAATGTGTACTCACCAGAAACATTCCTGTTTAAAGTAGTGATCAGTAGAGGCTACTTATAGCGGGGGGGGGGGAGGGGGGGGGGGAGTAAGACTCAAGATTAAAGATATGAAGCTAACAACAGGGCTTAAATATGCTTTCTTTTTTGAGAGAATTTACTATGAAAAAGTAGCATGTGGCCTGTTAATCTTTGTCAAGACCTAATTTCTGTTGTCTTACTGAAAAAAAAAAAAAATAATCACAAAAGGTAACTATTACCTGCACTGGTTTTGAAATACCACAACTGCAAGACTTTCATTACAACAGCAACTCAAATCCATATATAGCAGATCTGTGATCATCATGTGGTCACTAGTGCTATGCACCATGGATCAATGTTGAGCCCAGTCCTATTTAACATCTTTATTGATGACCTGGATGACAGGATTGAGTGTACCATTACCAAATTCTTGGAAGACACCAAGTCAGTTCAAAGTGAATTGGCAGAGGGACCTGGACAGGCTGGATAGATGGACTGAGATCAATGGCACGAGGTGCAACAAGACCAAGTGCCAGATCCTGCACTTGGCCAAAACAATCCCCTGCAGAGCCACAGGCTGGGGACAGTGGCTGGAAAGTGGCATAGTAGAAAAGGACCTGGGGGTGCTGGTTGACAGCTGGTTGAACATGAGCCAGCAGTGTGCCCAGGAGTCCAAGAAGGCCAATGGCATTCTGACCTGTGTCAGGAATACTGTGGCCAGCAGGACTAGTGAAATGATTCTTCCCCTGTACTCAGCACTGGTGAGGCCACACCTTGAGTACTGTGTTAGTTCTGGAGTCTCAACTTAGGAAGCATATTGAGGTGCTGGAGCATGTCAAGAGAAGGGCTATGAGGCTGGTGAAGGGACTGGAACACATCTTACGAGAAGCAACCGAATGAGCTGAGGTTGTTCAGCCTGGAGAAGAGAAGGGTTCGGGGAGATGTTATCACTCTTTACAACTACCTGAGAGGGGGCTGTAGCCAAATGGGGGTCAACCTCTTCTCCCAGGTAACAAGTGATAGGACAAGAGGACACATCTTGAGATGTGCCAGGAGAGGTCTAAGTTCAACATTCAAAAGACTGTCTTTACAGAAAGGGTAATTAGATATTAGAATGTGCTGCCCAGGGAGGTGGTGGAGTCATCATCTCTGGAGGCATTTAAGGAAAGACTGGACATGGCACTTAGTGCCACAGTCTAGTTGACAAGGTGGTGTCACAGGTTGGTCTTGATGATCTTTTCCAGCCTAATTGATCCTGTGATCTTCTCTGCTTTGATAATATCCAGAACCTAATTTCTAGATATAAGCTGACCTCAAAGAACCCTATTAACTAGCAGTTTAATTAAATTATATTCTGACAAGACTACCTTTTCAGCATACTTAAGATTATTATCAAAAGCTATTTATCACCAGGATAATTACAATAAATTTGACCTTTTTTTTTAATCCAATGTTATTTCTGATTTTTATTGGTGGTTGTTTTTTGTTTGTTTGTTTGTTTTTTGTTTTTGTTTTTCCTTACTGATTGCTTTTCTATTTTTTCTAATTGGTTGCAATTTTTAATTTCACCAGTAACTGTCATGGTAATTTTCTAAAAGTCAAGAAAAGAAAAACTGTTATTAAACATACACTAATTCTTCAAGTGGTTATTTAATGCTATAAATCCATTTAACTTTATACTGTATTGTAAACTGCTTGGGCTAGCTGATCATTACATGCAGCAAGTGCCATGGAAAACTCAGTCTTCTTATGAATCCATCTGGTAATCAGAAGACTTAGATAAGCAAGACAAAGGCAATAAGCAAATATCTCTCTAAAATTACTTCCTTTCTCCTGCAATCATCTTTTTTTTTTTTTTTTCTTAGAGAGATGATTAACTGTCTCCATACATGTACTATAGACAATAGTAATTTGACATCTTCACATCTTAAAGTCTAATCAGCTTTGGGTTATTATAACACCTGAAGTTTTCTGCACAATAGATAAAATATTCTAAAAATGCAAACAAAACCATTTTGCTGTGTAATTACAACAGTTGTAATGAATGAAGACAAATGATAAGAAAAAGAGAAGCAGGATTCCATTCACAACAAGATAGTTTCTAGGGAATATTAGTAATTTAAGAAGAAAAGAATGTACTTGAATTCTTATCCACTAAGCACAAGTATGCATTCTATTTACTCAGTTATGATTTTCTTTGTCAAAAGACTGTCAAGAATTGATTACACAAGACTCCTCTGAAGACCAGCATGATAAAGCACAGTCAAAGTAGAGCATTTTAACAAAGCCTGTACTGTCAACCTCAGTGTAAGCTGAAAAAATATTAAAGCAACTGCAGACAAAAATTTGTTATCATCCATACTAAGGGGAAAGTAAATAACAATGCATCCTTTACAGATATAGAAAGAAACTTTGAGTGTAAATTGCTTAAGGTTTAGAGGAAAAAATATAAATTTGAATAACCCCATCTTTAGCATATTTTAATTCAGACTTCATAGAAAATAAACAGCATGACATGAAAGAAGTTTAGTACTAGATTTAACTACTGAGTTATGCTCAACTGTCAACTACTTCAGGAGGAAAAACTTTCTAGAAATAAGAATGCGATGTATTCAGTCTCTATAAGGAAGTGATTAGGGACTCACTTAATGCATATCTGTGACAGTGCACACTGTCTGGGAAGTGGAAGACCATATCCAATCCTTCCTTTAAATGGTTCTAGGCTTGAATGAAGATTTCCTATAATACAAATAAAAATTCTGAATTGCTGTGTTTCACATTTTTCTTAGATTTTTTCTGACTGTGAGAAGACTTTATTAGGATGTGTCCTTAGAAAAGTGAGAGGGGGTCAGAGAAGTCTCTAATCCTTTGCCTTCCATGACTTAGAAATCTCCTTCAACTATAAATCCTATACTCAGCTGTGACTGCTGAAAGTACTCTCTTACCATACTGGTCCATAAATAGTTGGCAGCAGCATACAATGCAGGAAAGTAGCACCAATCCATTTTAATATCAGTTGGCAGAATGTGCCAACCATGTAGTCCTAAAAAATAATATAGTTCCTCCATTACTAATGCATCAGGCATTTCGGAGAAGAACTGGGACTCTGAGGTTTAATCTTTTAAAATCTCCTCAAAGTTAAGAGCAGTTTTTGCACTGTCCACTTGCTGTAAAGGAATGTATATAAACTGTACACACTAGACCATTTTAGAGAAAGCAAAACCAGCCTGAAGACTAGAAAAATCTTTAAAAGGAAGAAACAATCTTGTTAACTTTACAGTGGAGAGAATTACTACTTAAACAGAAGAAAAAAAATCTGTTAAAAAATTTCATTTTCCCAAAACAAAATTGCTTGTATATTGTTTATGTGATAAGATTGGACAAACTCTTTCACAAAGGAGTAGAAATGAAGACATGTGCATCCAACAACTTAATGTCTGTTATTCTTCCTTTTTCTGAAACATTTAGATATGGACTAATAATTATTATATTGTTAAGATTTTAATTATACTAACAATAATTTCTTGGATTTGTACATCTATGTATATATAGAGCTTTTTATACATATTTTTTGCTTCATATTTACATAGATACTTCTATCTATCCATATGCTATGCTTTCTTTTTGCCTATAAACAACACTTTGACCATAAAAAAATATACACGTTCATTTGCAATTAGATATTGCTGAAGTATAATTAAAAAAATTGTGCCAGCTGGAGACATCAATTGCCTTGATTTTTATTAGTGTCTGGTAGCAAAGAACTTCTT
This sequence comes from Xenops minutus, assembly GCA_035221455.1. NCBI lineage: Eukaryota > Metazoa > Chordata > Aves > Passeriformes > Furnariidae > Xenops > Xenops minutus. Next base: position 17,083,271 of record JAWWEE010000040.1, on the reverse strand, counting down.
ATTTGCTCTAGCTTTGTAATCTGCATAGTCCATATTTGGTTTATAGCCAAGTAACTATGATGTGGCTATTGAGGAATACTTTTAATTATTTTTCCTGCTGTAACACTAAAGAGTTGCAAGCATGGATTTGGGACCTGTTGAATACACACAATTCAAAGACATAACAAAATTATTCCTTCTCAGGAGAACCCACAAATCAAATCAGGATATGGATGCAGGCATGCAGGAAGTCAAGATAGGACCAGACTACAACAGACACGCTGATCATTAAGACAGAAAATATCTTAGTGTGGATGCTTAAGAGAATATCTGAATGATACATTAGGAGAGTGATAGCTGGTGTTGTATTCTTTAAACACCAACTGCCTTAGGGACACAATCTATTTTTCAGTTTTTGGCAAAATGTTTTGTGATTACAAATATAAACTGCTTGAGAGCCTGGATGCTCCTTTGTGCACGGTTATGTGCCAAAACTGTATGTTAGTGTGGCCACAGAAAAAGAGAGCTAAAATTTAGACAAAGTTGTAGTAAAGAAAGATCCAAGTTCAAATTGATGCCTTTATTATTGACCGGACTATTAGATAGCTTGCTGCCTTTGCTCACACTGACTAAGAAAAAGAGAGGACAGAGGGAAGAAATTATTTCTAAATAATTTGATACATCTGAGTGTTTGCATTATTTTTCTTCATACATTTTTAATGCGTGGACACAGAGTGCCAAAATCTGTTCTGTCATGAAGGGAGTGAGAAAATTTGACAATTGAATTTTACATACAGTTGAATATTTTCTACAATATGTTACAAGATCCTTGTTTGGTTTGCAGTGTTAGGAAGCATCTGATATTGTTTCCAATTAAATAAATGAAAACTGTAAGTGCTTTGACTTTTGCTTTGTTTCTTTTGTAAAAAGGAATATGGACATGAAGAATTAGAGAGTAGATACTCTCTCAATAATTTATGTAGTAAACAAGCAGACCCCAGACTATAGAGTATTATGATGTTTTTTAATAAAAAAAAAATTAATTAATTAATTAAGAAAATGTCAGAGTAAATCCTCCTTGTTTCATATATCTGTAAAAGATAGAGGTAAAGGACTCTCAGAATTCTGACAATGTTAAAATATATTTGCATGAAATATTTCTAGAAATTAATTCCCTAGGAAAGAAATTAATTCATACAATACAGATTATTTCTGCTGTCAGATACTCTTTCTATTCATTCTGCACTTTAACACCTGAATAAAACACTCCAGTTAGAAGTTAAGCATTCTAGTTTACATTAAGGTCTGCTCTAAATACTAAAGATATTAAACTTCTCTCACAGTAGTTAATATAAAACTTTTAGCAATCCAGAGAAAATTTTGATAAGAAATCTTTTATAGGAGGTGGACTTACACTGCAGAATTAATTTCTGCAAAAACTGAAAGTGAGGGGAAATATTGCCCCATTGGAAAGAAGTACAACACTTATGTATTTGATGTAATTTTTCTGTTTTCAGACAACTGAATAGAGCCCTGAAATTGATCTATTTACTCAGATGACAAATTCTAAATTTTATAAATCAGATCTACTATGTTTATAGTCTAGAAAAGAAGAATGAGAGCTAGGAGAGTACAGGACAATGGAACACTGTATGCTTCATGATGTTCATAGAGCACAACACCACGTACATGCAAGTCTTAAACAGGTAGAATTCTTCCGAAAAAGGACTTCCAGCTTGCCTGGCCCAAGATTATCTTTTTCCTGATTCTGTATTTCTGGAATGTATAGATCTATTTAGCATCAAAAATGCCTGAAGAAGAATAACACAAATTTATTTATTTAAAGTCTAAGGTTTATCGTTTCATTGGGGTTTTTTGTTTGTTTGTTTTTTTCTTTCTTTTTTTTTTTCAGTTGTTTATCCAGGAAGAAACCTACTTTACCTACTTTAAGTTACTCTAATTAAAACTAGTTTTCAGCTCTTCACACAAAACTTTACAACAGGAAAAAATCTGTGAATGGTGAACGTGCAGTATTTCTTTTACACAAACTTTAAAGCTGATCTGCAAAATATTCTCCTAATCTTTATCACAAGCAGTTCCAAACATGTAATGAGACATGACAGACAAAAGCAAACAGAACAGAAAGGCCAAGACAGTTGAAAGAACAAAAACAGTGCAAAGAGAATGATGAAAGTTCATACAAAATTCAGTTCTACACATAATCTCTCAGTTATTTTAGAGTTCCAAAAGTACATTTGAAAGGGAGGTAAAGAAGGATTTTGTAGAGGGAAATTTACAGAATTAAAATAATTTAATACTTGGGAATTTCCTTTCAGGACATAAGGATCAAACCTGAAATATATAATCAGAAAAGGAAAGCAGAAAATGTAAAAGAAAGTAGAGCTTCTGAAAGTCAATAGCAGAACAAACATACCAAAATCTTGATAAACAGAGCTCAGGAAACAAACAAACAAACAATTAAACAAACAACAACAAAACCCAAAAACAAACAAACAAACAAACAAAACACGACGAAAAAAGGCAGCAGTATGCCTGCAGGTAGGTCAAGAATTAATACAGTAGTGAAAGAATTAGTTCCATCAAAGTTATTAAAGTAAATGAATTTAAAGTATGCTCACAAGGGCATTGAGAACCTGTGAAAGATGTGGTAGGATTCCACAGACAGAACTCTGTAATGAACAATTTCTTTAATCTTAGAAACGTCTGACAGATCTGTGTCTACTGATAATCTACCCTTATCCAATAATAACTAGTACATTTCACCTTAAAACCTTTACCTGTGAGGAAATCAGCAACAAATTTTAGGAGTATTACGGAGTTTTGCCTCACGGAGAGAAACAACAGAGCTAGAAAGGACCCCAAGCTAGCAAGTATATAGACACTTATCAAGCTTTTGTGTCAAAAGCAAGCAGCATGTTACTACTGAAACTCAACTGGTCTAAAACATTATTAAAAGACCTCTTCTTGTAGAAAGTACACAAATCAAGAGGAAATGAGAAAAAGAAATTACAATAAAAAGGTGAGTTTTTCCTTTTTTTTTTTTTTTCTTTTTCCCAGAATTCATCTCTATTCAATGTAACTTAGATAAGCATTGCCAGCTGGAAGCTAATTACATTCAGCTGAACCTAATTATTCAAAACCCCTTAAGAGGAGAAGCAAGTGCTGTTAAGGACAGACAAGTGTATAGGGCTGAGCAGAGGATAAGATATTTTAAATCTGTGTAAGTATTGACCTACATTGGTTATGTTTTGTTGCCTTTCTCCTTCTGAGTGTGCTGTTAAAACCATGCTATGCTTGTTATTTTCACAATCAAGAAAAAAAAATGTAGGTTTTCCTTTATAGACTGATTTAGCTAATGATTTAACTTGTAATTTGAAATAGAGATGCTAAAAGTAGCTGCCTGCTACAGTAGTTCTGGGCTTCCCCTGTGCTACAGTGCTGCAGCCTAGCCTGGGGACCCAGCGTCTTTGCCCGTGTTGAGGGACATGACTGCTGATTTCCTGTGTAGAGGTTCAGCCAACAGTGAAGCTGAGCACACATTCAAGAGATGTAGAGACACATGGACACAGTATGGGTCAGGTTGGAAAGGGACCACAGAGGGGTCATCAGTTCCAACGCCTCTGCTCAAGCAGTGTCACTCTAGAGGACATTGCACAGAACTGCATCCAGAATATCTTGAATATCTCCAATGAGGAAGACTCCACAACATCTCTGGGCAACGTCTTCCAGTGTACAATCATTTTATTCAGGTGGACCTTCCTGTGCAACCGTTTCTGCCCATTGCGTCTTGTCCTATTGCTCAGCACAATCAAGAAGAGCCTGGCTCCATTCTCTTGACACCTACCTTCAGATACTTATATACATGGATGAAATCCCCTCTCAGTCATCTCTTCTCAAGGCTGAACAGCTCCCTCAGCCTTTCCTCAAAACAGAGATGCTCCAGCCTTTTTATTAATCTTTTTTGTCCTTTGCTGGGCCAGGGGCTCCATGTCTCTCTTGTACTGAGGAGCCCGGAACTGGACACAATATTCTTCATGTGGCCTCACTAGGACTGAGCACATCATCTACATTGACCTACTGTCAGTGCTCTTCCTAATGCAGCCCAGGATATCATTGGCTTCCTTGGCCACAAGACTCGCTAATGAACAGCTTGTTGGCCACCAGGACTCCCAGGTCTTTCATCACCGAGATGCTTTCCAGCAGGTCAGCCTCCACTCTGTACTGGTTGATGGGGTTATTCTTACCCAGGTGCAGGATCCTGCATTTGCCTTTGTTCAATTTCAGAAGGTTCTTCTCTTCCCATCTCTCCAATCTGTCAAGGTCCTTCTGAAGGGCTGCACAGCTCTCAGGGGTATTGGCCACTCCTTCCACCTTTGTGTTGTCAGTGAATTTGCTGAGAAGACATCTATCTTTTCATCCAAGTCACTGATGAACAAGTTATACAATACTGGGCCTAGTACTGAACTTTGGGAGACAAAAACACACAAGCAGGCCACTGGCACCATATGACAACTGTTTTCAGTGAGCCTTCTTGACTGCTGTGGGAAAGCTCTGTTGTATCATGTTTTGAAGGCTTTCTGTCATCAGCTATGCAGTGTATTCTGTACTGCATCTCATGACATACTAATGTGTCACGCGATCCGACGGGATAAAGGCATACGGTCCACACTCACGGAAGGTGAAACAGGAGTGGAACACTTTATTAA
>JAWWEE010000040.1:17054193-17078048 GCA_035221455.1 Xenops minutus | reverse complement strand
AGTAACAGTCCCCAGATCTGGCAGGTGTTCTTCTCATTTTGCTGACAGCTCAATCCACTCATGAAAATCCTGGTGTTTGCTGGACTCCCCTCCTACACTAATGTTCCTACATTACTCTGATGCCAAGCAGTAGAAGGCTGCATTTTTAGAATCAGTTTATGCAAAAAAAAATATTGTTCTCCAAGAATTTAGTTTCAGGACAGGACTATGTTAGAAATAAGGTAGAAAGATCCAATGAAGGTGATCTGATGGCTGATATAATCTAGGCTGCATAACTATTTTTCATATCTGGAAACTATAGCTCATGTGAAATTGGAATGCTGATTTCACAGTTCAACAATAAAATGAATATGCAAATTCTGGTAACAAAAGTTGCAGTAGAAAATTGCCACATCCTCTTAGCCTGTTAAAATTTTCTGGAATCGAATGGGAGGCTTAAGTCAATGCAAGTTTGTGGAATATGGATAATATAGAAATGCAATAAATAATCTCCATTGTTTCTGCTTGCCAAAACTTTCTACCAAAAAAAATTCTCTGTCAGCTATTCTGCCAGAAGTTCTCACAAGAGCTTCCTGCTGGAGTCTTCCTGCCAAAAGATCCTGCTATTGTTATCTCTGCAAAACATCTGAATAGAGCTACTTGCTAGGAAACTACTAACACCTCCTCTGAACACTATAAAATTAAAGAGAAACTTTGGAAAATCAGGGGGTGAGCAAAGAGAGAGAGAACTGGTTACCGTAACCAAAAAATCTCTCCCTATCTTCCCCCTCAACTTTTCTCAAATTTTCTATGCTACTGTCTGCTGCTTACCTGCCACTAGAGACTGAAATTCTGCCAGCCTGGAGAGAACCGAGATCCACCATGCCATATGCGTGAGTTATATCTTATCCTTCTACCCTTACCGTATTTTTGAGGGTTGAAAAGGTGCTGACCCAACCCTGCTCGGTCTGAGATGTCCTGCAGAACCCCTTGTGAATGAGGAATACACACCTCCTGGCTGCATTCCAGAGGACTAAAGCTGCCAAAACCCCCTGCTGCTAGACAAGATAACAACCAAAAAAATAGCGGCAGAGACAGAGAGAAAAAAAAGGGGAGAAATTGCTTTGCTCCCCCCACCCCAACTTGGCAAAACGTAGTTTTGGTGGTAAGCTTTTCTTTGCTTCTAGAAGTAAGCTTAGCTTTTTCCAACCTTTTCTTCTCTTCACATCTCTTAGCAATTAATAAAATCAGTTTTTGGTATCAACAGATAACTTGTGTGAGTTTTAAATTATAATTTAATTTTAATTTTTTTTAATACTTTCAGGGAAAGTACTCGAATCTGAAGTTCTTTCTGCAACATTTAAACAGACTGTAACAAAGTTGCACAAAGAACAGAAGGTTTATCTTATATTGGTCTGAAAAAGTAAGGATTCACAGCAATAATCATCTATGATATTTATTATAAGAAATACATAAAAGATGAAAACATAATTGTAGTATTAATTCAGTTATATGTTTTTACAGGTTTAAATTAGTTTTATGAAGACTCTTAGTTAAAACTAAATTTGAGCTTGCTTCAGCAGCAGCCAGTTACATCAGAATCATATAGCCTTTTTACAAAATTGAGGTAAGAGAGGAGCAACTTCACTTGAGGAAACAGAGCCAGGACTAGGAAAAGACTTAATTAAATTTCAAATTTTTACTTCATTACCAGAAGCTCTGAATATATTCAATAATATTAACAATGTCCACAGCCTGCTTACTTGACGAAGGACAGTGGAGCTGCTTTCACCATTACCTGCAATATCTGTCCTCATCACAGCAGGCAAGAGCAGTGTGTTGTTCATCACATTCTCTCCTTGAATAGATTAGGAATGTCCATTCTACTTTCTTCCTATGAAAAAGTTGAAAAATGAAGGAGTATAAACATGTTCAAGTTAGCATAGACAATGTGTGTCATTTCTGATAAGGTATGGAATATTTCTGTTTGATTTGCTCATTCGGGTTAAGAAAAAAAAATGAGAGGCATGTTAAATATAGCTTTCTCTGCAAGAATTTTTACGGGGATAATATTGTGGCCTTATTAAAAAAAAAAAAAAAGATATTTCTCTCTCCGTTCTTGACATAAAAACAATTTTAAGATTCCTTATCTACTCTCACAAGTATTCTTGAGAATATGCAAAACAAAATTCATTCTACTTGCTATCAGAGAGTCATTCATGTGTGTTATCGATCAGCTGTTCAGTGTCTTGCAGTGTGGCAGTTAATAGCTGTCCATACATGTGGAGTCAGTAAATACAGACACATAATATGAAACTTCTTATAAATATGTAAATTGTCTCAAAAGTTTAAAAATGTTTGACACCAAGGATGTTTCAGTATAATATTTCTAATATTGCTCTTGCAGTTGAAAAGTATTGTTGCTTTTCAAGGATGTCAAACAGTAATATGGTTTTGTTATATCTGTAAAATTACCTGTTGCTGAAGTTAGGCACCTGAAATTTTAAGCACAGAAAACAAATGGTAAAATATTTAAAACTTTCCCAGGTGTCCAAGCTAAAGAATATATTTCCTAAGCAAGAAGTGGGAAACTTTGTATTAAAAATGTTTAGGAGATTTTTGAATCCTGATAAGTAGAGAGCAGAAAACTGATTCTCTGTGTATTTCACCATGACATTGTCCTTTAGTCACTTCAAGAAGTCCTACCAGCTTCCATGGTTTGGTGCTTGCACTTTTGGAGTTACTGTGGAGAGATCACCTTCATGACTGACAAAAAAGCCACAAAATTTTCTAATGGAGACACCTAATTTCTGAGATTAGACTCATTGTTCATGATCATTTCAACATAAAACTATGCTGAAAAAATTGTTTATTTATACTTTGCAATCTTGGTAGTAAATGAGAATCTCTTACTTTACTGAAGTTTACTGAAGTTTACTGAGAGATTCATAGAAGAAAGTGGAATTCAATAAGCAATCGGGTATGTGACACTTCCTTTCTCCCAGTGATACTCCACAGTACTTCACTAGGCTACTGTTTGTGCAACAGTCAAGCATGTTTTTAATAATATTTCAAACCTGTGTGTTTCAGAAAAGAAGGAATTCAACATTCTTTTTCCACCTTCAGGTCACCCACATGGGTACTTCATTATTCCTTCCAATTTGGTTAAATTTACCCACACATAAAAATACCCACATTCAAAACAATTTAAGACCCATCTTTGGTGGAGTGGTGGCACTTAAACGGAGTATAGAGCTCCTGTCGCCAAGCTCTGCCTTTTCTTGGTTAATATAAAATAACAGCAGAGGAGCTGCTATGGCAAATCATTTAAACAATCAGGAATAATGACTAAGTAATAAAAAGTACATGACAGATGTACAAAACCCAGGAAAAATTACCTCAGATTTGTCATATACTAAAATAATCATCAATAGGTGTCAAGATTCCTGTGGGGGGGAAAAAAAAAATATTTTCTATGACCTGAAGAGAGTTTTTTATACAGGAAGGAAGAGTTCAAACGTGATGCATTCAATATCTGTTGGTGAGATAAGCTGGCTGTCCTGTTCCATTCTATTTTTAGAGGAGACCTTAATACTAAGCTTCTTAAAGAAAGCAATCAGAAAGATAGGAAAACAAGCAACATGAGAATGAGAAGAGAAAATCTCTCTGTTATGCAAATCTGATTTTTTTCACTGCCTGTTCCTTGCTATACTCCTTTAAAAATGCTTTGATCACTTTATTCTCACAGCCAAAGGGTGAAGAACCTCTTTCTAATATCCAGCCTAAACCTCCCCTGACACAACTTCAGGTCATTCCCTTGGGTCCTGTCACTGGTCACCACAGAGAAAAGGTAAGTGCCTGCCCCTCCTCTTCCCCTCACAAGGAAGTTGTAGCCTGTGATGAGGTTTCCCTTCAGTCTCCTCTTCTCCAGGCTGAATAGAACAAGTGACCTCAGCTGCTCCTCATATGGCTTTCCCTCAAGGCCCTTCACCATCTTCATTGCCTTCCTTTGGAGACTCTCTAAGAGCTTAATATCTTATATTCTGGTAACTAAAACTGCCCCCAATATTCAAGGTGAAGGCCACACCAGTGCAGTGCGGGACAATCTCTGTGGACTCATTGTATCTCCTTCACTAGTTAATTAAAATTATCTGCAGTAAAAAGAGAGGTGAATTTCGGTTTGAACTACTTTGGTAAGACAGTATGTTTTCAAAAGTTTTTAGTATTCTGCAGTTGTACTACCACCTCTGAAAAACATGACATTATTTGAGTAACCTCAAGGCTAAACAGAATTTACTCAAGGTCATGGCCTTTAATGAGTTCCCTGGATATCCTCCAAAAATTATCGAATATATTGAAATGTATGCCTTACCTACAAGCATAAATACTTTTCTATAAAGTAGAATTTTTCTTCTTAAATTGTAAGGAAGGAAATTAATTAAGATCATCTTACAATTCTTGAAGTGAAGAATTCAGTTTTTAAAATTATACCATCTTTTCTGTGATATTTAAGATCAAAAAAAGGAGACATGCACGTGGGAGTACAAATAATCTTTTTTTATTGAAGGCATGATACCTGAAGTGAAAAAAATATCTACAATTAAAACAGGAATTTTGACTTGTATTTTAATAAATATTTGAAAGAACAAAACTTTTGCTATAAAGGAAAATACTGTTCGGTGAGACATTAATCTTTATAATGCATCATGAAATGCAGCAGGGATTTCATGGCTTGTACTTCATAAATACTTTGTTGAGTTCTTGAAATGTAGAAATATTAAAGTGAATGTCTAGAACTAAATTCCACCTTGACATGTAAATGCTTTCTGGAAAACCTGTCTATGTTGTCAACACTCTTGAAGTCTCAGGAAAACACCTAGATGTCATTTCTAGCTATTGGATAGTAAGCAGACAATAAATTTATAATTCTAAGGGTTGGTTTTCAGTCTGTTAATATTTCCCTTGTTAACAAACATCAAAAGTTTTGAATATCAGTCAGCACAATACAGAGGATCAAATGGAAATTAGATTACTGAATATATAAAAGGTACTTATTAGTAATATCAAAAATAATGAGTGGTGACATCTGACCTCTGCAGAATTATATTGAATAAAAATGTACATTAATACTTCTGTGCTGTATGTCCCAAGCAGCCTGGTTTTTATTTTCCTTCAAGGAAAATATAAGTTTTATGCTTGACCAACTCTTAGGAGAATGGTCTGTAAAGGGATCAAGGACATGGCTTTGGCATTGTTAGCACCACACTCTAAGCAAATGAGCTAATCTCAGAGTCACTCCTTTTATTTTTCCTTTCCTCTTTTCCTTTCTTCTTTTCCTTTATTTTCTTTTCTTGTTCTAAACCGCATTAGCAGTTACATGTACTGAATTGTTTCTGCTTTATGTGAAATTGGTTTTTTGGGTTTTTTTTGGTGTGTTTTGTTTGGTGGTTTGTTTGTTTGTTTGTTTGTTTTTGACAATGCCAGGCTGTTCACAGTACTGGAAACCTTTTGGAGAGCCAATGCACAACGAGTGTGCATGTGGTTATCATATTAGGAGTGCTAAAAGAGGAGCTTTGCATTAGCAAACAGTGAAATGTGCTGACATTAAATTACATTCCTGGACTTGCACCACCACCTGGAAATAATGTCAACCTTTGCACATGCTGCCATGATACAAGTGAGGAACAGACCAGGTTTCAGTTACTCTTGCAAGGTGAATGTAACTTTGGCATGTTCTGCACTTCTTCCTAGCACAGCTCCTTCAAGAGTTCTCTCTTACCTGTTTTTGTTTTCCTCTTTTCTTACTTACAGGTAACCTGCACGGGTCAATCTCTTGTGCTATGACACTTAGAAGGGTTAATAGCAAAATACACACACACAAAATAAAACAACTTCACTATCACTCCCCCACTTTTCATATTTAAAAAGGAAGGGGACAGTTAATTCTTTGTCCAGAGTCTGTGTCTTCAAGTCACTGAAGTGAGTCTTCACAATAAAAAAGAAAACAGGCAGATGAAATATGTGCTTGAAGGGTATCTTTCTGATGGACAATTTTTTTTTCTCATTTTTGAGAGCACTTGAAGGATAAGGATAGTCAGAATGTTTGTTTTACTGGAACTTCCTAAAGAATGGCCCGAATGGAAAAATGGTCATAGAAGCTATTCGAATAGGCTTCAGAAATGATCTTTCAAACTTGTTGATGACTGAAATTGTTGGTGAAATTTATTCCTTGTTATTATTAATAAAGTGTTATTTACTGCTCCATGAATAGATGAGTACAAGATAGAAAAGCCCTAAGGACAGATTCTAGGCACATGTAAATTAATATATATCTGTTGCTCTTAATGAGATTGGACTAATTTATACCAGTTGAGGATCTGTTACAATAACCTGAACTGACAAATATTACATTTACAGTTTAATAAAGTTAATACTGCTTCAGTTAAATTTTCTTCTTGTACACTAATATGCTTCCTATCTTCTGTAAGAGAAGAATTTTTATTCTAATTTTCAGATTTTTTCAATCCCAGAGCATTTCTTACAATAAATATATTTTTAGAATGATATTGATGCTGAGGGGTTTAATTAAATTACATGATCATGTGCTAAGTCATTGTCTCTTTCCTTTAGGGTAGTGTTATTTTCATAATTGTTTTACACTAGCAGCTGTGAAAGTGCATATATTTTAAAGACTAACTTTTGTAAGTTAAATTCTTCATATCTGAGAGAAAAGCAATAAGCCGCTAAAGTATGAATCATTAATTTGGTTGATATCTTTGTGTCTACAGAGGCAAGAAAATCTCTTTTCTATTGTTTTATAGATACTGTGGACAGACTGCCTGTGCTTTGGACAGTAGAGTATTGCACAAGAGATTTTTTATATAGAAGAAAAGCTAATGGATGTCTTTTAACAATGGACAGACATAGAAAGAATAGACAATAGCACTCTGAATAATGATGCAGTCTTACCCCTACATTTGAAAACAGAAAGCTAGGCTAGCATTTTTATGTAGATCCATAGATTTAAAGTTTCCTGCCACACCTATTTCCTAAGTGACCCTGAGGTCACAGCAGTAGTTTTAATGTTGGAGGAGAATGTGAAATGCTAAAATTATTTTATACTCTGAGGTTACCAAATAGAGTTCTAATATTTACAGTGCTTTGTGTAAATTATTGTTTCATGCCTGTGCATTTCAATGATTGAAATAGTTTGAAGAACAATTGAAGCATGATCTATTTTTGAAAACTTTAGTAACAGGTTTAAGATACAGAATATACATTTTACTGAGTATACCAATTGAGAAATAATAGCTTATAAACATTTTGCCAGTGTAAGTAAAAAAATATTTAATCAAAAGCAATTGTTGTGTTGTACAGTTAAAGACATTGCATAACTCTTCCTCAAGTTGTATTACATACCCCTATATAAAAAACAGAGAAACTGAAATTTGTAAGACACTTTGCATTCCTATGCATCTTCTCTTTTAAAACCTTTGTTCAAACTGCATGCTGTGCAGTTCCTCCAATGTCTCTATACTCAGAAAATGAACACTATAAATATATAGATCAAAAAGGGAGCAGACTGCTCTCCAGAGAGCAATTAATGATCATTTGCATAGTCTCTATGATCTAAATGTGAAATAAAAGCCACGTATCTGAACTGATGGCTAAATTCTGCTCCATCATTTCCCAGAGGACGTGATAGCAAAATACAATTTACCAGAAGAAAAGAGTCTTATTTTGAAAAGCTTTATATTTAAAGGCATCACATGTGAAGTCCTATGCATACTTTCATTACAGAAAAATCTGTAGTTTTACACATTTTATTGAAAACAACAGACAAGTTTCCATTTGTATCTGTTTTAAATCTTTCCATTTCGTTCTTTTGCATCAATATTTTAGGGATTTACAGATTTTTTTGGATAGTCTTCTTCAGTGTAATCACCACCCTATTCATCCCACTACAGTTATTGTCACAGTAACTGTTTCTTGACACTAGTTGTAACTTATTGATAAACTTCTATTTCTCCTCATCAGTTTGCTACTTTTACCTCTCTCTACCTTCCTCTCCTCCTTTATCTGTCCCTCCTTTGCTTCTGAACTTGTCTTCACCACCTTGGCTCTATTGAGTATCTGAGTATCTATAGAATGGCGCATATCCGTGAGGGTACAACCAGGACTGAGATCACTCATGGCACTTGGCTTGTCCAAATGCAAGATAGTTTGGCTCCTGCTGCTGCCTACTAGTAAAATTATTAATATTTTAATTTTAAAAAAATGTATCTTAAGATTCCAGTTTAAAAATTATCAATACTAGTGAAGAAGTAGGAACACTTTTAGAAGATGAGAAAAGGAGTCTCGTAAGGTTGTATGTTCTGGTATTTGTGTATTTTGTGTTCAAAGAAAAGATTCAGCCTAAATCCTGCTATTCAGGTGGAAATTTTTATATATTTTCTTGAGGTTGAGCTCCAGTGTAAAGTTAACATTAAAATTGTGACTGTCTCATGAAATGACATATTCAGCTTTCAGAAGATGATTTTTTTTTTGCCAGTTTCTAGGAAATTTTCAGTTATAAGATCTGATCTCCCCTTGATGCCAAAAAGCATCAAAGAGAAACGGCTCAGAAACAATGTGTCTTTAAGCAGCAAGGTATTTGTTTCTTACAACATTGAGAGCTAGCCAGCTTGCACTGGACAAACTAGCTTGACTCAAAAGGTGCAAAACAAATAATTTATACACTAAAGGTGCATAGTTTCATCATCTAACATACATATTCATAATTAGGTGGAGTCCAGAGGGAGCTTGGGCAGAGCTTTTGAGAATCTTCTTTTGGCTCAACTTTTAGGTGATCTCCTCTTCTTACTTCATCGTCTGGGAGTTATTTCAATGTTCTTCATCAGCCTGACTTTTTCAGCTTTCTTTGTTAAGTGACCCAGTTTCCTCAAGTGTACAAAGTCCTGGCTCTGGGCCTCCTATATCTACTTTAAACATTAAACTCTACTAGATTTATGGCCTTGTATTCTATTGTGCTTTACTCCTACCATTCTTTCTATAAGGAACAGACTCTGGTCTACTAAGCAGGACAGAACTGGACATTGACCAATATTTCTTACAATATTGTAGTAAAACAGAAAGAACAAATATAGGCAATTCTTTCTCCTAGCTCAGAGGCAAGGTGTTAAATCTTTTTGTGCCTTTTTCTGTTATCAATCTCAATCAGGTATTTGAGATAACTTTAAAAGGAATCTGCATTTTACATAGAAAGGTACACCTTAAATCATATTTACTGAAAAAGATAATGCAAGATATTTATGTATGCTGGTTTTGTCTGGGATAGGATTAATTTTCTTCATACTCACTGGTAAGGGGGTATGCTTGGGATTTGTGCTTGAAAACTGTGTTGATAACTGTTTTAGCTATTGGTAAGCAGTGCTTACATAGTGTCAAGGCTTTTTCTGCCCCTCACACCACTTCACTAGTGACTAGGCTGGTGGTGCACAAGAAGCTGGGACTTCAATTGACCCAAGGGATACCCCATACTATATGGGGTATATAGTAAGCTAAGCCATGCTTAGCTTATAAATCTTGGGAAGAAGGAAGGGAGGGATGTTCTGAGTGAAGATATTTGTTTTCTCATCCCCATCACATGTGGTGGAACCTTTCTTTTCTGGGGCTGACTGAACACCTGCCCATGGAAACTGATGAATGACTTTATCTCCACCCATGAGTTTTCTCACTTTTATTCTTTGGATTCTTTCCCCCATTCTACTTTGGGGGAATGAGTGAGTGGCTGTGTGGGGTGTAGCTGCCATCTGGTGCTAAAACATGACATCTGTGAGTGAGGTATATATTGATAATGATAAAACCTATGTCAAGAAGCACAGTTTATAGAAGAGTCTATTCTGATAAAACAAAAGTTATTTTCAAAAGTAAAACTGCCAGTGTTCATTTGGAAGAAACTTGTAGTTTTATTTTAGGTGTCCAGTTCGCTGACAATTATACAACTAGTGACTGGACCACAGATGCTCAGTGTTTATATTTTCTGATCAAGATCCAATTAAAAGCTTACCATCTGCCATAATGCTTTGCCTCCATACTTCTTTCAATACAAGTGACATACATTAGCATTCAAGCTTTAACCTGCATTTCACTCGTTGTTGTCAAGTTTTCCAAACATTCCTTTACTAGGAATGTAAAAAAAACTCCAAGAGTTTGTTTGTTCGGTTGATTTTTGGTCTGTTTGTTTGGTATTTTTTGTTTGGTTGGTTGTTGTTTTTTTTCTATAGCCAGAGGTTCATAGATTCTTTGAAAAAATTGATTTGAAATATAATGCAGGTATTACAAAATAGCATTGATAATCACATTGTAGAGTTAACAGATTTTTAAGGCCAAAGAGAATTTTATAGGAAAATACTCACCGGAGAGGATTTCAGAAAAGTATCATAAAGGAAAATTCTTTGGACATGAGAAATTATTTTAAGTATCTTCATCCAAATTGAAGGCTTAGAGATGTAGAAAAGCTTGACATTTATTTTCTTTAAATAAATTTTAAAATTTGGAGCATTCATGCTTTTTTATACAAAATATTTTTGTCTGAAATCAAGATATGAACTTCTATTAGTTCACTGAAGTAAGAACTATATTCTTTTCATAAAGCATTCATAGAACTGGCAGATGTCTCAGAGGATCACAAAGGGCTCAGAACCCTCTGGGAAGGCCACTAGAATGAATCAGCTCCTTTGGCATCCAGATATGGTCACCCACAGAAAATTGAAATCAATTATATGTGATACTCCACAGTGAGCACAATCCCTCTCTAAGGTAGAGTTGACTATAAAGTCTGAGATTCCACTGAATGTGATG
The DNA here is from genome assembly GCA_035221455.1 of Xenops minutus. Classification (NCBI taxonomy): domain Eukaryota; kingdom Metazoa; phylum Chordata; class Aves; order Passeriformes; family Furnariidae; genus Xenops; species Xenops minutus. The sequence goes on along the minus strand of JAWWEE010000040.1, from coordinate 17,067,206 downwards.
GGTGTTACACTGTGATTCCTGTGCAGACTGGAGTTTCATACATTTTAACACCTAGAATGAGTGCATATCTCCAGGTATTTCCTTAAGTAAACCTGAAAAGGATGTGTAGTTATCCTTCTATGCTAGTCAACAAATTGTAATACTCTTCCCAATCTAACAACTTCCTGTAAACGCAGAAAAGGCTTGAATTATACTTTTAGTGGGAAATAGTTTGGAAATTTGTTCCTCCATATTCTCATGTTTTTTGACTCGAAGAGAGAGATAGTGCAAGAGTATTGAGTTGTAAAAGTTAACTCTCAAGAATGAAGTGTGTTCCTAGAATAGTACTTAAATATTCCAATTTATAGTTGAAAAGCGTAAAAAGATCAGCATGAATGGAATGAATGAGAAATAAATATCAGTCTGAATCCAAAAATGTGTCCATTTATTAGCATTACTAAATATATCAAGGCATTTAAATGCTTCAGAGGAAAATATACTAATACAGAGGTAGGGCTTCATACAAAAAAAGAACTTTGAAAGCTCAAGAGCTCAGGTTTACAACACACATTATTTAGGCTCCTAGATCATGGAGTAGAATCCTGACCGTGTTATTAGCAGCATTGTTTCTAAAAGCAGAGTATTAGTATTAGACATCCTGAAGAAGATCCTAAACAGTTTCCTGAGAAAAGCATTACTGCAAGAACTTTTCTTCCTTAATGCCTTGATTATGAGGTAGTGGCATTGCTCATGAACATTGCTCATGGTACTTTGGTTGGCCCGAGCATCCTCCAGTGGTCAGTTTGCTATCTGATAAAAAGCGGTGCCAACTAGACAATGGCTTTAGTCCTAAGACTGTCATCACAGGCAAATGTAGTATAAAAAGTCATGTCCTATGACAAAAAAAACATGAAGCAATGACTTAACAGATGTTTCTTTACCTCTACAATACATATAGAGAGCACTGCATGAAAATAATTGTTTAGATTTAAAAATCATTGAGAAGAAATATGTGAAGGTATAGCTCCATAAATATTCTTCTTCTCTTTTGGATCTTCTGACATGCTGAGAAACATTGATATATGCAATCATGCACACATATATACAGTTCTTTTCTCCATCCCTCAGCACCTGATTTCCATAAAAGTGTAACGACACTGAATTTTTCTGAGGGCAATTCACCTGACTGATGTCTGAAATTCCGGGGTTTTACTTTGTTAAAAATTTAATTCCAATTCTGTCTTAGAAAGTAAAGAAACAAGCAGACTTTTTAAAGTGTACTTTGTAAACATTGGTATTGTACAAATAGGCTAGAAGGTTATTTTTAATGTTTAGCTATTCAGTACAACAGGTCATGCTTCTTTTCTCCTGAAGGTGGCAAGCACAATGTAACTCCAGGTTTTTTAATAAACCCAAATTATAATTTTATAATTATTTAGATTAAGATGAAATCTTGGCATGGAGTAATTTTTCTATATGTCCTTTATTAAGTTTGATGGCAAAGATTTTTGCCTTCCTCAAGCCTCAAGTAATATTCAAGCTGACATATGCTTTCTCTCAGTGTTTTGCCTGTAACAGAAATGTATAGTATTCCCTGGCCTTGGCAGTTTAATTGACAGAAATCCATTTTCTTAGTCTGTGTTGCTGTAGTTTTATTTCCCCTAAATACAATCTTTATCCAGTGTAATGCATGAAACCTTTTCAGTATGCTCTTAAGATATCCTATTAGTATAATTCACAACAGCTGCAAACATTAATGAGGTTTAATTCTCAAGGTAATCTCCAATGTCTGTGATATACATGAGACACTAAATCATGAATTTGTTTTTATACTGTTATTTGTGTATTTTTATAGTGAACCTGCTTATGTATTTTAGAAATTTTTGATTCAGTTGGAATAAATTCATCCTGTTCTGTAAAAACTTCTCTGAGCACTAAAATCTGACTAAATTTTGTATGCAGAAAGGTTTAATGTTCTGTAAAAAAAAAGTTAGATGCATAGATGTTTTCCTTGTTAATTTAAAGAGCAATGATATTGAACTAGGAATGTTCATATTGCCTAGTTTTTGTTCCCATGATGTTGTGCTGTCGAACTTAAGCTTCCTTTTTATTTTCACTTTTAGTGAATAAAATAGAAAGTACTCTGTGCAAGAGAATAGATAGAGTATACTGTTGAAAGCATAGAAGAGAGACAAAAATTGCTACAATATATTTTCAGTAAGTAGCCTTTTTCTTAATGTTCAGGGCTAGGGTAGCATAATGGATCTTTAATCCCTAAATTTGACAAAGAATTCCCTAACTACAAAAGTGCAGCCAATAATTGCCTTCTGGCTCTGCCCTGTAATAACTAGTCTTCTTCTCTGGAGAAGTACTGTACCACACAACTGTTACAGATCTTAGTCTAAAAATGGTTTATTAAACTCCTAATTTCTGGTCCTCCCTTCTTGCAAGTCCATCTATTTTATTTAATTGTGCATCTTTTATTTAACCACTTCCTATTACAAATATAAAATATTTTCACAAACAGATATATAAAATACATAATTACCTGTGTGTACACCATATACATATATGATACTAAGGGGTAAACATTAGATCTACTATCTCTATGCCTTACCATTTTATTATGAAGCCAGGCACACACTAACAGAAAGTATCCTATATTATTTTAATGTATAAAGCATTATTTTCTTCTACCAGTTTTCTTTCATATTTGAAATATAGATGTTGTCATTATAATTTCCTAATCCATATATCTACCCTTGTTGTTACTCCAGTGACTTTATCTCTACAGCCTATGATCTGGCCCATATGAACAATCATCCTCAGGTATCATGCTTTTTTCGGTCATACAGCTTTATATCATATTGTTACTCCATCTCGTTTTGTCAGATTTGCAGGAGTTCACAGAAAGATAAATTTTCTTATATATTGTTCCTATAGCTGTCTTAACTTCTAATAGGTTATCATTTTTTAATTGGTTTTGAACCACAACCAATGATAGTCACTATATTTTGATTGTACTGGGATAATATTTTATACCGTACCTTCTGCATTTAATGATTGCATGTGTTAAAAGTGTTTTGTCATAATTAGCAGTGATTATCTCTGCCAGCAGTGGGAAGTCTGGGTACTAGGAAAATAAATTAACGAAAAAAACCCAAAAAAACAAACAAACCAAAAAAACCCCACATCAAACAACCTCTTAGAAGAGAAGAATGAGCTGTACACTACAGAAAAATACATAGTTCATCATTGTACAGAAATGGGACTAAATTAATTTTCTAATTAGAAGTCAGAAGACATTGCTTGAAGGAAATATCCTCAAAAGTACCATTGCATAGTTATGATTAGATTCTAAGAAGTACTGAACTTGAATTTTGTGACACTTGATGATTAACACCTTTGAAAATTCTATTTATCATTTATTATTTTTCACCGCTGAGATGAAAAAGCAGTCTACAGTGCCCATGAGATATTGCCATGTACCCAGAATACTTTGAAACCTCAAAAAACTATTTCTTTTATCTGCACATGTTGGGTGTAATCTACAGGAAAGCAAAGGGATTATCCATGAGGAAACACAGTTTACATGTTTTTCTCTGAAAATCTGCACATATTAAATACAATTAAAACATCATTTCCATGTCTGAAAACAGTGATTTGGGTTATTTATATCAAGAGTGGAGGTACTTATTGATGCAATCACTAATACAATGGCACATTTTCCCTTTTTTTACACTTTGATCTTTTCCTTCCATATAGAGACTCCTGTAGGAACTTCTGACCTTTGTGTGTATCCCTAATTCTTTATTAATCACTATTTAATATCTCTAACTTGAAAAGTGAAAAATAAATAACATTTTACTGAGATCCACCTAATTTAATACTGTAAACTATGGACTTTTAATCAAAACAATCCTTAATCACAGATACTAAAAAAATGGATATGACATTTATTACAATCATTAATAACATCTCAAATTCTTCACATCAACTTAAATATGCTGAATATTCTGGCTTCAGGTGTGCCATTAAGTATGAATCTTCCAACCTTAAAAAAAAAAGACATTTCAAAGGGAAAAATTGTTGGCTCAAACTTTTTCAATTTCTGTGTCGTATTAGATGCCAGGAATTGCATAGAAAATTATAATCTCTGGATAAAGGAAAACATATACAAACTGCTTCACTTTACATCTTAATAGTCTAAGTTGACTGTATTAATCAAGTGGAGGCAGTCATCATGGTAGTCAAATAGACACCTTCTAGCTGACCTTGCAGATTTTTTTTTTTTTAATAACGGACATAAGGTTTTCTAAAATGATGCTAATCCCCATTAAGAGCAATGCAGGTCACACTGTACAGCATTGCAAGCCTCCATCCCAGGTTGCTATGTCAGGGGAAAAGAAAAACTGCACCTCAAATTAACCTCTAGATTTTACCAGAAAACATCTATTTGCATTCTTTATGTCATCACTCCTAGAATCAGTACACATTTCTAGTTTATTTCTATTCCATCTCAGAAAACAATACCCATAGTAAAGTAAGAAAATATGGACTGCTTTTCTACATTAAAGAATAAATGAATGGCATAAAATTAAGATTTCAAGAAGCATTCAGTGCCCCCCCCATCTATGTTTAGATGCTGTTTCCATTGTTGATATGATGAATTTTCCACATCCTTTGTTGCCAAATACATGCTTTAAGTACCCTAAATTTTGGGAGGCTGCCTGGAATTTGTGTTAAAATAATGTTGTTTCCCCAGGCACTCTTCTATGTACATATCCATCTTCCATTTCTTTGCCATCTAACAAATACCTAAATTGAATAGTTTCAATTATTTTTTCTATATTTTTGTTTGCATTACCTGTTAAAATTTCCTTCCTTTTTTCATGTGTCATATTATTCTGTTTCCAGTCTTACTTCCTTTGACTTGGTAATTCTCTTTTATACACCTGTTGCTATTGGCTATTTTCCTCTTCCTCATGTTTGTCTCTATTCTTAGCTAGCTTCTTATTTTTTATTCTTATTTTCCCTATATATTCTGCTGCCTTTTTTTCTTATACATACTTCTCTGTCTCCCCTTTCAACATTTTTTTTTATTCCAACAGCAATAAAACAAGGCCATACTTTGTTATATTTCACATACAATAAATAAAAAAAGAAAAGGAACAAACTTAAAAACTTATTGCTTTCACAAGAAGAATGGTGAGCCTATTGGCCATATTATTACATTGTTCAAAAATTTACTGGTCAAGGAAAATTATTACAATAATCTCAGATACTTTGTGCTTTAGTACTTTTTGTATCCCTTCAGTGTCATTGCTGCCAGGAAAACTAATTAAACCAAATAAATTCTAAAGGTTAATATATACTCACAGTTTAACTAGCAAATTTATGAGCTAGCCAGGAAACTTGGATAACACCGTAAAATATTGAAAGGTGGAAAACAAGCCAGAATTTACTGTCCATGTCAGTCTGCTTCATAACTACAATGACTTATGTTAAGATACAGCTATGTGAATTGTTAGATTTCTTTATTAGGTTGTCTGTTTTGACAGATTTTCTGAAGGACTATTTAATCGCTTTTCCTTATCAGATGATGTGATACTTTCATTATGAAACCAAGTGTAAAAAATATTTTTAGACTTTTGCATTTTTTCTGGACCTTCAGAATGGTCTTTACATCTTTACATCAGTGATGTTCTTTACAAAAGCCTAACTCATGAGTGGGTGTGTGTCTTCTGTGTCTATGAAAATTTAGCTCCACTAGGATCAACTTGACCTCAGAGAAGCCTAAATTATACTCAGGTACTTTGAAGAACATCAACTCATTTTGTCACTGGTCACAACACTTCCCAATGTATGTTTTTCGTTTATCTGTATTGTATTACTATAATATCTTCTAAGAAAAAAGCCTTAAAACATCAATTCAATTAAAATAATATGGGCTGGATTGAGAAATAAATCAGATTCAAACCCCTGCAGGCATTTCTAAATTGATTTAAAATCTTCATGTATAAACTTTGTTTATATTATAATCAAGCACCAGAGAGCTTATAATTTTTTTTGCCCACTCATTTAGGTGCAGTTTTTGCATGATCTTAGTCATAGTCACAGAGGAGAAGGACAAAAAAATGTGTATTTTGAACCATATGGACAGTTCTACAGAACGTATTGAAGAAATTGATGCATTAATGTAGACATATGTTTATTGTTGTCAGGTTGAGGTCCTGATCATGGTATGACAGGTTTCTTGGTGCAGTTTTGTCTGAATATGTTCAAGTTAAATAACAGATATATACTTTTTAGTTGTCTAAAATTGTTGTTTAACAAAATGTCCAAATATTTTGATTTATCCAAGGTAGCTTTATTTAATCCCTGTGTGAATAGATGAAGAGTGCATGAATAACTATCAGAGCTGAGACTCAATTCAACAGTATTTAAACCATGGATTTATCTCCCTCTGGAAAGAAATTACCATTTGAAGCACCTAGAGTAATTTCCTTGCCATGGTACATCAGTTCTGACCTTTTTCCTATATCCATTCCCAGATTATATGAGAGCATGTATGTCTCCTTCAGGACATACCATAATTTTCTCTGTTAGCTACAAATTCAGTGAATTCCAGCCTGTATTCAAAGCTTGAAGTATTACATTTCTGCTTTCCAACTTTTACAGAATTTTGAGTTTCTATGCAGAGAAACTCACTTCATAAGAAGTGAAATCAACAGGCAAGCAAAGAATGGTACTACTTTCTATTTGAAATACAGAAACAACAGGTTATGTCAGTACAAAATGTATTATCATTTTGTAGAAACAAGAGTCTTGTTCTAACACACTCATTTACATGTAAAGAAACTAAGATCTTCTATGATTTCTGTAGAGCTCAGTGTTTCTCCACCTATCCAGTTTCACCACTACAGCTCATGGTTGCATTTTTCTAACTTATACGCTCTGGTGTATGAATCCCTCCAGTCTATTGACTTTCCTACTCTTCCACCACAGCCACGCCATCTAAAGTCAAAACTTCCATTCCTCAAGAAGTTGCCTCAGCAGTGAAGCTAGATCAGACCTGGAGGAGCGATGGAAAAAAGGAACATATTTTATGTCACTTAGTAAAATACTCTTGCTGAAAAATTCATGGATTCAGAGAGAGAGACAGATTATGTAATTTCAAGACAAGTGGGTTTTTTTTCTGTGAAGGAAGGCAGTAACAGGCATTTTCCTTTTTTTTTTTTTTTTTTTTCTATTTTGCATCTAGTACCTACTTACTGTAAAACTCACAACCAGTTTCAGAAGCAGAACCCAGAAGTCTCTCACCTTCTCTGAGCATTGCTGACTCTGGAGCAGTTTTCTGCCCTGCTGGCACCCATACAGCCTTTTTGCTCAGCTGCACAACAGGAAAGTACTTCCAGACTGGGTCCTTCTGAACAGAGGGGAGGGAGGGGATACTGATTAACAGTCATTTTAATTAATTTACTCAAAAAATTAATCTGAAGTAGAGAAGCTTTTGGAAACAACTATATTGGCAAAGCCCTCTAGTGGAGATACAGTTTGAACAGGTAGTATCTTTTTTTTTACCTTGATCCGTTAATGGTACCAAAAAGCATCAGAAGGATTCATCAGCTTTATTTGTATGAGCATGGCTGGGATTTTCTTTCCACTTTTGTAGGTGTACATCTTTAACAGCAAATTTTCCCATGATTACTTTAATGAAATCAGGTTTTAGACAGAAATTACAAATGTATACGATCATAAACAAGTGGAAAAGAGATGAAAAAGAGAGAAGCTGGGGGAAGAAAGCTTGTTTCCTCAAATAAACAAAATAGTTTATATGTTTATTCTACTGCAAACTGATCTACCAAAAAGAGATTTTTCACTACCAGAGCTCTCAAATTTTCAAATTAAATATAAAAGAGGGTTTAAGCCTGAAGCGGCTACTTTCAGCATAGATCCTAAAGATCTGTCATTTGTTTGTATATATTTGCCCAGTTCATCCACTTGTGATCCAAAAGCCTAAATACTGCTTTTCATTCTTGAAAATGCTGCCTCTAGGAAGATTTTCTGCAAATTACAAGTAACCTCTGCATAATGAACATGTGTTCTGTTTATTTGCATTGCTATGTATTAAGAACAAGTATTCCAAATGTTAATTCTTTTAGCAAAAAACCAGCAGTTTTGTACCAGAAAGTTTTGTGTTTGATGGTAGCTGTTTTAATTTTAAATGTTAATAGGGTACTGTGGAACTGCAACAAGGCACTTTTCCATGTACTTGCCAACACCAGTGCCTTAAGACACAACTGGTTTCACTTTGTCAGGTGTCAGATGTTTTTCTGCATCATCTCACATAGTTAATTTTTGGCTTCAAGTCTAGCAGTTTTTCACATTAACATCCACAATTTGTCATTTCTGTTATTCTTTGAGGTTTCCCCTCCGCTATTGCCAAATTCAGTGTACAGTGGAATGACAAAACACTTAACTGAGAAAGCAGACCAAAAATATATTGAAAAATTATTTGGACATATTTTTCCTCAGAGAAAACTACTTCAGAGTAAAGTAAAAAAAGTAACTTCTATTAAAAGAGTTACTTTTAAAAGTTATGAAAAACATTTTGCATCCGTGCACTGTACTCAAGGATTCAGCTAGTACCATGAACTCCCTGTAGTAAAGGTTAGTCCTTATCTGAAGCCACCTTCCCAATTTCAGAAATAGTCATGGGCTCTGCTAATAGGTACATTTTGGAGTACTATATATCATCTTATCATAGCCACTGCACTTCCTCATGTGGCATCATGGGGCACGTTAATTCAGCAAGAGCAGGCTGCACTGGAAGAGAACTGAGAAGGGTGGCAGGGCAGTGATCCCACCAAGGGACACTGTCCCACAATAAGTATGGAAGAAGAGCAGAGGTTTTCATGTCAGAGACCAGACAACAGCCCTGTGATTGCCAGCCATGTCCATGCAAGCCTGATATCAGGCCAGGAAGCAAAGTCAGTGAGTCCAACTCAGGGACAGCAGGAGCAATGCTGGTCAGAGGTACTGGTGTAGCAGCACTCACAAAAGGATCTATAGCAAGGGCTTGAATACAACTCCTAAGCAAAGGGGACACAGACTCCACTGCTCCTTCTCACAGCTCACCTGTGTGTCAGCAGTCTGATCCCAGGTCATACAGCTAAGGAAAAGCAGACCTGATCTTGAACATAAGCAACCAAGCACCCAAGATAAGCAGGAGGATGTTATGAGGCATCTTGGTCCACCTGGGACACTGACACAGTCTTTAACTGAACAATCCTTTTAGTGACATTGGATTATTGCTTTGGAAAAATATATAGGTAGTTTTAGTGTCAGGAAGAGTGGTGGCAGTGAGCTTACTAGGGCATAAGTGTAAAATTAGTGAGCTGAATGGAACACAGCAAAAACCATCAGAACTGGGAGCTAGTTATCTACAATGAGAAAAGAAATGGAAATTGTTGGTTTAAGTTCTGATCTAAAGGAAAATTATAAATAGAAAGTAATGAACCTAATGAAAACCTAACTCAAATGTAATTTAGAAAATTAGATGCCAAAAATATGTTTTATATGTAACAATGTTTCCAGGAAAGGTGATTTCTAAAGAAAATATAATCACCAAAACCAAGTAAAATATTTGAGTTTCAGTACTGACACTGAATTGAGTAGAGAATTGAGTCTTCCAAAGGATGAACATGTTCCTCTTGACAGCACCCCAGTAAAAGAATCATAGAACTATACAATAGTTTGGGTTGAAAGGGACCTTAAAGATCATCTACCTCCAGCCCCACCCTTCCAACCCCTCTTCCATGGCCAGGGATGCCTTCCATTAAAACAGTAACAAAAATGTTAGTCAATACATTCTAAACAAAAACCATAAGCATGGGAAGACTTCCTTGCTCAGTGGAAAAAAATAATTCAGGGGCAAAGACAGACAGAGGTTTATCCCCTAAGTCTCAGGCACTGTGAACACTGCAGTACCAACAATTAACTGACCACACTTTTGTCAAAAAATATTGTCTATTGCATGATCATTACAAATAAAATAGTGTGGGGAAGTAAATATTTTGTTTTATCAGTTTACTTCCTCCTGAATTCCTACATACATCGTGTAGGAGCAATTAGAACATTATTGATCAAATCACACATATAAAGCTGCAATAAAGTTAGTCCTTGAGATACCTAGACCAAACCAGGTGTTCCTCAGTAGATCTATTTGGAACAACTCGACTTTAAAGAATCTAATATGAATGCAGATCTTTAAAATTACCAGCAAACATGGTGAATATCTCAATTTATTTCTCTTCCTCTCAGAAACACAGTGCAGAAAACATGTTTGTGCAACCATAAAATTTGCAATCAGTTTTAATAGCACTGTACTTTTAAAACAGTTTACAAAAATTAGCAACCAGATTGTGTGAGATACTTGGCAAGCTGGGTACTTGGGTTTTATGAAAATCCAGATTCTTTTTAATTGCTGAATCAAAAGATAACTTCTTTTGAAAATCTGGTCTGTAGTCTATGTGCATATTGATAGAGTAATTTCAACTTGATGTACAAACTTCAGCAGTGGCAATGATTGGATGAAATCCTATATAATTGTTCTCACTATTTTCATGATTTTAGGGCCAAGGAGGACAATTTACTATCTATAAATCTTTGCTTCTTACATTAGGCCAAGAAATGAATCCAGTAATTTTTTTATATTGATCCCATAAATTCCATTAGAGTTATAGTATGTCTTTTAGTTATGCTTTAGAGTGCTGCTGCAGTACCAATAATCCCAATATAGAAGCAAGGCAGATAATACTGGAACATGAATCATTGTGACTTAGGAGCTTGAGATACTGACATAGAACAGGCAGACTTCAAAGGACTGTTTTATGTCAAAAAAGATCCAAATGATTTAAAGGAAGCTGTAACAATTTCTTGACGGAGTATGAAAAGTGAAATAATCTTCTATTATTTGTCTAGAGTTTATTAACACTATGAAGAGAGAGAGGACACATTTCACTTATGGGACTATCACATTTGTTAATAGAATTTGACTGCTGTGCAAACGAGCAAAGCAATTTCAGTTTTCCCACTTTCATGCAGTAGGGGCCCAATCCTGATGTGTAATTTAATGGTATTTTATTACTGTGTTCTGGGACACCTAGGGCAGATCTTAATTAAAAATCCATATAAGCACATATTATACTTCTGGAAAGTTGCAGTCATTTATCTGAAATATTAAACCTTGTTCAGAGCTCCAGATTGGAGGAGCTGTCAGAGGGCTGCAAAGGTTATTATGACACAAATGCCACGCTCTATAACATTTTTAGATTTGCAATGAAACTGCTAGTTAACTCAGCTGTGAGTGGAGAGCATAGACCCATTAATGAGTACAAGGGTCATGCTACCACTGCAGGGGCACATGTCAATGATTTAGCAATTACAGCAGGAACAGTAGTACAGACCAGGTGGATAATGTCAGTATTAGAGAAGCTGATAGAGTGAGGCACGGATGAATTTTGGTCTTAGAATATCTCAAAATTCTTGTAAAAGGAAATGATCCTGGAAATTTTACAGTGAATTTTAATGTGAGATACTGCTACTTGCAACTTGCAAAGTGTTTCTGCTAAGTGGCACAAGGCTGCAGTATACAGTTAACACTGAAATAGTTAAACAGGAGAATAGTAGGTTTTTGGTTTTGTTTTGTTGTTTGGTTTTTTTTTTTTTTTTTCAATAAAGCCAGTAAGTTTTAAAATAAATCCTTATGACATAAGGATTAAGCCTTGCATAAGCTAATTTCAAATTATGATTCTAACCATTATTGTCACATGTGAATGTTTAAAAAGACACGAAAGCTAACTTTACTTTTGTTAGTCTGCTTAAATGTTGCAGAAAGAACTTCAGATTTGAATACTCTCCCTGAACAAAATTAAAACTCACACAAGTTATCTCTTGATATCAAAAACTGATTTTATTAGTTGCTAAGAGATGCAAAGGGAAGACATCCCTTATCAGAAAAGGTTGGATAAAGCTAAGATTACTTTTAGAAGCAAAGAAAAGCTTACCGCCAGAAACTACCTTTTGCCAAGTTGGTGTGTGTGGAAGAGAAGCAGTTTCTGCCTTTTTTTTTTTTTTTTTCCCCCTGTCTCTGCTGCTTTTTTGATATCTCTTCTAGCAGTGGGAGGTTTTAGCAGCTTTAGTTCTCTGGAATGCAGCCAGGATGCTTTGTCGCTCACAAGGAGTTGTGTTATTGGCTATCCAGGGTCCCGATCTAGCAGTACCTTTGTCCTTCAGAATTATGGTAAGGGTAGAAGGATAAGATATATATGTGGCATGCCAGGTCTCAGTTTTTTCCAGACTGTCGGAGTTTCAGTCCCCAGTGGCAAGTAAGCAGGAGGAGGTAGCAAAGAAAGAGTGAGTGGAGAAAAGGTGAGGGGGAGGTAGGGAGAGATCTTTGGTTATGATAACCATTTCTCTCTCTCCTTTCTCACTCCCTAATGTTTTTGCTCAATTCTATAGTGGTTTTTTTTCTCAATTCTATAGTGTTCAAAAGAGGATGTATGTGGTTTTCTGGCATATATCCCCATTCAGATCGACAATAACAGGATCTTCTGTCACAAAACTCCAGCAGGAAGCTCTTATTAGAACTTTTGGAAGGAGAGCCGACAGAGAATTTTTTGTTAGAAAGCTTTGACAGGCAGAAACAATGAAGAAGCATTATTTATGGTATTTCTATATTATCTGTGTGTCAAAACTTCTATTCGGGCATAGATCTTGGATTTATAGACTTTCTTCCTACATTATATAGAAACATCTATATATCTTGTATAACCATAATGCAAATTCTGAGCTAGAAACATACAAACAGATATATTGCAGTGAAATTAAAGTTGAGTATAAATCCTTGAAATAACAAGTAATAAGAGGGATACTGTAATAACACAAATAAGATGTGGGAAATAAAAGAATATGGTTTTATTACAAGCAAATAGTTCATTAACTCAGGAATTATTTTCTTTAGGTGTACC
>JAWWEE010000040.1:17040629-17054093 GCA_035221455.1 Xenops minutus | reverse complement strand
TGATATGGCTGAAATGGGCCCCCGCCACGTGGCAAGTTCTTTGTGTGCAGGAGAAGGTGGTCATTCTGACCAGGAGAGCCCGTCTCCCTGCCCAGGGGGGCATACCAAATCCAATCAGAAGAAGAGGCCCACTCCTCTCATTACACTAACAAGGCGGGACTCTAGGGGCACACAAAAAGCATGATTTTTGGGGTGGGGGCGTGCTTTTTGGACCTCCATAGCCAGGGCACCCAGCACGTGCTGAAATAGAAACTTTCTTTTTCTGCTAAACTTCTTTATCTCACAGATATTTGTATCTTAACTAAATTGAATAAAAGACATTTTTCTCACATAAGAGAACTCTGGAAGACTGAAATTCAGATGGCAATCTTAGGAAGAGCCTGAAAAGTTTACAAGATTGAAATCTTTACCTGGAGATTCCAAAGCCATTCCACTTCACTCATTGCAATCTCCCTTTGCACCCATGTAATGAATATTGGTAAATAATATGGGGTTTAATATCAGATTTAAAAACAAACAAACAAACAAACAAACAAACCCTCTACTTTTCCTGTGGTTGTATTCACTAGGGTGAAGTTCGGTTCATTTCCAAAATACATAGGAGCGGGTGGAAAGTAGCACCTGTGTTATTTCTGAGAAAAAAAAAATTCTAGCTCTTGATAGCTGTTTTCATTCCCTCTGAAACAGAAGTAGAGATCTCAGCATCTTTTACCTTAAAAAAAATCAATTGCCTTTAATATTGTGAGATAAAGATACCCAGAGGTGTTTAAGACATTTCAGAATTATTGTTGCATAATGTTCTAGTGTGTGTTCCTTAGTTAAATGTCCAAGGTGGAGACAATACATTTAGATGTAACAATCCACTTAGATATAGAATATCCAGGTTTTCACCTCTCATACACTTTAAATAAAGTAGAAAATTTGAAGTATGTTTTCTGCATCTTAGCTACAGAGTCAGACTCAGTGAATAATTGCCTGCCTTAAATGATAAAGATCCAAAAGAAAGATGCTACTCTGGTTGAGTCATAGTGCACAGCTAATATAAATCTCTTTCAAATCAGCTCACACTCAGAAAAGGACTAAACATTGAAACAAATTTCCATGCCTGATACTGATCTGAGATCTACCTTTTCAAAAAGTTGGCCTGGTGACATTTTGTCATAGTTTCAAAATCTTTCATGGAATTTTTTCTGTCCCTTACCAGCTCAGTGGTTTGGGAGTTGAAGAGCCAGGATGGTTTCCTGAAGCTCATGCCCCCACTACCTGCTCCCAGAACCAGCTAACTATCTAAAAGCCTAAACAAAGGGACGACTGATAGCTTTGCATTCCAGCTTGATGGCTGGGGGAGGACTGAGGAAGGTGGGAGGTGGGGGAACAGAGGTTTTTGCTGGTGCTGGCCACACTTCTCAGTCTTCATGGGTGTTGGCCACCGTTTTGCTGGGCTGGTGGAAACACTGGGAGGGGGTCGTTTTCTGGTTTGCCATCCCAACTTGCCCCTTTGCCATTCTTCTGAGAGAACAGTCACCGCTGCCTGAATTCACTGCAGACTCCTTGAGAGGTCAACACCACCTGTAGAGGGGTTGCTGCCCCCTCCCCTTCTTCATGCTTTCTTTAGAAAAAGGATGGTAGGGGATGCTCCATGAACTGCCCATGGGAAAGGTTTCACCCCGTCACTATGGCTGCCACGGTCACTTTGAGTTTCAGAGCCAGCACCTCTCCCAGGTCCCCGTCTTTGCCCTGCTGGAGCTCGTGAGTGACTCATTGTGGCCGCTGCCTCCTGAGGTATGGCACCACCTCCCGCTGCCTATAAATGCAACAGCACCAAAGGGGCAGAGAGAGAACTGGATTTGTTTAAAAAATTTGGTTACGGTGTTGCTGTTTGTTCTGTTCTGGTTTTGGTTATTATATATATATATATATATATATAAAATATTTGTAGCAAAGAACTGTTTTCTTTTTGTACGATTTTTTCTGATTAATGTCTCTTAATTTTCAAAGGTTGTGATGGTTTTGGGGAAGAGGCCCACTTCCTAGTCCAGATAGATATCTTAGTTTCTTTTAAACTGAGACACATGTTCACGTATAAAGTACTTGCCAGCAGTGTCAGTGCTCTATCACCAAGAAAGAGAGGAAGTTCAAAGCTCCCTGCTTTCCAAGAGAAATAGAAATCAAAAATAGCAAGATCAAATTCAAGGATGTTGAAATAATTCACCATTAGTCTCTGAAAAATACAGTACTGCTTGCAGCTGAGAGAAGAGTAAATAAGTGTATCCATGCATAAGCTAAGAGAACAGCTGCTATTACCAGTAAATTAGGATGTTAAAATCCAAAACAATGCAAACATTGATTTAAAGCAATACTAAAGCAGTGGAATGTGACTCCCAAAGCAGGCTTATGATCATTAGGGATTCACTTTTCTGTACTTTTCTGCTATTAGGGAAATGATGTATCAGGTATGAGCAGATAACTCATATGCCAGTTAGATGTGAAAAGGGCAGGTTCTGCAGGGATGTTTGCCAGAAAGCAGTAAATGAAGTTGAGTATTGTTGAACTACAGAGATGGTTGAACTACAGAGATGATAAGAACAAGTGTTGTTTATTGGTTTATTTATCTGATTATAGCTGGAAAGGGAGAAAACAATATAGTTAGTCAGGGATAAATTGCAGACTTGTTACCTAGTATAACTTGAACAGCTTGTGCAGAGATAATTAGCACAACCTCTCTGAACTAAATTACTGTTTGAAAATCAAAGGAGATAGAACCAATTTTCTCAACAGCTATTATATATCATGGTGGCACATGAAGAGAAGCCTTGCTAACTTGAATATATGTTACAGTTCTTTATTTAAAAGAATACATACACCTTTATTTGTGGGTATATGTGTATATATATATAAACACTGAAACGCATTGTAAATAAAAGACTGAAATTGTAATTAGAAGGAAATATCTATAATTTTTTGTAAATATTCAGCCAAAGTCTCAAGGTTGTTATGAATTTGTTCTATTTTTTTTAATTAATTGAGAGAAATAAAGGAAGTTTTCTTCTAGTTAGAAATAAAAGTTGTACAATATACAAGAAAAACGGGCTTCAGTTCATCTACAGACATGAAGTAACACCAGAGTAACAGCTTACAAGAGGAGTGTGTCTGTTACTGAATATGAATAATGGTCAGAACAGATATTTTGTGTACATTTTCATGAGGTAAAAAGATCCTTCATGATCAATAGAATTGTAGTCATACTAGAAAAAGGCTCAAAATCTAAGATAATTCTTGCAGGGCCTCATGTACAGGAATAGATGAGATGTCCATCTTAGCAAACCCTTATGGTTGCAATGACATTATACATCTACTCTAAATAAAATTAGCTGGACCTAAAAGAAATTCTAGAATAACTGCTATATAAATATAATACAGTGCGATATAAACAACAACAAAAAGAAATTTGGGGGCTGATGGGGCTTTATGTTTTTGTTGTATTTGTTTTGTTTTTTTTTAATTATTGTTTCAATTTTCAGAAAAAAATATAAAAAAGTCAGAATTTCTTTCTCATCCACACATGCAGAGAATGTAATATCACAAAATAATCAAGGATAAGGTTCATGAAAAGAAAAGGCATGAAGGTATGAGAGATCTATATAACAGTTAAAAAAAGAAAAAAAGAAAAAAAAAGCTTTCAATTTTAACCTGGAAAAGGTAAGACCTGTGGCTTTGTTTGTGGGGTTTTTGTTTGTTTGGGTTTTTTCATGTTTCAGTAAATATTACTAGACTCTCCTTGTCTTCTTGAGCTAGATAATTTTGACCAAATTTTATTCACCTGAAATTTACTTTATTTCACTATCAGCATTTTGTCTGAGAACCAATTGTTTCCAAATTTCCAAAATTACACTTCTTCTGAGAATTCAAAAGTTGTTACCTATCTGAAAATATGACAACTGGTTGGAAAAACTATTCCGAAGGCAATGGCTTCCCATGAACCTGGAAAGCTGTTTCAAAAGACAGCATAAACATAACTGACATTACATTTAAAAGGACTGTGAATGACGTGGAAGATCTGGAACTTGCTGTGAGCTGTATTAACCTGTTGCTTTTCCAAATATTCCAAAAAACATGTAATTAGGAAAATTACACAGAACAATTAAAAAAAATAATTCTGTCAAAATGAGTTTGGTACAGTTTTCATCCCAGACATTGAAAATTTTCAAAACCTATTTACAGTTTTTGGAATAAAACTTTAGTTTTGTCTTGTTAATAATTTTAAATTTTTTATTAATAATTACATATGTGCAAAAATAACTCAGAAATAATCAAAGGTGATTTGTTTTTAGGAAGAACACACAGCTGTGAGTATTGAAAAGTTATTGAAAAAAATAATTCCTTCCTCATTTAGTATCAGAAAAATATCTCGACCTATTACACTTCATTGAATAAAATGAAAGGACTGGGTAGGAGAACTCATACTATGATGCAACTGACAATTTTTGAGGACGTGATTTCAGTGTGAAATACATGATCTGCTACAATTCAAAGGTTACATTCAGATTCAGAAAGAATTTTAATGACTTTTAGTGGCAAACAACTCTAAAGATGATACATCTAAATTTGAGGAATTAATTATTAAAGAAAAAAAGAATGTGTTCTTTATAACATTACATTTTGTGGAAAGTTAAATAGCATATATATTGCCAGGTAGACCTTTACTACAAAAAATTTTACATGAATTTAAGAGTTTTCTTAAGGAATTAAATAAAAAAAAGACAACAAACTGCACAAATGAATCTGCTTGTATGTATGTCTCAATGGTTTTATCTTGCTAGGATTTTTTTCATGTCCTCATAGCTATATTAAGTTCATAAATTCTAAAATTTTGGGCACAAAATGACACAAAGGAAATTTCAATATTTTTATTACATTTTGAGACTATTTTTTATGATATGAGAGCAATTAAAACCATGCTTGTGTTTAAAATAATGGAATTAGATTGACATCCAAGTTCTCAAATCTGATATTCTACATAGAATTGTAAAGTTCAAATAGAA
Organism: Xenops minutus; assembly: GCA_035221455.1. NCBI lineage: Eukaryota > Metazoa > Chordata > Aves > Passeriformes > Furnariidae > Xenops > Xenops minutus. Next base: position 17,049,051 of record JAWWEE010000040.1, on the reverse strand, counting down.
TTATCCCATAGAATGAATTCTCTTTTGCAGACTCATTGCTTTTTGATGCAAAAAAAGCCTCAGGTAGAGTTCTTACCTTAGTTGTCGCTTTGCACTGTCTCAGTGTAAGAAACAAAATGAATCCTGCTTAGTCACTTAGCTGTGCTGATGAATGCATGATATATTCTGTCTATTCATAATATCCAAGTTAGTATCTTCTTTCTTCTATTTCATCTGTCTGAGAATAACATAAATGTCATAATTTTGTGGAATTTGTATAATGAGCTTATTTTATAAATGACTTGTTAATGTAAAGATTATAATATAAACTGTGGCACTGTTTCATGCTTTCTATTTGAAAAGATGCTTAGAGACTTCCTGTGACAATGTGAAACTTGAGTGTTGTATGGAAAAGAATATGCTTATCCTAGTTTATAACTTTAAAATATTACCATGATTTCTACTACTATCTTCTTACAGAACCTATGAAGGAATAAGAAGAGGAAGACATTCCTTTGAATGTACTCGCATGAGTATGGATGGTAGGTAGGTAAGGAGAATGCTTCTCTGAGAAATGTTTATATAGAGACAGGTGTCTGTGAAGCAAGCAGCTAAATATTTTTTCTTAATAGGGCTAGAAAGATACATTGTACCTACATTTATTAAAAAAAAAATAATTCTGATGTCATTAAAATCAGCTAACAAGAATTTAATTCTGGTCAGTGGAAACTGGATAGTAAATAGCTCCATAAAAAAATAAAAATTTTAAATGTCAATATAACAATAGCAAGTTTTTTCCTCTTATCACTTCAGGGGTGGTGTATGGCACAGGTATTACTCCATGTTACATGCACATGAAGCATAGATTTGTAACAACATGAGCAGAACCATCAGGTTTCCATCAAACATGAAGATCTTTTTCTACTCAAAGTAAGAGCCCTATAGAGTGTTCTGCTTGTTAAAATAAATAAATAAAAAAAACAACAAACAAACAAACAAAAAAAAAACAAAAAAACACACACCAAAAAAAAAAAAAAAAAAAAACAACAAAAAAACCACAACCAAACAAGAAAACAATCAAACAGGATGTATTCAGTTTTCCTTTCCCTCTGACTGCAATTCCATCTGGAATAAAAATCTGACAGCAAAAAACTGAGTCTAATCCACAAGGGGACCACCATATCAAATGTCAATGGTAGGAAGCACTGTCCATCTTAATTGGATAAGTAAATAGATAAGAATGGCTACTACAATTTGACAGTGTCTTTTCTAGAGATTGCCATACTTTCTTTTTATAAGCTTACCACTTGAAGAAGACTTCTCTTATTCAAAGGTGGTATTTTTCCCCAAAGTTTCAGAAACTCTGACAACAGTCCACCTTGATAATATATACATATATATTTACAGTTTGAAATTATAGGATTTAGTGAGTGGAATAATTCCCCGTGTGACAAAATATTTCTCATTTCATATTATTATCATTTTTTCCATCTTCAGAATATGAAAGGGAATGAATATACTTGATTTAAAAAAAAAAAAATATTGTTAGTCTTCTGTTCTTAGGGCTGATTTTTAGGAGTACAGTATGTTTTCTGTAATTAATGTTTGGAGTAAACTTAATGACCCTTTAAAGAACCAGGTGCAGGCTGTTGACAGCAAGCAGAAATTATCACCGTGTGGGATATTTATTCAGTGTGAAGGTACCGAAAAGAAGTAAAAGCATGAATTGGAGTGATTATCTCTTTCCCTCTCAAAACACTAAGCATATGAAAAGTGGCAAGAAGCAACATCTACTGATTTGCCACAAAGGAAATGTGACATATTTACCTGCTCAAGATGCAAAGATGGGGGGAAAAAAAAAAAAAAAAAAAAAGGATTCTCAGTGATAGTATTCTGGAAAAGATGACAATTTCAGCACAGGTAACCTAAAATCTTACTGCAGTGGAGAGAAAAATTAAGTCTACAGTCTAAATCAACTGGAGACAGTGATCACAGAGTAGCTTCAGTTATAACCCACAGCTTCTGCATGTGCACAAAAAGAAAAGAAATTTCCTGTAGAGATGAGTTTGTTCAGTGGCTAGTTTTCTTTAGCAGCTATTACAATGTGCTTATAGGGGGAGAGGTCATTAGTGATTTTTCTTTCTTTATGATTGCTGGTAAATACTATCCTATAGTAACTGAAACGTGAGCTATAAAAGACATTAGCTATGCCTTTAGAAATTTACTGGGTAAATGGGCAAAAGGCAAGGGATCAATAAGAAATCCAGACAATGCACTAATTGGTGGTTTGGTTTTAATGGGATTGTGTCAGCTTTTTTTAGAATTATTTTGCAATTATATGCCTCTAGGAAAGGAAAATATTCAGGAAGATTAAGAGGGAAGAACACTTGGAGTTCCCTTTTTTATGATGTTATTTATACAATGTAAGAGGTTCAGTGAATTAGATGTAGGTTGTTGTAAGGTCCTACCCTACAGACATAAGAAAAGCTCAGAACTGTGGTGCAGTATGGGGAAGATACAGAGATTATTTTGGGAAGGAAATAAAAGGGTTGTATCAGTATTGCTGTACAAAACAGGGGAAAAGAGTAATTTGGAAAGGTGACAAGAATCTTTGAGACATTGTCATAATAAAAAATGAGAGAGTCTGAAAAGAAACTATGCAAACTTTTAACAGTGAATAGATATTTTTTTTCAGGATCAAGAAAAGATACATATTTCATTTCTTATCACCTTTTTATTTTTACCAATTTTAAATAATGTCATAGAGAAATCTTATACAATTGACATTATTTTTAAGGTTTCAAATTTAATTCTCTCCTGCATTTACTGAAAGTCATTAATACCTTTATGTGAATGATTGTTGAACTAGATCTTATTTCCAAACTGTTACATTTGTGATCAATGACGTCTGAGAGGTTTTTGTTTCATACATGTTTACTGAGTTCACATGTACATCCACACTGTAAAGCTCATAGAATGAAATTTCTTTTCTAAACTAGGGTACATATTCAGATTCCTGTTCCTGTGAACTTTCTTGAAATTTATTATTAAAAAAAATACATTCAAAAGTTAAGATAAAGAGAAATGATTGTAGAACGTATTTCCTTAAAGGAAAATATTATTACGAGCTTTCATACAACTTTTCAAATAAAAGAGTAAAATTAGAACTCATTGAAACAGTTCTTAACATATTAGCTGAACTAATCTGTTAATAGATCAAAGTTGGCAAAAGCCACAGATTATAACTATGTTCATAAGTAGCATGTTGTAGAATTGGGTCTGAAGAAGGAAGAAGTTTGTATTGAACAGTTGACAACCCAAATACATTTCAGCACTATTTAGTTTCAGTCAGCTTTAGTCTTGTCCTACAGATGCAGTGTTAGTTCCCGGATGGAGCCCAGTAGGTACATTCCTGGAGTGCATCTTGCAGTTTAAATTAATTTTAAAGGCATCTAGTCTGTATGCTCTGAACCAACTTTGTGATGCATATGATTGCTGAGGCCGGTACAATTTTTTTTTTTTTCCAAAACATGTGGTTTAAACTAAAACTTTAATAAGGTGAAACAGTCATATTCCTTGCTACATGTCTTACAGAATTAATAAGGGATGGGTTTTTTGCAATAAATCGTGTAAACTGTGGTGTGATCTGCACAGAACATATCTAAGAAGATTATTTTAATACATTTTAATGGTAATTAATCAGAAAAAAAACAGAAAAGGTGCTACAATGCACATACTGAGAGAAATTTTGAGTGCAATCTGTACTTTAACATCACACTTTCTCACATACTTAGTAGCTCAGAGTAGTGACTATAACTGAAACTCTTAACATTGCTTTAAACATATTTTCTGGTTGAAACAGAATGGTTTACATGTTCTTCTCCCCAGTGATTTGCATTTCTCACTTAAATAAAGTCTGCTTCACACAAGTTTAATATCTGGGAAAATTAAGGAGTAACACCACTACTACAAGTCAGATATTGGACAGGTTTTTATTGTCCTGAGTGTTGTCTCAACTCTCCCAATGTATCTCATTCCCCACATACAAATTTGGCAGCTATCATCTTGACTTACCAAGCATGAGTTGGCAATGGTGTAGAGATATTCCAACCTACAAAGCTTAAATGAACATACAAATTTTGGGTTTAATTATTAATATTTTATTAATATATTTATTAATTTTTTTCTTATTTTTCTTATCTGTGGTATTAATTTATGCCTCATGCTGGAATCTTGTCACATGTTACCATTGCTGATTTTTTTATGCTAGGAAAAAATATAGATAAAGACAACATCAAATCTTTTCTTTCTAATTTCCAAAATAAATCAAGAATTGACTCAGAAAATGCTCCTGACACTTGAAAATGTCAAATACATTGATGCAGAAACAAATCAGATTATAATATCAAGAGACTCTTCTGAAATTCCTTAGAATTTGAAATAACAATGTTTGCCAAAAGTTTTTCAGTTTTGAATATGTATGTATTTTCATTAAAAATTACATTTTTATTTTAATTTAAAATTACAGTTTCATTTTGTCTAGCAGTAGAAATTTCAAAACTACAGTGGATAAGGCTGTTTTTATAATATTTCTAATCAAGGAAAAGCTAACAGCACAAATCTTTCAGAAATCCTGTTCTCCTGTAAGATAACAGTCCAATTTTCCTGAGTCAAAAAATTCAAATATATCAGAAGAACATGTACAGTTCCGAGTTTTTATTTGAAACCATCTCCTTCCTTCCAAGAGTTTGAAGGTTTGCCCACATATAGCAGTCACAAATTTATTGTCTTCATCTTCATCACATGCATAAATGGCTGTATTGAGTGTCATAATTTCAAAGAAAAACACACCATTGTCTAAAAGCAGAGATTTTCCAGACTTGTGAGATACATTTAGTATTTGGCAGCTGTAGTCTATTGAGAGACATGAAATATCCTGGAGAAATACTTGCTCTTCATGGGATACAGAATATACTGTGTCATGGAAAGGAATTAAATAAAGACTTATAATTTGAGGAAGAAAAAAAATTTCTGCCACAGTTTGGAATGCAAACTAAAAGGCATTTATTTTAATTGTTATTAGTGTTAAATAAAGAATATTGTGTTCTACCTACTTGTGGATTTGTGCCTGGGTATATTGTATTTTCTCTGCAAGCTGTGTTCTGAATTTATTCCTTTCATTCAACAGGTGACTCTTATTAGTAGTATTGTAAGAAGGTTAATTTTTCTTAGTTGTAACATCCTGTATATGATTAAATGTATGGATTTCTAGATGGATAAAATTTGCAAAATATATTTATCATTTTAAAAATGAAAAAAAAACAAAAACAAAAAAAAAAAAAACAAAAAAAAAAAACACAAAAAAACCCCAAAACAGTTTTCTATTTGTAATCTGAATATTTTACAACTTGATTATTTAGTCCAGAAAACTAGATAGGAAATTAAAGTAATTTAGAATTAAAACCCCCAAACATTTATTTTAAATATATCAAGTTGATGTATTTTAAATTGGGCACATTTTTCCTCTGGCAAATGATTAATTAATACTTGTCCATAATCATCAAAATTCCTGAACCTAAAAAAAACTCCAAACAAACAGGAAAAAAAAATCAAGGTTGTGTTGTGGATTTGGATTGTTTTGTTTGTTTGTGTGTTTTGGTTAGTTGTTTTTTGTTTGTTTTTTAATTGGCTTCAATAGCAGGAAATGGATGGATGAGAAACCTGAAATAGTGATTTTTTTTGTCTTATCCTAGACATCTGAGGAAATTATATGAGCACAATGTTTATGAGTGAGTGTTCAGCTAAGTGTACTTCTATCCCTTATAACCTGTAGCTTTGTTAAAGAATCTCTCCCAAATTCTGCAAAGGTGCCTGAAAGAAATGAAGTTAAAGAAAAGAAAGAAATTTTTGTGAAAATAAACAGCCAAATAGAGACAAATATTGTTTTACTGCAAGCTTGAATCCATTTAAGAGCCAACATATATTTTCTCTGAAGTAAATATTAATCAGTGAACATTTACTGAATTGCCCTGTGCTATATAGTGTAGCCTTTTAATATTTTACAGTATCAGGTACCAGACCATTTATTGCACCTACAACTATTGACAGACGTAAGCATAATACTGTACTTACCATGAGCTGAGGGTGGTAAGGTGTACTATGGGCCTGGTGTGTGAGGCTGCCAGGTTGCCAATGCTACAATGTCAGTGCAACAACATTTAGAACAGTTTTAGAGACATTTGCTGTGTTGAGATATAACAGCTGAGCCAAACATAACGTTAATTTACACCATCTAAAAATTAAGCATTTAGCCCCACTGCTAGGATATATTATTTAAACTTACTTGCAATATTGTTAAAATAGACTCGTATATCCCCTTTCCCTGAAAGACTTTCTGGAAGTTTCAAAATGAAGCTGTATAGTTTTTGATATTCTACTGCCTGACATATTTTCAACATGGCTTTCTCCTGAGCATGACAGTTTTCTTCCCCATTTTGACCTGACTTAATATCAGAATTGATGGAATGTCACTGATGTAGAAAACCACTGCATTTTTAAACATGCTGAAAAGCAAGTTTTAACATATAAATTTAGGCAATGTCTGATTTTATTTTTGTTTCATTATTCCATTCTACAAAAGCTAAACCAGAGACTATTAAACATCAATATTTCAAGGAAAAGTGTCCCTTTGGTAACTCAAAAGTTTTGGGGAAGAAGGATTTATTTGATCCACTTAGTGAACAAACTGCCTTTCAAGTTTAAAAACCACTTTTAATAATTCATAAAGAACTTTTTGCTAATGTTTTAAAATTAGAGCTGAATATAAATAAACTTATTTTTACTAATATGAACAATTTTTGTTATAGCTTTAAAGATTTCAAGCAGACCAGAATTTTGCAATGCAAATGTCCAGCATGACTAGGTATTTTCTGCTGTTGCTGGTTTTGACCAACACCTAAATTATCATCAAACAAACATGACGAGGCATTAGAACTGGCTATTTAAGTCATCTGGGGATTAGTTTCCAGGATCTCAGCATCCTCAGAGGTAAAAAGCAGTAAGTATTTACTGTTTGTTGCCACTTATGAGTAAAAAAAAAAAATAGCACCTGTTTAAAGTTTAAAAATGCTATTAAGAACAGCTTGTCTGCATTGCTTTGAACTTTACCAAATAATACCAAATTAAGAAACACAAATATTTGAGTGTTTGGTTGAAGAGCTTATGAACAACCCTAACAAAATCATCATCTCTTCTAAAATGACAACATTTTTATCTGAAGTTACCCCTAGTAATGTTATCTTCTAAATTAAATTTTATTAAATAGTGAAATTAAATTATTCCTTAATGTATATTAATTCTGTAAATTGTGTAAAACTCCAATATTTAAATAAAGTAAGAATTTTAATGGAACAAATCCTGATTTCAAAGAAATAATTTGGCATAATTTGATTACGAGAAGTGAAGCAATGATTACCAACACTTTGTTCTTTAAGCTAAACAGTGTAAGAACCATTTTTAGTTAATTAAACTAATTAGAAGAGCAGAATGTTGACATTTCCATGGGAATTCTTATGTTTTGATTTCTTATATAAAATAGTTGTTCTCATCTATCTGAATCTAGTAAAACAACATGTTCTGACTTAAATAGTCTGAAATTCTAAACTTATTTTTAGTGTAAGATTAAATTATTGTGAAACAAATATCCAACAGCTACTCCCAGTGGAAAATGTACCCTTTTGATTTCAGCTGATAAAATTATTATTATTATTATTATTATTATTATTATTATTATTATTATTATTATTGTAACATCTCTGATATTTGAGCTCTCATCTCTGATCCCTATAGTGTCATGTAAAATTTACTGTAAGACAAAAATAATTCTTGCACAGAAATTAATTTAAAAGGTAAAATATCTATCAAAGAAATATCAATACTGTTTAAAAAAGTCCTTGAACATTTCATTATTGAAATTTTATAATTATTTCTAAACTAAAATGATTAAGATATAGAATGACTAGGTGAGCAACAATATGTCCTTGATATACTGAGCCAAGTTCTTTACACATTTTGGGAATGCTTGCTTTCCACACACAGTTTGCATTTCTGACACTCCCTTCAAACATTTTCCTTATCAACTGGAAGTGCAGTATATGACAGATGTCTTCATGTTCTTCTCCCTACAATCTAGAATGTTATAGTATATAGTGAATGTTTGACTTGTCGGCCTAAGATTAGGTAGATTGCCTCAGGCAAAAACTGCTCAGTTCACATGGTTTAAATCAAAACATGATTGAAGCAGTTTACTGAATAACTAACAACATAACTATTAAACTATGAACTGTAAGTTCAGTATCAATGTAAGTAATTGTAGTGGTTTAGTTTTCTTGGTTTTGGTTTAGGCCTTCCTTGGTAACAATGTCATAACTAAGGAAGTATTCCA
>JAWWEE010000040.1:17020338-17040529 GCA_035221455.1 Xenops minutus | reverse complement strand
AAGGACCTGCTTCTCTTAAGGGGAGTTTGGTGAGAATTGATTGTATTAGTTACTTATTGAGCTTTTCCCTGAGTTTATGAGTGTGTCTTATTCTGTTTTATTTGTTTTTACCCATTTTTGTCCCACTTCCCTTTCCCCCCTTTTCCCTTTTGGGGTTGTTTTGGGATTTGTTCTGCAGACTCATAGTGTTTGATTGTATATAATTGTAATAAATGTGAATATATATATATATACTTTTAATACAATTGTCTTTTTGGTACTTTTTTACCTTCTTTCTCGGGGGGTGGGGGGGTGGAATCCATGTGGCCAGCAGTTGGGCTTGGCAGGGTGCCAACTCAAACCTCCAGAGTAATACAACAGATGAGACACAATACTGAGCACCTACACATTCTGAAACATCCTCTTCCAAATAATCCCAAAGTCCTGTAGCAGACAGAGGTACCCCACTTTCCCCATCCCCTCTTGGTTTTGCAGCCCTGAGACACAGGAGGGTGCTGCAGCCCCAGGGCTGCCCTCACTGCCCTGTGTTCCCGCTGTGGTCTGTTCTCTATTACAGGTCTTCACGATCCTTTCATATTGCTCCTTTTTTCCAAATTCTGTTGTTAACCTCTGGGTAACCATTTAATCCAGATGATATTTGTTGTCCCCTACCTCTCTATCACACACACACACACATACATACATATATACATATACGTCTACGTCTACGTCTATGTATATGTATATGCACATATATATGTATATATGTATAATTGCTGGGGTAAGCACCATCTCCAAACAGCCAGTTTGGAGTGCTTCATTCACACATACTGTTTGACTCACAGCACAATATTTTTATTCAGAACATTTCACCAAGGTACTTGGACACCCCCACAGTTAGTGTGCTGACACATATTCCTATTTCTGAGTGACTGCTCTTTACAGTCTCACAAAATGACCAAGAACAGGAAGATATGTCCCCAGCACACTCTGGTAATTGCACTGCTGCTTCTCATAATGTTCACAGATCTCTCTATACATTCTCTTCCTCTCTTGTTGAATCTTTGCCTTTTTAAGTACTGTTAGTTGGTTGTCAGGTGCCCACCAAATTAATTTTGTCACTCCTTTTCTCAGACAGACAGGGAGAGAAAAATGATTGAAAGGCTCATGGATCAGGATAAGGACATAGAGAGATCACTCACCAATTACAGCCACAGGCAAAACAGACTGACCTTGCAGAAATTAGTTTAATTTGTTGCCAATCAAATCAAAGACTGTAATGAGAATTAAAAAAAAAATCTTAAAACACCTTCAGCCTACCCCTCCCTTCTCCCCAAGCTCAACTTCATGCCCAGTTTTCTCCATCTCCTCCCTCTGAGCAGTGCGGGGGGACAGGGAATAGGTTCTGTGGTCAGTTCATCAAACATTGTCTCTGCCACTGCTCTCTCCACAGAGAGACAACTCCTCATACTCTTTCCCTGCTCCAACACAGGCTCCTCCACAGGCTGCAGGTGGATCTCTGCTCCATCTCTGTGGGCTGCAGGGGCACAGTTTCCTCACCAAGGACTTCACCTCAGCTCTGGCACCTGAAGCATCTCCTGCCCCTTCTTCAATGACCTGGGTGTCTACATGGCTGTTTCTCTCATATTCACTCTTCTTCCTGGCTGCTGTTGTGCTGCAGTATTTCGCCCTTCTTAAATTTGTTATCCCAGAGGTGCTACCATTGTTGGTGGGCTCGGCCTTGGCTCCCACTTAGAGCTGGCTGGTGTTGGCTTTATATAGAAGCCCCTCTTGTAGCTCACACCACTGCAAAGACCTGGCCACACAAACCCAGTGCAAGTCCTGTCTTTCAAAATGCTTCCTAACAAAGTAAATTCATAGTAGAAATTAAGGGTTAGGATTTTCTGCCGCATAGCAGAACCACTTCACTAAACAGAAATTGTAATTCATTGCTCCTTTGCTTTCACTCCAAATACTGTGTTCTGCTTGTATCAACAGTATTAATGGATATTCTCAATCTTTTTTTTTTTTTTTTTTTGCTTAGGATTTCTTATGATATTAGTCTGATCTCAAACTCACCATTAGATGTTGGAGTGGGATACAGTTTGTCTTACCATTATTTAAATTGTGACATGAGAACTCGAAAGAAATGGCAATATGGTCAATTCAGGCATCAAAATTTCTTCAGCCCCTGTGAACTTGAATTTATTTGATACCTCCCTTTAGCCTGAAAGTTCGTTGAACATTTTGTAAGATAGAAGATAACCTATAACTCTGTATTAGATGTCACGAAATAGAGCAGAGACAGATAAAGATATAGTTTCACTATATTTTTTCATGAGAGTGAATTATTTAGTTTTATCAAAGTGGATAGCTTTCAAAGGCTCCCATAGTCCCTCAGCAGAAAGATTTTTATTCAGTTGAAGATGTTATATAATTTCAGGATGCATTTCGACAAAGTTCAGTGAAAATAAGCCATGTTTTTTATTGTATGTCTTCTTTGTTGATCAAAGAGGCTTTCTATACTGAATATTCTAGTCATGTGTACATCCATCTTAGTTCCTTCTGCCCACAGTGGAAACTGGAAAAAAATAAGCACCTTGTTAAGTTTGAGATTCTGTTACAATTATGACTAATAAAACTATTTCTGTTGCATGAGGACTACACACATTAACTGGTGTCAGTCCCTTGAGCACAAACCTATGCTCTTAAATTAACAGACAAACCTTTGTCCATTTTCCCGCACTTTCAAGACTCAGAACATATGGCAATACTGAGATAGTTAAAAATATTGAGTGGTGAAGTACAGGATAATCATGGGCTCTATTTTAATATAATTCAGAGGAAATGGGTAAGATTCCCTCATTTTTTCTTAACCCAACATAATACACTATGGGACAGTTTAAACTGGGAATTCTCTTATTCCTACTATGGGGAGTGAATTGGTGTTATATTTGCAGAAAACCTCTCTCCAGACCTTTTAAATTTTGATCTATATTTGAGGAGCAGCACAACCTTTTTTCAGTGCCTACTTTATCATGCTATTTGTCACACTGTGCAGCTCATAGCAATTTGATGGTCTATTTGTATTCCTGTTGTAGCCCTGGAGTGACTCTGATTGTCATTCAGGGACAGAGGTGAAGCTCAAGTCATTTTACAAGGGTATGTGTCTCCCATCTGTCAAATTTTCTGGATACATTTTATGGAGCTTTGTTTTGTGTCTTCTCTGTCCTATGTCAGTTTCTTGCTTTTCCCTTACAATATGTAGTTTCTCTATATTCTTCAGCTGTGCTTAATTTCTTCTTGCTGACTGAATGATGATATTGATATTCAATTAGTACTTGAAGAATAAATGTACAGTTATCCTGTAATGTATCACTGGTAGCATGAAATACATTTATCTCCAGAAATTTATGGAACTTCATTTCATGTAAACTAAATGAGAAGTTCCCTGATATTTTCCTTTAACATGTTAAATAATGTCCAGTTAAAGTCAAATAAATGCTAACGTACAGTACTTAAACAAAGAAAAAACAGTCCAGCTAAACCAAAAAAAAAAGTAGTCTTCATGATGGCCATTGTGATTTGACAAATGAGGTAGATTTTGAAAACAAATGTTCAGAAGGGTTAAAAATGTGAAGCCAGATGTTTTACAAACTCTCCTCATCCCTGTCTTGATAGGGAACTGTGAAACCGGATCATTTCCAGATCTCAGTCCCCCTGATTAAATGAGCTGCACCGTATTTGGTTACAGAGTATAATCAACATGTTGCAAAACGGAGTGAATAATTCATAATGTGTCATTTAGCTGACAATTTTTGCCTCTGTTTCTGTTTGCCAGTTGTCAGTGAGAGTATTATGATGTTCTCAAATGCATCCCTTATTTGAATTTATTTGCTGAACAAATGATTCTTATTCTGTGCTTCATCCACAGGCAGTTTTTTGTGAGTGTTCAACACTGGAAGATGCAGTTATATTTATTTATTTGGCATATGGAATATGTGATATTTCTCTGTTTCCTGAATGGATGGCACCTAGATCAAAATGAAACTTCAATATAAAAATTCTGCATTAATTTTCTTCCAGTATACACCTAAAATTCTTGGACAAAGGCTGTCGTGCCTCACTAGACTTCAGACCCTCGTCTAAAAACAGAGGACTTATTAATTCCTTTTCAGATCACCTAAAGTCACGTATGTACTGCCAAAGAAATTTGAGTATGCTGATTCTATGAGCAGCCAGAATGGTGTACAAAGAAACTACACTTACTGGGCATCTCATCCTCTCATTTCACTTCTGAAATTAATCTGGGTTAACACTGCTCTCTAAAAAAACTTAATTATTTTAGTCTTTTCGTCTTTTGCAAAATAGCCTTACAGACAGATACCTCACAGCTGGGACTCTGCATTCCAAATGAATCTGCTTGGAGAGAGGGATTAATTTACAGCCCGTGAAAGGTGTCAGAGCATTAAGCCATATAGATAGAATACTTTCTTTATTGTCTTCTTTTTCTTTTATTTCTGGCTGTGTAATAGCCCAATTTCTATGGAGGAGCTACTTGCTCTCCATGACTTCCTCCCAGAATGCTTTAAGGACTCTACTACCTCCAGGTTTTCTCTCAAGATTCATGTGGATTCATCCATGTGGATGGCAAAACAGTTCTTAAAAAGATAAGAACATTGCTATGTCACTGAATATTTCTGGGAGATTACAGTTACCCAGCCATCAAGCACCCAGCTCAGTGGGATTGTGCCCAGTGAAGTTAGGCTTCTACAAAGTTGAACATTCCTGGGGTGCCAGACTTAGTGTGCATTAGACTTAATAAACCTTATTTGGTTCCTTAGCTATGTTAGCTATGTATAAGAGCAGGAAGTAAAAGATTTGATTAAAAATGTAGTTGTGCATTTCTGAAAGGAAGTTTTTCATTCTTTCTTACAGTTTTATAAGGACTTTTATAATTGCAGCAGCTTGCATAAACCACTTACTACAGGAACAAAATTCCTATGGCACAATTTTCTTTACTATTTTCTGTGTACATCTCAACACATAAGTCCAGTTCAACATACTACTCGTGTTGATAGCACTTACTCGTTAGACTAAATCTTGGATGCACATAATTTTCCTCACAATAAAAAGAAAAAAAAAAGTCTTCAATGATAACACAATTGGGAATTGTTGTGATACATATAAAATGCTTTTTAAGTTTTTCTCTTGCTTTGTGATCTTTTTCTGCATTCCTCATAGATTCTAAATATTGACAGTCTGGGATCTGATACTGGTATGAAACTTGTGAGAAACTCATGGCTGAAATGTTCACAGTTCTGAAGGATGAAAAGAAACCATTTACAATTATGCATGGAACAAGTTCAAGGAAGAATATTGTCTCAGCCTGTTGCTTGCTGTTAACCACAGAGATTCACAGTATGTGGGGTAGAGTGAGAGATGAGGCAGAGCATGATAAGAGTTGGGGCACAGGGTTGATACTGGAAACCCTGCAGCAATAAACAATGAACTGGGCATAGAGATAAAAAGTGCTATATATAGTAAGTCTGAATGTAAATGGAGTTTGATACCAAAGAAGAAGAGCAAAGGTTTTAAGGAGTGTTAGGAAACATACAAAAACTATCTGAAGAAGTTCTCCAAAGGAGAAATTCAAAAACATCAACATCAGCATCCTATTCCTTTTGGTGAAAGACTCTGGGTCCTAACAACACACACTATAACTCACGCCTGCCCCCACCACCATCACCACAAGACTGAAATAATCGATTTTAGGATTCTAAAGGATTCTATCTGGATTAAGTATGTAAAAAACCTCAAACCAAACCAAACCAAACCACACCAACCGACCAAACAAAACACAACAAAAAAAAAACCCAACAAAACAAAAACAAAATGGTAAAATGGGTAACTTTTGTAACAAAATAAGATCTACTTCTTATAAGTACCACACAGGTACAAATCTGGAAGCATAAAACTTAAAGCTTAAAGAGATATCTATTCATTCTTTACAATATTTTCCTAGAACAAAATAATCTGTATGAAATTCCAAGGGCAAAACTTGAAATACTTCTCCAAGAGTGACAGGAATAAAAATAAACTTGTTTGTGATAATTTAAATTGATTTTTTTTTTTTGTGCCCTGATAGATATGAGGTGTCTAATTCTAAGACTTGAAATGTTCAGAAATTATTTAGTGTTGAATAGTATCACAGGTTTTTGCTTTATGCTTACACACACACACACACACACACACACACACACACACTCACACAAAATAAAATATTTTTGTACATATCAGATAAGTCTTTCTCTAGTTCCAGGATATGAAGCTTATAGTGTCCAGTAAGAGATAACTGAGGATCAGGTCCATTTTACTTTTAAAATTGACAGCAGAGAGGAAAATAGCACCCAATTCAGTGGGGCTCCATTCTTTAATCATGACATTTTAATGTCACCATGGAGAAAATAGTAATTCAGCACACAAGACCAGTCCATGTTCAAGTAACTGGTGTGTTTTGAATGCCACTATGTGGAGTCTCTCAACAAATTATCACAGACAATTAAGCACAGGTGTTTTGAAAGAATTTGCTAGTTGTCCAAGATACCATAATTTATGAACAGAATGCTTTCCTCTCCCTAGGAGAATTTTCATTTTAAAAAAAAATCCAATATACTTTCCAACTAGTGATAAGTAACTGATATAACAAGAATTGACAGGTCACAACGTGCTCCTTCAGCCTTATTCAAAGCTGTAGATTTCAAAAAGTTTAAAATGCATTTAAATATGCAAAACTCAACAGGAAATTTTGGTTTAAAGCACCTGCTATCTTCACCTGAACATTCAAAATATGAAAATATCTTTAAAGTGCATCTCTTGAACCATACTGATAACTGATAGTCTGAAAAAGCTTAGCCAAAGGATATTTCTAATATGTAGCCATTTTATTTCTAAGATAAGATTGCATGGCACTTCTTAATTCAATAGAGTTTTCATAAATGTTTTAACACAGAAACAGCCTTTTTAAAATGCATAATCACAATGTATTCACAAAGAGAAATAATGAGATAAATTGCTCTCTTTTTTCTTAATAAGGAAGGAATAAAAGTGAAAAAAAATATCTCCATAAGTACTGCAAAACTATTATTGTAAAAATACATTATATTCTATGAACAGTTGTTTAGGTATTTCAGAACATTAACTAGAAGTGATTTAATATTATTTGTTTTCTTTAACAATTTTAAAGACTGATGTTACATGCAGCAGTGATGGCTAAATATAAGACTTTCGCAATCTGGAAGAGTGCCATAAAAATAATTTTATTAGTACTTCAATTTGTTACATTTTGATTCTCTTCCTTGTTATTGCTTTCATTATTTTTATTATGGAGCAGAATATTAATGAATTAAAAG
This sequence comes from Xenops minutus, assembly GCA_035221455.1. Taxonomy (NCBI): domain Eukaryota; kingdom Metazoa; phylum Chordata; class Aves; order Passeriformes; family Furnariidae; genus Xenops; species Xenops minutus. The sequence continues at coordinate 17,033,138 of JAWWEE010000040.1, read as the reverse complement.
AAATATCTCTAAATAATATTTCTTAGGAAGACATGAAAACTTTTTTTAAAAAATCTGACTATATTCACATACATACATTTTAAATAGTTTCACAAGAAAATTTACTGGCACAGGGATAAAAAGGAATTAACATAAAATAATTTTAGAATCATAGAATGACTGGTTTGGGTTGGAAGAAAATGTAAAAGTCTTCTGGTTTCAACCATGTGCAGGGACACCTTCCACTAGATCAGATTGCTCAAAGCATATTCAAATACTCTGAGCAAGGTTTCATAAGAAAGTTAAGTTTTTCTTTCACATGTCAAGTGATACTTTCATAAGAAATACAAACCCAAGGCATAAAATCTAAATTGTGATCAGACCCTCTGATACAATCTTTCTAGCCCAACCTTTCATACAAATATAGCTCTGGTCATTAAATTCTGTTTCCTTTGCTTAGACAGGAAATGATTATTCTAATAGTCCGTTAAAGTCAGATAAAGAATCTGATATTGAACAGTTTAGAAATGCATACATTTTTTAAGTATTTCTATGTATATTTGCTGCTATGTGATGCAATAAGTGATAATTTAGGTACTATGAAATTTTTATTTTTATTATCAAAATAGGTGAAGGTCTTTTTTAGAACAAGTTTCAGCACATTCAAGTCTAAGCTGAGGCAAAACCTGTTAAAATCCCTTCTGAATTAGACATATTAGTTATTTTTACATAAGTAAAATTGGGGAGGGATGGAGAGGGAAATTAAAAAGCAGTTCAAATGGAAACTTTTTTTTTCAACACCTAAATATGCATGGGTTAAATTAAGAAAATTAGTCCTACACTTTTCTAATGCTTTCCACAGGTACACCAAAAATAATATTGATGCTTTTTGGTCAGATGCATTACTGCTTACAACACTCATTAAAGTTGTTGGAGATACAACATAGTTAAGATCTGGTTTGGGTCATCTCTCCCACTCTCATCTCACAGAAAAGCAAACAATTGAACTTTTGAATCAGTGAATAAAAGTACTGCTTTCAGGCTGAAATTATTTAGTCAGCCCAGAATGACAGATCTTGTACTTGGAAATGAATTTACTTCTTTCAAAATAAATACATATTCACTTCTGGACTTTACAGGCAACAATTTAAAGTTCATTCGTGGGGAGTGTTGGAAACAATGTAAGTAAAATTTTAATAGGTTTTGTTGAAAAAACATCTTTCAAAAAGGGATTTTTATTTTCACCATGATTTTCTTCTTAAGTACATGCTCATGTTTTTTGTTGTTTGGATTCTCTTCTAATGTTAGAACAGTAAATCTAAAGGTGTTTTAAAGAGGCTTTAATTTTTTTTTTTTTTTTTTTTTATCTTGGAAGCTGTTTTTAATGCTTCCTTTAAAAGATTCAGTCAGCACAATAAAAAAGATAAAATGGTTTAATAAAGGTTTTATTTTATAGTCTATAGTGCTACTTGTAAGCTGGATAGCCATTCATTAAAAGAAATCAGACAATATTTCTCAGTTGAAAAAGACAAGTGATATAAAAATATGTGGCTTCCTACAGTTCTTTATGGATCAGTAATTTCTTCACAACCATGTTTCTAATGGACCATCACAGAGGAATATGTTTAACTTTTTTATAGTCTAATTAGATGTGGCATCTGTCAAATATGCCTGATTTATCTCTAACAACTGCTAAACTACATATCAGGATACATGTTGACCAGTTAACAAGAAAAGTCCAAAGGGTATTGGATACTGGCAATAGACAAAAATTTACTTGAAGAGAGTTGTACTGTCTGAAAACAGAGAGCTATTTATAAAAGGACATTTTTTTTTAATTCTTTTGATAATAAAATTCAGACTATTAGCTAAACTTTAGCTAAACTTTATGGCAATATTATTAGTCTACTCTCTGAACAGAAGGATGTTTCCTCTTGCATGTCTGCTGCAGGCACACAAACAAGACGTGGGAAAAGGAGAGTGGGGAGCTAGGCCTAAGTGAAAGTTATGTAAGAATCAAACTCGCAGTGCCATCCCAATATAATAAGTTTACTATTTGGCATGTCTTATTATTTTCCATTTTTAATTTAAAAAAAAAAAAAAAAAAAGAACTATGAGGGAGAGTCCTTAGGGATGGGAGCTTTGGCTGCAGTGAATGTGATGACGATGAGATGGTGAAGTACAGGATTCTGCATGAAGGCAAACTGAGTAATAAGTAGAATTACAATGCTGGACTTCAGCAGACCTATCTTTCCCTCTTCATGGGTGCACTTGCAGGAACCCCATGGTTTAGAGCTTTAGAAAGTAAGGGAGCCCAAGAGATACTAATTAATATTAATGTTAATATTCAAATATAATTTCCTCCAAGGTGAAGAATGGCACATCCCTATGAGAAAGAAATTGAGTAACGTGGATAGAAGACCTGCATTCATGAGTGAGGAGCTTCTGAAAAAACTCCAGTAGAAGAAGGTAGTTTATGGAATGTGATAAAAGGGACAGACCACTTGGGAAGAATATAAGAATGTTTCAGATTATGCAGGGATGTGTCAAAGAAGGCCGAAGTCCCCTTGGAATTAAATTTAGCAATGGATGTCAAGGACAGTAAGAAGGGCTTCTTCAAGTACATCAACAGCAAAAGGAAGATTAGGCAGAATGTGGACCCACTGCTGAATGAAGTAGGTGCCCTGGTGATGGAGAATACAGAGAAGGCAAAGTTAGTGAATGCCTTCTTTGCTTCAGTTATCCATGAGCCAGCAATGTGTTCGTGAGGCCAAGAAGGCCAGTGGTATCCTGGGGTGCATTAGAAAGAGTGTGGGCAGCAGGTTGAGGGAGGTAATCCTGCCCCTCTACCACACCCTGGAGTACTGTGTCCATTTCTGGGATCCCCAGTGTAAGTAAGACAAGAAACTACTAGAGAGGGTCTAACTAAAGGCTATGAAGATTATTAGGGAACTGGAGCATCTCTGTTATGATGAAAGGCTGAGGGAGCTGGAATTGTTTAGCCTGGAGAAGACTGAGCGGGAATCTTATCACTGTACACAAGGGCAGGTGTCAAGAGAATGGAGCCAAGGTCCATCCAGCAGTGCCCAGTGATATGTCAAGGACCTACGGGAACAAACTGGAACACAAGAAGCTCCACCTGAATATAAGGAAGAACTTCCCTTTGAGAGTGACAGAACTTCAGACATGTTGTCCAGAGAGGTTGTGAGGTCTCCTTCTCTGGAGATATTCAAAATTCACCTGGATACGATCCTGTGCAACCTGCTGTAGGTGAACCAACTTTAGCAGGGGAGAATTGGAGTAAATGATCACCACGAGTACCTTTCAACCCTAACCATTCTGTGATTCTGTGAAAGACTATTAAAAAGATCTATGGACAGAGGGATGAATTCTGAAGAAAAATTACTGATGAGATTTATTTTTCCCAATACTGTTCTGGGACCCTCACAATGTCAGTGTTTATTAGACCAGGGGTCATTCTCTATATGTGAATCTTTCTGCATCTAAAATGTGTTTTGTTAAGAACTCATGGAAATACACAGACACATGGGAATGTTTGTGGAGTGATAATGATGAAAACTTCAAATTTTTGTTTAATTAAGTGCACATTTCCCAAATAAAACAGCTCTCTGACTGTCATTTTCTGCCAATAGGTCTTAATAATATCTAGGACTGACCACCTCCACAGAGGAAATACCTCTTTTTAAGTCTTCAAAAGAAGACCTCTCTGGTTGTATTACTACACAAAGATACCAGTTAATATAATTTGCAATATGGATATTAGTCTATAAGAACTGAGACTAAACTCAGTAACTCTTTTCACAGAGGACATTGAAAAGCTGTCAGATGATAACAATTTCTGTCACTACTGGTCTGGTGCAGTTGTGAAGAACGGACATAGAGGTGTAATGCTCTATCTTGTTACCGGCTATTAGGGCCATCCAGCTGATTTAACTTTAATTATTTACATTTGTATTGTACTTTTTTTCTCTTTACTCAGGAAGAAATGCCTTTAATCATCAGCGATGCTCAAAGACAATTAAGCTATTTCATTTTTAAAATGTTATATTGGGTTTGTATATTAGGAGAAAGAAAGGTAAGTTAAGCACTCTTCTCCCATATAGATCAATATAAGGTATTGATTTTTTTTTTTTTTTTAAATTTTTAGTTTCATTCTGATAGCTTTTTGTTTTCCCACTCTCAGGATAGGAGAAATCATTCCAAGGCTATTTGACTGGGGTGTTATATTTTAGGATTCCGACTTTATCTGAAGGGAAACTTCAATATCTTGGTATTCTAGGAAAACAATGAAAATGTGGGTAGTGCTTGTGAAAATCTCTGAAATAAGATGGCCAATTCTAGTCACAGTGCTTTCAAATAATGAGCTCATTCCTCAGCTATTACAATTGTAGCGAGTCATCACATTGTATTTCAGCACTGCAGCATCTCAGGACACATCCTACCCATTTTAAACATCTGCAAAACTCCACTTTTTTAGTTAAAACTCTACTGAATATTGATTAAAACTCTCAAAGACAGAGGAATAGGGGAGAGAGAAAGGAGGAGGGGAAGTGGAAAAGAAACATCTTTAAAAATAAACTTTAACATAAACCCAGGGAAATGTATTAGGTTTTGAATTGTACCACATTGATGTATTTTGAATTGACTATACTAGAATTGGAAGTGGATTAATCTTTACTTTACAGAGTACATATTCCAAAAATGTTAAACTAAAGGTTGATTTCATGGAGGTCAGATCAGCAAAGATTCTTTTACACATATATTTTAAATAGGGAAAAGGAGCTCATCTAGAATTACTCCCCCAGTTGCCCATGCTAAATTCTGCCTACAGTATCTTTATAGTAACTTCCATGTTTCATCTTTCTTATGGTCTTTGCTATTGTTCTCAGAAGCCTGAAGCACACACAAAGGCAATATAGATTGAATTTTTGTATTAAGAATGGCAAGAATACTTGTATCATTCTAATTTGCATTGATTACGGGACTTGGAGTCATGGATTCAAAAACCCAATTTTGTCAAACCAAGAATTATGCATTTATCCAAGGCCTAAGGAGTCAGGAGCAGGATTTAGGTCTGCCAACAGGATGTTGCAATTTTCTTTTGTTAAAGACAAACATTAAGAGTTTAGGGTCACCTAGTAATTTCTTATACAATGCTTTTGATACCAATGATATTAATGTAAGAAATAAATGGTAAACATAATCAGTTAACAAAACAGGTATTCCTTCTATTCTATCTTCCTGTCTTTGCCTGTGATCAATTTCTATTAAGTGATTCTTATTTTTACAAAGTAAAAAAGGACTCAAGTGTAGCTAAGTTGTACTGAGGAAACACTTGTTATGCTACCATAGTCATGAAGACACAACTCCAATATTTTGAAGAAAAACACAGCAAAATTACAAGTAGACACTGTATAAAAAAAAAACAAAACCCAAACAAACAAACCAGCACAGAATGATTATAGAGGCATAAAGATATATTGAAAATATGCAGTTACTAATTAATGTAACTTTGATAGCAGGGTGTTTTAGGACATGTTTTAAATGTGTATAGAATTGTGTTGCAGTTTGTTGCAGATGCCTGTTATTGACAGCATAGGTGGAATAGTCTTTATATTGCTTACAAAGACAATTAGAAAAGCCCCAAATCTAAATGCAGATATGTGTCTTTTCTTCAGATATGAGGAAAAATGCCTCTATTTTTTGTCCTGGTATCAGCATCCCTCTCCTGAGACTCAGTTGTAATTGTCGTGATTCAATCAAAGTCACACCCCTAAGGCATGTCTTCATATCATTCCCTTAAGGAATATATTCATGAGCCTTTTAGGCAGAGTTCATTGTCTTGAGAATGGAGCAAAGAAAAACAGAAAAATGGAGCCTTGTCAAAGCTACTATTCAAATTAAATATTGTTTTCCATACCAAGAAAAGTACACAATTACCTATCTACATTGCTATAAATATTTATTTGCTTAATATATACAGAAATATATTGCATTTGGAACAGAAATATAGAACAGAAAAAAAGTCATCAGATATATTATTGTGGCTTAACAAGTTACTCAATCATTGGCTAAGGTGTATTTTTCAGCGTGCAGCAAAAGAAAATAATGTGACTTTGTTTACCAGTAAGCCTTTTGTTATTTGATATTTAATGGTGTTTCTTACTTTATATATACAGCTCACCAAGAAATACAAACAGGTATTACAACTGATAGTATAATTAAAACGTGCCATCTCAGAAAGAGAGGAGGTTGTTAAAAGCAAAAGCATAGTGAAATTTTATTTGTACACTTTTTCAAAGGCAGTTTAGAGAGGAAAATGGAGAACACAAGCATATCTATTTTGATTTTGCATAAGATACACATCAGTATTTTCAAGTGCATGAGATTTCTACAGAATTTTATGAGACCTTTGAATGTCAAAGTATTTCTATGAACTAAAAAAAAACAAAAAAATCCACTTTCGACAAGTCCTCCAGATTTGGCTTTCCTACAATTTGACCATCTGTTTGTGCTGGACCTGGATTTCTCTGATACTGGCAATGGCCAGTATTGTCTCAGGTGGTGAATGGAAGAGAAGAAATGGTGACATATGGTAGTGGGATGCTTAATTCAGCCGAGAAAAAAACAAAATGTACTACATAAAAGCAATTACAGTTTATCTTTTATGCACTGAACATACAGAACAGCATTTTAAAGATTTTAGAGACTTACATTTTTTAGGGACTTAGTAAAAATTAGTTAAATGTCTTTAGGCTAAAAACAGATAAAAAATAATTTTGCAGCCTGCATTCTGAGTTAGGGGTGTAAGAAAAGTGCTTGTGCCATCAGTTTACATGCTGAATTTAGGTCTAATAAAGAACATGAAAAGTTTCCCTCGTTAGTCAACAGAGGTACCTCAAAAAGGATATTTAGAACACCCAAATTAATTTACAGGTGCCTTCCTTATGTTCTTCAAAATACTCTGCATACTCCTCAAAGTAGAAAACTGGAAAATTAATGTTATATATTCTTATTTTTTCACAAAAAGATGCAGTTGTTTTAAAATCTTTCCTTTTTGCTACCCTTACTTTTCAGGAAGAGGATATGAAAACAGGCTTTTCAAAAGTGGACAGGTAGTGTAGTAAACTTGCAGAGAAACAGTTTTACCTCCCATGTCCTGTAAAGCTGACACTTTCTGCATAGCAATGCAGATCAAGAACATCTCTTTGTGGTGAAGCACTGTACTTTGTTCTACTCAAGTTAAGAAAAATGGTCTTTGTTTTTATAAAATCTTCATTCTGATGTGCCATCAGTCAAAGTAAACCCTACTCAGACAGGGAGGTGATAATTTATTTTTGTATATTCTATAATCTAAATAATGTGCAAAGAAGTTTCAAACCATGTCACACAGTGGCAAAAAAAAATAAAAAATAAAAAGATTGTGTACACAGAAAAGAAAAATCTAAACATTCCCCTTTCTACCCCCACATTAAAGCCATGGAAAGAAGATCTGACCAAGGTGCAATAACTTCTTGATGGCCAAACTCTGAAAGAGGTTAACCTGCTTAATGTATAAATACTGAAACCAACACATAATCAGAGTTTCCACTTAATATATTCTGTATAGTGTTCCATTTAGATTTACAGAAGAAATGGTCCTCCTATGGATACAACAGGCTCCAATAAGTTTGGTTTAAGACTCAGTACAATGAAGTGGAATGACATTTAATTACTGATGTGCAGCCGTTCAGTTCAGCTAATTATGATCCCTGGAGTTTAGTCATCATATGTAATTAACTTTTACTTTCATAAAAGCTTAATGTACTGCAAAAGCAGCAATGGCTGTGAATGTTACACTTCAGGATTACTGACAGAATTCAAAATGAGTTCTAAAAGACAATTTTTCTCACTAAGTGTTAATATAGCCATCTGCTCTAAAAGAATGTAAATTTGTTTTAATAGGAACACATCATTATCTGTGTGGGCTTTTTTTGTTGTTTTGTTGGTTTTTTTTAAACTTTCATGACCACAGTAGCTGCAGTATAAACAAGTGGGAGAATAATTCAGCTCTGGACAAGCAATCAAAATCTATTCAAATAAAACTGTTGCATAAAACTAGCAAAAAGATTGATGAGTAATATTTGAAAGGACAGCTGAGTTTTTTTTTTCAGTTTTTGTTTTGTTTTCTTTCAAAAAAAGCCAACACTGAAAACCATTGCAATTATTAGAACTTAATTTGATTTGAATTTCTAGAGCATCTTAGTACTAACTATGAAATATAAAGATTGATACAATGATTTTGTAGAAAGAAAGTTCACTTCATATGTAATTAGTCAGGTTTTACTGATCTTTGTTACAGAAAAGGGAAAGTAAAATCAGGGAAGAATTGTATCCAGTCACAGCAAAATCATGAGTTGTGCTTAGCAAGATAATTGCAACACATCTGTATGATATAATACTGTGGACGGAAGGCAATTAGCTTTGAGTGAATGGGTAAGAGTAGCAAAGCACTGTCACAGTTTGGTGAAAGTTTCTAATCAGCCTGAAATAATCCTTTTCTCAATAGATCTAGGTTGCCTATTAACAGAATGCTATTGCATATACACCAAACAGTTGGATTCAATATAACCCTGGAGATTCCAAAAAAAATTTATAAGTGATATTGGTCAACAACAAATTTGTTTAAAAAATGTTGGTAGCAGTGGCACAGCTCAGGCTTAGGCAGTGGAGGCAACAGGCACTTGGCCACAAAGCTGACATTGAAACCAGGTCAGTCTTGCTTCAAAACAAGCCCAGGTCAGCCCTTAGACTACACTTTCAGGTGAGGAGTGCATATCATTATGCAAAAAAAATGGCAAAATAATTTTTACTGGCCTACAATGCTGTAACTGCATCGTCTCACTCTGTAAGGAATTGGAGAGTGACAGCAGAGACTAGTCCTAACTAAAGAAAAAAAACATATAAAGATGGTTGTAATAAAAATAATATACTTTTATGAACCTTTTATAAGTTATAGAACAACAAAAGCAAGAGAACATGAAGTAGGCCAAAGACAAGGAGGCATTTCCAATGGCAGCAAGATGATGGAAATGATAAAATTTGAAAAGCTTCTGGAACACTCTTATACTCTAAGTAACCTAGGTACAGTACAAATAACCAAGATAATACAAAAAACCAAAAGGATTAGATTAAAGTTCAGTCTCATATACCTGAAAAAATGTTCTTTGCATATTGGAATTGTTACAGATTTATGTTAGAAATTAACTAAAATTCTATTAAAATTCCCTAAAATCATGATTTGAAATGTTTTGCCTTTCACAGTAGAATCTTATTCCTGTTGAAATTCCTATTTGTAGACGTAATAGAGGAATTTAAATGAAAATTGGGCAAGGTTTCCAGTTACCATGGCTGCCTCACAGAATTTATTCTAAAAATTAAGAACTTACACATTTTCCATAGTAGGATTCCTTTCTTTGTTATATTGATAATATTATAGTGCATGTTCATGCACTTATAAGTTTATTACATTATTTTGTGTTTATTTTTATAGTATTTGTGTAAGCATTACAAAGAATTGCTTAAAACTCACTTTGGTAAGTTATTTTTGTGTCATTGCAGCAACTGTCTCAAGTTCTTTCTAGAAGGCAGAACTTCCAGTCAGTCGGCCTAAGTCTTACACCACAAAAAATCAAATTCAAAATGAGGGACATCATTTTACTGTAAACATATATATTGGAACAAGCACCCAGTATCCTATACAGCAATTTTCCATGTCTGGATTACTATAGAGAAGTATAGTTGTCTGTGATAATATGACCTCCTTCAGCCAAATTACATTGCTGTTTTCATCCTAAACCCTATAATATCAGGTTCAGTAGATTTATAAACTGAAAAGAATAGATGGCCTTAGGAGAGTAAGAAGTCAGTCAAATAATTTTCATTTTCCTCTAGTCATAAGCATAAAAAGTCTGTGCAACTATTATTTGGCCTGAAAAGACTCAGTAAAAATTTCTTTTTCCTCACGTCATATTGCAAGACCTCACTACTAGAGTTAGTTAGCAGCAATCATGTAGTTTTTTGGTTGCAGCCTCAAGCACAGACAAGTTCCAGTGTGGGTTATAGGGGCTAGGATGTTCTAATTTCAGACAGAGGCAGATTTAACCAGTACAAATTTCATTTTTTTTTTTTTCATTGATCAAGGGACTTTTCCTTCCTTGGTCCATGAAAACCAATTACTGAATTCCAAATGCAGACAGGGTATACAATAAAACTTGTATATTTTATGTAAAATCAATGGTAATATTTCAAATAGTTTGTGTGCTGATACTTGATTCAGCTCTTTGAAAATTATTTTTCTTGTTTATCTATCAAAATCCAATAATTAACTTCTTAAACAGAGTAAAGTAGTTCAAGGACAGATGTATCTGATGCTTAGAGACACAGTCTTTGCCCTGTGGTACAGGCAGCCCAATGTAACCCCGATCTTTTGTGTTTCCCTATTCCTTCACTACTTTTCAGGATTTACACGTTTTCACCAGCTGGATGTGTTTCAGGTAACTTATCCACAGTATATTGAACTCCATTTTTCAAAATGTCATCATCTTCCATTTTTTGGGGTTTTTTTCCAAAGGCAATATAAATTTTTGTACAACATCTCACCTGGATAAGCAATTCTTTTCCATCTTGAATTCTTTATTAAATTGCTAATTACTCCAAGATTCTGAAGGTCAATATTAGTTTATTTGTTACAATAGTTTAAAATTGTGGCTGTGACTGCTAAGGGGAGCCTCTGTTTCTCATCTCAGTGGAAAGCTGAGGTAACACTGGCACCCATCCATGTTAAAACTTCTGAAGAGCTCTTGAATCTCATGGTTGTGTGGTAGGCTTAATGCTATAAAATTTAGACTTAATACCTGAGTTGCTTTTAACATCTGTTGATTCTTAACATCTATCAATGCAACTTTAAAATATTATTTTATCTATTTAAATTGGCTATATGATGTCATCAATTGCGATGTTGACCACATCTTAAAATGACTTAACCTTGTCAGTTTGGCCAGCTTTAGTGAACTTAAGACATTAAACCTAAGCAAATACTAAAGATGTTCAAATACTGTATTCAAGTAGCAACTGTACAAGGGAGACCTTATTCCACTGTATTCCAGTGACAGCATTATTATTATTACTATAATATAAGAGAGCATACCAACTAGTGCAAGACTTGCTACTGCTTCTCATAACATTCCCTACATAAAATATACTGGCTTGTTTAATTTTTGCTTTACTAAATGAATTGTTACATAATAGGCTCAATAGCTCTCTTATGGCAGTATTAGAAATGGAAACAATATTGAGTAATTCCAGAATTGTTACTGGGAATATACTTAACATTGGTCTCTGTTACATCAGTCACTACAGTAATAAAACAAATGCTGAACTGTATTTCTTTTCTCTGTTGTTCAATATCTATCTGTTAAGGCAGTTCCCATATTATATTTACTATCCTTAATTGCTTAGACATTCCACCAATAATATATGTCCACAGACTCTTTATAACTTTTTCCATCAGTGCTATTGATTTCTGTAGGATTTTCTATGAGTGCAGAATTTTATTTTCTGTATTTTCCATAATAATTACCAAATGTCACCTTTTTTTTTGTTTTCCCTCCCTAAATTCAGGATTAAGTCTTAGCTAATTAACAGGACTAAAAACAGGAAAAATATAAGACAAAGTTAATTTTGGAGTAATTTTCCTAACTTCTACCATTTTAAATGTAAGTATCTTATCTGCCTACCTGCCTGAGCCAGAATTGATCATATTTTAGGCCATCAGATATGCTTACTATCTTTGTGCACCACATTGCTACTGCTATACATTGTATGCGTGCAGTCTTGTTTACAGGCTTGTCTTCTGTGTCCCCAGAGGTCTCTAAAGTCTTAAATGACAAAGTTTGAGGTCACACTTTATTGAACAAATCTCCATTAATTACCTCCAGTAGACTACTCGCATCAGCAACCTTCCACAGTCTAATTAGCTAAGTTGTATTGAAAGGTCCCACACAAATGCAAAGGAGAAAAGTTTGGGCTAATTTGTCATCTTTACTAATTAGAAGTGACTGCATTTCCTAGGTCTCAAATAAAACCAATATCTTAATTCAAAGATATTCTACTTTAGCTAAGCTCAGGGATTAGCAAGAATAGTCTCTATCAGTTTTCACCATAGCATTTAAATTAAACTTAATCGAAGAACTGCATTTAGAACTCTGTTATCTAACCATACCTGTTAGGAAGGGAATTGAAGTGTGTAACTAACACTAATGCTAGGATTTCAAGAGTGACAGTATTTTGAAAGTTATATGTAAGCCCCCCTATATTTTTTTAATTTGGTGAGTACCATGTTCAAATGAAATGAGTCCTGAGCATTTGCACTGGGCTTGGATGGCATGGAGTTTTCTTTCCTTATATCAGCTCTCATATTGTTGAGCTTTGTGTTTATAGATAGAATATTTTTGATAACACAACAGTTTTTTGGGTACTGCTGAACATTGTTCACAAAGCAGAACAATCTCCATCTTTCATCTTCCTTCAAAGGCTTGTTGTGGGCAAAAAGCAGGGATGTCAGATAGCCAGGACAACTGACCCAAACTGAAGAAAGGGGTGTTTCATATCATGTGACATTTTGCTCTAATAAAATCTAAGAGGAAGGGGGAGAGAGACATTAGCTAAGGCATTTGTCTTCTCGTACTGGTTTGAAGGTAAACCAGCAGAAGAAATGGACCCACTACCAGAGAGATTATGAGTCAGAGTTACAATTTAAT
>JAWWEE010000040.1:16997971-17016283 GCA_035221455.1 Xenops minutus | reverse complement strand
AAAAAAAAAAAAAAAAAAAAAAAAAAAAAAAAAAAAAAAAAAAAAAAAAAAAAAAACACCACCAAACAAAAAACCTCCAAAAACAAACAAAAAAACAACCAACCAACCAACCACTAACCAAAAACACCCCCTCCCCCCCCACATATAATGTCTTGCAGGTTTAGTGTATAACATGCTAAGGAGGATCTCTGAGGAAAGTAAATTTTTTTTCTAAATATAAATCGGTTTGCTTACAACTAGCTGTAGAAGAGACTTCTGATTTTAAATAAAATTAAAACGTTTTTTTTACTCCAATCTTAGTGAAAACCTACTCATTTTTGGGAACTAATTCAGCTGAATGAATCAATAACTGGAAAGCAAAGAAGGGTTTCATTCTATCTCTGTTTGGCCACCTAAAGAGTCGCTTGGTTTTTGATTCATTTACTGATTTGTTAATTTCCAGTTCTCTTGATGATTCTGTACAGTACCTGTAGAGCTGGCAGATATGAAGCACAATGAAACCCTACAGGCAATCCATACCTTGTTGGAAAGACAGCAGTAATACATGGGTACATACAAAAAAACCTACTGTGTCTGTGCCTGTGCAATTAAATATCTGAGGTTGTGATTTAATCTCATATGAATACATTTAGATTCACATGTCCAGGTATAAGTATCCAGAGACATATTTGAGGTCTAAGCTTGCATCTATAGTCAGCAGAAATCTAGCTGACGGATTTTACAGAACTGTTTATCTGGACACCTGGCAGATGTTGAATCTCTGTCTAGATCCATGGAATGTATTCACCAGTGGTGGGGATGTGGACATGTGTAGACAGCTAAGGATGGAAGATTTAATCCTGTACTCAGCCTGACCTCTAATCTCTAAATTTAATTTCAGGAGGTAGGCATGTACTGAGAAACAATACCTATCTACTAGTATCACAGAAGAGGAAAACATTCTGTCAAGACATTTGCAGAAAAACAAAAACTTAGTTGACCAACTTTAAATATACACTGATATTTAAAAGTTTAGCTAGTGTCACGACATCAGTCTATAAGACTAGTACAAAACCAGACAAGAACAGATAACCCAAAACAAAGAAAGGAAAGGATAACAGTTTCATTTTATCTTCACTGTCATTCTGCCAATGACTGTATTGAACTAGAACTACATTTAGGCTAAAATAGGTCATTTCAGCAAGAAGGTTTGAATAAGGTGTACTACCTTAACAATGTTTTATACATTCAAAATTCAAGGACATGATTTCTAGGACTGATCTGTCCTCAGGAAAAGGATTTACTATAAGCAACAAGTCAGTTGTGCCTTCCTCCATTTACAGTCTTAAAAACCCCTGTATTAACTACATGCCTTGTAAAGTTCTAACATTTATTCCCAAGATAAGAAAAATACCTTGAAAAAATATCAGCACATCTGCATATTTTTTAAAAAGATAGGATCTTTCTTTCTGTACACTCCCAACAGTGAAAGTAGATGAACTTGACCCAATTCTGAAGGGATTTCTCCAGAGTAGTAAGTCATGATGATAAGAGTGTTGGCTCACTCTTAAGCTAAATCTCAGTATCTTGGTTACTAGTTTAAGGAAAGTTCGTGTCCAGCCAGCTTGGAAGGGGAATACAGTTACCATCATTTGCCTAAAAAAGAAAACGCAGCTATAACCCTCAATATGGTAAACACAGTAACTCACTACATATTGTTTTTTAGTTTGAACCTTTTTATACCAAAGATACATCTGCATTAATCTCATAGTCTGGAGATTATAACCACTTCGTCCAGCCATCTTCCTTCAGAGATGAGCAGCAGCCAAGGCAAATGGTTAAACCACATCAAAATCTTTTTGCAAGAAGCTGTACTGACATTTCCTAGCCTGGTAATTTACATCAGGCTCACACCAATAACAGTATTTAATACAGAGTTTAGCTGGACAATATTTATTTGCAGAGATTTCGGGGAATGTGAAAAATCACATTAAACTGAAAGCTTGGAGCTCTAATTTCTAGCAAAGTTTATTTAATTTTGAATGTCAAAACCAATTTTGGTTGTTTATTTAACACTGATTTTCATGCTGCACTTGCTTGATGCAATCTAAAAGTTGCATCTAAGCTTTGCATAATAAAAGATCCATCATTCACTGTTTTTGCAAGACTGAACAAATGTTAGTGAACATTTAAAATTATCTATCTGAAGTTAGTGGATTTATTCTATAGTTGAACATTTATATGAGGATTTCTAAAATTGTGGTCACCCAGATGGCAGAAGCTGTCAGGATGTCATGCAAATAGATAAAAGTTAACACATTTTTGCTAGACACTTGCAAGAATTCTGCAACCCTATATGCTTTTTGGTTGACTATCTACAGTCAAGCAGATAATGATAAAACAGTTCTCTCTCAAAGGCAACTTTTATAATTAAGGATTCTTAATGAAATAACGAATTTTTTTAAAATAGACTTGTGTGGAAAAAGGAGTTTTCTACAGAATTTTACAATAAATTTTGTTTTCTTTAATTTAAAAATAAATTGATGGAATAAATTTGTGTTACTGAAGACAGTATCAAAGATTCATTTCCTGGGTTCAATTTCATTCTAAACTAGCAAGCACTTAACACTGTCAGCCCCTTGTGCTTTTAACTGAATAAAGGTCAGATAATCAGACATCTGAAAGGACAGCTCATTTATCATCCTTTGATAAATGTGTCAGTAGCTAATCTTTAGCAGTGGATGATAACACAACACAATGAAAAGTTAATGGATTCAAAGCACTGTATTTACCCCAACATGAATTTAATGATGCTGTAGAGCAGAAAGTTCAATTTTATTCTATATTTTGTATTAAACTATATTTGTGGCTGAAAGCATTAATTATTACAATCTAAACATTATTCTGACAAATTATGTTCCACAGAGGACAAGAACAATCTTGATAAGAAATTGTAATTATAGACCTGATTGAAGTATTATTGTAGGATTTCTATCCCATCAAGCTAATTGCTGAAGCCTCACCAGTTTAAAAATTTCTGTTACACATTTCTTGCTACAAGTTTATATATACATTATACTGGCACATATTCTGATTTATATATCTTTGTTATTTATCTAAAATTGGTATAGTCATCCTAGGTTAAAGTTGAGGTTGATAATACAGGTGCCTGCCTTAGCTTGTATCTTGTCAGCCCTGTGCAGTTGTTTCTCATATTCTAAGGTACCTTAAATGATGAAAAACATACATTTAGAATGTTATTTATTTATTTCCTCAAATGATTTTTTTTTCAAAATCTGATTTTATAAGTATTGTAAAACATAAGAAAGGGTAGTGCTGAAGAAGATAAGATGTAAAGACAAATGATACACAGGATCTATTAGATTCTTATATTCCTTGAACTGATGTAGGAAGAAAAATGTCTAACATATATAAGTTTATATTACTTGATGAACACTTGCCTTTTCCTTTAGCTTCTCTTTAATTAGGTTCCATAATTTTGAAATAAAAATTTATATGAAAATTTGTACCAGACATCTGGAGATACTAAGGCCAAGTGGATAGCCTTGGAGTAAAGAAATAATACAATAAAAGCTAGAAAATAATTTATAATCACATACATTTATAAGGATTTTGAACAGCAAAAAATAAAAAGTTTGCACAATGGATTTTTCTTCTTTCATGAGTATTATTCAGTTGGACTTATTTTTTTTTTCTCTCTATCTCAAATATTTAATTAAGTAATAAGGCAATTTTCTTATAAATTGTTCTTGGATAAGAAGTTAATAATATATCATTCAACTGGGAATAGTTTTGTGTTATGAATTAAAGTAAATATGAATTATGGGTATTATCCTTATGATCAAATCTGCTTTCAAGATAATCATATGTGAAATGTAAAATTGTTATTTTCATTAATTGATGGCAAAAAGAAGATTTCAAGAATGTCAAAAAGACATTGACTTTGTGACATACAAAATTAACTGAACCACTTAAAAACCTTGATGATAAATATATTAAAGAATCAGAACACATGAAAACATACAGAAAACACAAAAATTAGATTAATGGAAACTTATGTGCTTGCTTCAATGGTTTTGCTTCCTAGACAGTGTTATATGAAAGTCCACAAACATAGTAAGAGATTGTGCTGGGAAAACTCATGCAAAATGGAGAAAGCTTTCTAACACTCAAAAGTAGAAACAGGAAGAATAGCTTTAGGGGTCTTCAAAACAAATCAACTAGGGCTCTGAAAACAACCAATTCCATATGAACAATCAGATAGAGAATGAAAGTTTTGATATTGAATATTTGGCTAACAATCATTAGATAGGAGAAAACTTACCAAAGTGAAACATAAAAATTCTTAGCCTACTAATTTTAGAGTTAGAAGGTTTAGAAAACATATTTCTAGGTTCAACCACAGTGCTAGACACTTCAAAATTTTATTGCAATTCCACTACACATTTGTCATACTCCACACTGGAGGTCTATTAAATATTACAAAAGTGACAGTTTCTCATGAGAAGTATAGAAATGTGTTTAAGTAATTACTGCATGATCTCACTATGTGCATCACAGGAAATCCAAGCAAATGATCAAATTTTGTTTCTCTTACTGTAGTCTCAAATTTTTTTAATATATGACTATTGCTGCCTCACAAGCAATAGTCATATATTAGCAAGATTACTTTAATCTTGCTTTAAGGTACAGTTCTGCAATGTATCCAGGATGGGTTTTAGAGATGATTGATCAGATCTGAAATGTCCTTCAGAAAGTTTAAGACATTACGCATCCACTCATATATAATTTTCTACAGCCAAAGTACATTAAAATCTTAGTCTTTCACTAGATCTATGATCTGTCTATCAGTAGAACTACCCGTGATCATCAAAAATACAGGATGAAAAAGGAAAAAGAGACATAAAACCAAAGTGGTTTAAAATTATACATTGTTTTATATAGGAGGTGCCAAGTACAAACTTTACTTTCACAGATTTAAGTTATTATAGGGGTTCAGTATGACTCAGAGCCTAAGAATCTTTATAATCATGATGTTTCACATTTGCCAAAGAAAACAGATGTTTTCAAAATTCTTTTAAGCAAATAGGTCTGGGATTAGATAATAATAGGAACAGTGGGATAATATGAAAATGAGCAAAGTTCTTAAGAGATGGTGGTGAGAGAGTTGAAAAACGTACCATATTTTATGGTGACTTAACAATGAACAAAGTATAAGGAATACATAGGCTTGTTTCAGATGGATTCTCCCACACATCATTACTGTAATTACTGGTATTGTTATTATTAGTATTTCTGCTCCTGTTAGTGTTCTGCAGATAATGTACTGCAAGATGAAAAACTCAAGAGGTTTGGAGATATGCAAAATAAAATCTCAGACCATATTGTCTTTGAAAATAATGTATATCACTCATGAAGCTATGAGTGAATGAACCGCAAAGCCATAATGAAGAGAGCTAGCCTCCTAGCTCAAAGTCAAATTCATCTTTACACATCTTCCTTGAAAATTTCTTAAAGGAAAAATAAATGAATCATCTCTGTAGCAAATTTCAACTCTAGATGTTGAAATTCCTCTGTCTCTCTGACCACATTTACTGTACACAGCAATGGGAAAATCAGGAGGTGTTTTTTATATTTCTTGAACATTTCAGCTTTGTTTTAGATTTCCTACTACAATATTAAAAAGATATATTTCTGATCTCCAGTTTTTCTGTCTTCAGCTATTCTGATTTGGGATCATTTTCCTTTCTGTTTTCAGTTTTTGTTTGACTCTTTGTTTCTTGTAGTCTATCTTGGACAATTTTCTATTCCCTTTAAGTTCTGTAGAATTGAAATGGCAGTTTAAAGTTTTCCAATAGCTTTTCTATATCTTTACAGCCCTTATCTACTTGGCTTTGAATCTCAGAATCATGGAATGGCTGAGCTTGAGGGGGAACTTGACAGTTCATCTAGTTCAATCCCCTGTTCAAGCAGGGTCACATAGAGTCAGCCTATTTCCTGGGGGAGGATGACATCCAGAAGAACCTAGAGGCTGAGGAACCGGCTGTGCAAATGCCATGAAATTCAAAAACACCAAGTTCAAGGCATCTGGCTTGGGACAATCCCGAATATCAATACAGAATGGGAAAAGGATGGATTTAGACCAATCCTGTGAAGAAAGACTTCAACATACGGTTGCATGAAAAATTGGACAGGAGCTGGTAATGTGCATTTACAGCCCTAAAAGTCAACCATATCCTGGGCTGCATGAACAGCAGCATGGCCAGCAGGTCTCTTTCAACTCAAACCATTCTATGATTTTGTCATTATCTCTGATACACAAGAGCTCCACAGACTTCTATATATTTTGAAAATATTCCACTATGAAAGAACATTGCAAGACAACACAAGTTGAAAAATTCTGAACTGTGGTCTCTGCCTTCTTGGGAATATCTCAGAAGAAGGCTGTTGCATTATGAGAAGGTAGCACTTTCCATCACAGTGTTTTTTCTTGAGTGAAAAGTTATGGCAGATATGCAGCTATAGAATGTGGGTTTGATGCAGTTTAAGCATGGGCTGGCTCGGGTTTGCACAGCAATGCAAAAGTAGACAGATGTGTTGGAATTTCCACAGAACAGCTAGAGGAATGCAGGCAGCTGTCTTTGGCAGGACTTAAAGCCTAAAACCATATATAATGTGACCCAGAAGAAGCTTTACTGGTGAAGGCCAGTCACAGACGGACTTTCAGCTGACTAAATAGTAGGTTTTCATCCCTTGTATTCCTGGGCTTTGATGTTCACAAGTTCTTTAAGTTGCAGATGTTTTATTCATCAGTAGTTCTGTGACTCCAATTCTAATGACTTATTTTTTTATGACATTTCTATTCTGGGCTGTTAAGGAAGAAGTTTGATTTTTTTTCACGGCTTCTGCTACTGTATTTTAATAAGCAAGGATGAAAGAAGAAAGTGTATACAAAAAGTGATGACTAAACATTTTCACTATAATTTTAAGTCACATTTGATATAGCTATTACAGATATGAAAACTTCACTTGAGGAGCATTATGTTTATTTCTGGCTTTGTCAGCTAGTTTTATCATTGCCATAATTTATATGTAATTTAAGCAGGATGTCAGTTGTAGCAAAATTATTTACTCAAACATTTTATCTGTCATTTTTTGCTGTGCCCAAATATTCTACATTTCAGAAAGCTATTGGTATGCATGTGATTGCTCATACAAAGCCCTTCTTTTCCTTCAAATATGTGTCTCACACCTTACTTTGCTGATAAACAGGATAATTGCCATTGTCCGTCTCAAGCAAATTTTTTTATTTTTTTTTCATCAAGTAGTAGACTATTTAACCATTTAACAGAGATGAAAAATATTTTGTTGAGTATAGAATTATTTTACTATGTAGTTGCAATCCTAATGTTTAACAAATAGAATCTATTTACACTGTGATGAATTTCATAACCTGAGATTCAAATTGAGAATCTTATACAAGCTGAATTAAATCAGAAACTACAGATATCCTTAACTGTTCATGACTAGGTCTATATAGATATACTTATCTCTTCCTTGGGTTAATAGCACAGAAATTCTGGTAATTAATTTATTTAACCCCCTAATCCAATAGTGATAACTTTTGAATGGCCTTTTTCAGCATAAGACACACTTAAAAAGGGAGGAAACTGAGGCAAATCTAAGATACTTGCTAGTTCCAGCTCACTCAGAATATGCTAATTGCAACTGTGGTTGGAAAATACTAATTTTTAAATGTAGGAGAATATACAGTGAAACCACTCAGGAATTGATCTGCTGACCTGTGGAAATTTTGCCACTATTCACAGAGTACATAGAGGTTTAGGGAGCATAGGTCTTAGTCACTCAGAGGCATTTTGATCAGGAAGAGAAGTGCTCTGCCTCAATTCTTTTTGGCAAAACAGGCACAGAGGTATTTATAACACAGTTGTAGTAGGAATGTTGAGCGGAAATTTGCCTTCAATTAAAAACAAACTACTTTTTTCCCCCCATTATTTCTTCTATCATTAGAAGAAATAATCATTCTATCATTTCCCCCATTATTTCTTTGTATTAACGCTTACATACTATTTGCATGTTTTTGTTTTTTTTTTTTTTCAAATCTAACCTTTATAAACTTTTACAGATATACCAATAAATAGCTTTGGCATTACAAACAACTGTCTGATCAATAATGAAGATAAGACCAAAGAATATATAACATTCACAACAGAGGGAGAATTGGCAAAATTAAGAAAAAAGAAAAATATTTCGCATTCCCTTAGTTGTAGCCAAAAAGAGTTTCAAAGCAATCTTGAGGCTGCCGTGGACAAAATCTATCATGCAAGCAGTCACGTGTGAACAGTTTCTACAAAATGGGGTGAAGGGCATTTATCATTCCTCAATTAAAAAGTCAAATCTAATTAGACTTCCTCTCAACACACTGTATCTTACCACGGTGGTACAATGAAGGAAAGACTTTCCCTTGAATTACTAAAAAGCAAAGGGGTTATCTGTGAAAGCACCATGAGAAGCAAGGGAGCCTTTCTGTAGGATTTTTCAAATGCAAGGAAGTTAATTCATCAGCTGTTTACAGCCCATAAAGTATCTATGGATTTGATGCTTTACCTGGATGAAGGACACATTCATTCTCACAAGACTCCAGTCCAAATTGTTTTGTGATTAGGAGAGATGTGTCCAAGATTCACAGGTTGTCTTGATTGTGACTGGCATCATATATTGGCTGTTTGGCAGAGTGGAGCTTTCACTATTCATTTTTTGATACTTGCTTTTAATCTGATATGACACAGCTTAACAAAGCTAAACACTAAATGATGAACAGGATGTTCTTTCAAAATAAGGGTTTCAAGCAACACCATCTTCCTCTTTCAAGTAAGGGATTGCCAGTCCAGTCTGCAAGTATGAGTTACAGAAAACACAGGGTTAAATATTAGTAATAATAAATATTGATATTAATATTAATAATAAATATTTTTATAGAAACACAAGTATTTAAACAATTTTGGAATATTTCATAAAATGTACTACTGTCAGCTATAAGAAATAAACTGCAATATATTAAGTTGGTAAATACTTTCTTTTCAGTAATTTCCTGACAAACTATAGGTGTCATATGCAGACGTGCATAATGAAGTCCAGTTATTGAAGATATGAATCACCATACTAATAACACTCTGTAGGCTGGTCAAATTGTATCTGGTCATAAATGGATTATTCAGTCTCCTTAAGTTAAAAGTCAGACTTTAAGGAGTTATATAATGGTTTTATCATAATCGACAAGACAGAGTAGTTATAGTCTTATAACTAGTCTATTTTTCTCCCTTTTGCCATCTTCCAATCATTTAAAATGCAATAATTTGTTTTGTTAGATATAGTGTTTTAGTTGCAGGGTTTTTTGCCAAGATTGACTCTCATTTTTATATTTATAAAATACTGCTATTTGTCAGAACTCAGTACTGCTATTTGTAGAAAAATACAACAATATAATGAAATACAGCACAAACACAATCTAACAATTATAATGTACAGTCGGATCACAATACAGACATGATTCCTATTACTGGTCTCTGTAAGCTCACCATGACAATGCTGAGTATCATCAGTTTCCAGGAAGGAATATATGAGTTAAAGTCAGCTCAAGTCCATTTCTTTCTTCAGGCAAAACTTTGTCATTTTTTTTTCTTCTTTTTTTTTTTTTTTATGAGAGCTGCGTATTCATATTCCCATGCAGGTCAGACTGGTTGGAGAAGATAATACTTTCTATTAGCTATTTTAGGGAAGGCCATTTACATAGCTACTTGACACAGTCAACTGATACAGTCATTTGCCTAAAGTAAAGGCTTCTCTCTAGTGCCCTTTATGCAATGGTTTCTTCACAATAGCTTTGCTCACTATATTCTTTTTTTAAGTTCATGAGCACACTATCCTTTCTATACTGTTGGGTTTATGTGTCCAAGTTTTGGTCATGAGGCTGTGAGGAGCCACCAGGGCTGCCCCGTGAAGGACATAGCCTTTTCCAGATGGCTCCAATACATCCTCGACATGACACAGCTGAGTCTGTCAGACAAACTGGTGATGCTTCTGTGATAACATACTTAAGAAAGCGTGAAAAGTGCATATAGTGAGGAGTGAAAAAAAATGGAGGTCCACAGGGGAGGAGAGATCCACCCTGCAGCCTGTGGAAGACCCCAAGTCACAGCAGGTGGAGGGAGATACCTTAAGGGAAGCGACAGGCGACCCAATGCAGAAGCCGATTGCTGATGGGAGCTGTAGCCCATGGGGGATCTATGCTGTAGCAGTGTTTCTGATGGACTGCACTCCATGAAGGGGACCTCCACTGGAGCAGGTATTGAAGAACTGCTGCCCATGGGAAGGAACAGTTCATAAAACACTGTAACCCTCATGGACAAACCCCATGCTGAAGCTGGCGGTAATGTAAGGAAGGTCGAGTGGCAGCAGAGTGTTACAAACTGACTGCAATCCCCATTCCCTATCTCCTTACGCCACTCAGAGGGACAAGATAGAAGAATCATGAACAAAGGAGTGACATTGGGCCTGGGAAGAAAGAGGGGTGGAGGGAAGATATTTTTTGTTTTGTGTTTTTCTTTGTTTGCTTGTGGTTTGATTTCCCCCCCCCCCCCACCGTCTTGCTCTATTTTTAGTGGAAAAAATAAATTCTCTTTCTAGTGTGATAGTTGTGATGGTAGTTGTTGAGTGATCTTCCTGTCTTTATCTCAACTCATGAGTATTTCCTTCACATTTTCTCCCCCTGTTGTGTTGAGCAGGGAGAGTGATAGAGTGGCTTGGTGGGCATCTGGTAGCCAACAGAGCTTAATCCAACACACCTATCTTCTCTGAGCCTTCATCATAGATATTTATTGATTGGTCACACAAATAAAAAGGAGATCAGTAATCATTCTATGATGTCCCATAACTATTGTCTGTAACTAGAAGATTGTTTGGCAGTTACTTTGGAGTGTTTGGCTCCTTCTCTGTTAATAGTAAAGTTCCTTTAGAAAATGCACATAAAGAGATATAAAGTAGGTAGCAAAGTATAAACCTAGAGATAGTTTCTGTCATGGATGAGACAGAATCAAATGTCAAAGAGAGAAGAACTGACAAGAACACTTTTGTGGCAGTGGGACTGTGAAGAAAATAAAGAAACCAGCCATAATGCCTTAAAAGCTGGGGCTTTTACTGTATTGTAAAATGGATTCTTTGCCTCTTTTTTCTTTGAGTCATCTTTCTTCTTCCCAAGACTCCTTGAGAAAACTCTTATCTCCCTAAATTAGTAAGCAGGACTATGTGAAACCCTGCCTTATTGGTCCTTTGCTAACCCCTTCCCCATTTGTTGTTAACCCTCGATTTTTATTGGTTGTGACCAAAATCCCATAAAGCCCTTCAAATACCACTGACCGTGTGAATAAACACTCTCTGCCTTCCCCTCTTTCGGTCTCTGTGTGTCTCTTCCCTGGGACATCTCGGGGACCACGTGGCTGGGAGGGAACGGGAAGGGGGAGCGTTCCACCCAGCTGTCACACACTTTCTCTGTGGCAGCATGGGAAAACATTTTTTCACTTTCATCATTTTTTGACAAGTGCTCAGACAACCCATCGTCACTAAAAATATTAACAGTATGTCACAAAGTTAATAGAAACTCTCCACTCATTCAGTGTGCAAATCAGTTGGATGCTGTAGTGTGCTAACTCAAACAGCAAGATAACGTATGTGCAAAAATGCAGAAAATGGGCAAAGTACCTAAATTCTCAGTAAAATAAGTCTCCACTACTCCTTCCCTTTCACCAAAATTAAGATGCTTTCAAGTTAAATTTCCACTTCTGGTGAAGTATATTCTTGAATTGCAAGTACATCTTTTCTGCTGTTTTCAGTTTCTGCGTCTGTTTACATTTGCAACTCAGATGTTTGGCCAGGACTTGATAAATTTTCAATGTCCTTCCTTCACATTAAACCAGCTGGGGTTCTGCTTAGCAATGTCGTAGATATTATTCATTTTCAGGGGTTATTTCTCTGTGTCATGATTATACTTTATAGGAGTTATCTTCTATGTGATTCTCAGCTAATTGCTTGGAAACAAAGCTTACATTCTTGATAGCTTTCAAGAGATGAAATACTGATTTCCATTAGTGAGTACACATACAGCAACAGGCACAAGACAGTATCAGCCAATAATTCAGATAATAGCCATAACAATCATCACCCCCCACAAGGCATATAAATTACTTTAAAATACAGTAACTTTTAAGACATTTTTGCATAAAAATATTAAAAGTTCTAAAACAGATATCAAAATCAGTTCTGTCAAATGTATGCTACTCCATTTAAATTTTGATACTTTGTCAGAGTATGAGACTATTCAAAATTGGGTTAAGTGTAAAATGACTCTGTGCTAATTTTTGATGTAGAAACATTTATGAATGGGTTTTTTTGCATATGAAAAGTATTTGTGCATCTGTCTTAGAATATTTCCTTGATTTATGTGCTCATGAAAATACATATATGTAGACATAAATATATCCTGATACTTCCTCTTCCCCACATTCCCCTATTTAAATTTTAGAAGTTCTTTGATAACTTAGACTCTGATAACAAAATACTAGTTCTAGCATCTAGCATCAGCCTGGTTTTGGTGATATTATGTTCATCAAAGGTAATTTTTTTTTTTTGTTTTTGTTTTTTTTTGTTCTCAAAGTGGTATTTTTCCTAAAATTACAATGGAAAATATTTATTTCCAAACTTCATTCATGAAAGATTGTAGAGTGAATAGGTGTCCTTATCATGAGCCAGCATCAGTTCAATTATATCTGCAAAAGACTTTAAAAAACTGGCTGAGTACCAAGAAGCTACCTTAAGATGTCATCCCACAAATGTCCTAGTGTTCTTATTCTAATAAATTTTCTTATCTTTTTGTAGGTATACACCACAGAGTCTTACTGTATCTGTACAGCCCCTTATATCATTAGTTTTCATGCAATAAACTTCCATTATTTTTTTTTGTTACTAACCGCCTATTCTTTCATTATGTTTTCTTGTTCTGTGAAATGGAACCAGAGAGTAGCATAGTAGTTATCCTCTATAACAAAACCTCTGAAAATACCCCAGCAAGCAACAAACAACCACTCCCTAAAGGGAAAAAAAAAAAAAAAAAAAAGAGACTAAGAAGGGAAGTGATTGATAACCTCTCCAGAGAGAATATAGTGGTGTTTCACACAGAATCAACTTACCCAGACTAGATTTTTAGCAGCAAAATGAGTTTATCCTTATCCTTTTAAAAATATCTTGAGATCTCTTAATGAACATTAGGTACCAGGGCACTAATACCAATTTCTAAAGTAATTTCTATCTGTCAAACACAGTTGTCATCTTGGTAAAACATGATACTACTACTTCCCAGAAAAGCAAATCCCTGTGTTTACAATGTGAAGACAAATCATTCTGATGTGAAACAAAGACTAGAACAGTTCTTTGAATAGAAATTTGCACTGATTAAAAATCCTGTCTTTATGAGCTCTTATGGACAAACTATATTATATAGAAATATTGCCACATCCTTTAGAAATTCAGATCAAATTAAGACCAGTACAGTACTGAAAGATGTTTTACACCTTATTTAAATGTGATTTTATTAAACCACACAACTATTTTAACAACAGCTAAAGTAATTAAATACTGTACTAATTACAGCAATTAGGGGTGATAGCATTACTTACTACAGGGTTTTCTTATGTTTCTAAGAATAACACCCTTTATCTACCTGTCTTATGACTTAACCAAGATTAGCTAAACGGTATTCACATGAGCATTCAGTTTCTAAATATGTATTCCTGGTTTAAAAAAAAAAAAAAAAAAAAAAAGTGAGCACAAATATACAAATATGCTAGATATTTTGTTTCTTTAAGTAGACAGTTTAGCAATATTACACATTTTAAAAAGTTTGCAACGCCTACATCAATTGAAAATCCAAATTTCACAGCTCCATTCCCTAAGCACTCCATCTGAACTGGGCATGTTCTGGCCAGGTCTCAACAGATTTGCCTCATGGTATCTCTGTGTATCAGAACTATAAGCAGCAGCAAAAAGATTGTTCCTCTTGAACAACGAGTTGACAAGCCTGTATTTTTATCCAGCTAGCAAGAGAAACTGGATAGAGGAGATAAGGGTGCAAACCATCCCATTCAAATTAAATCATGATAAAAGACATTTTTACAGCTAGATGACTAGACAGAGATTAGAAGGGGTATAAGATCTCCAGTTTTAAGGAAAGCACAGAACATGGTGTAAATTGAGACTTATTAAAAAAAAAAAAAAACAAAAAAAACCCAAAAACACACATAGGATTCTGGTGTCTAATTTCTGGAGAGCTATTCAGAAATCTATGATTAGAAGTGAAGGGAAAATAGAGATGTGTGGAAAGGCCAGGTAAATATGGATGGGTATAACCTGATAAGAAACCATAATATTGTCACAGACCTGAGATGGTCTCTGTAAAATAAAAGGATTAATATGTTGCAGAAGAAGCAAGATTAGATGTAGAGCCCAGAAATGAAGCTTTTATTAGAAAGCATTTGAGTACTAATGAAAAGACACAAGTTAAGGTCAGAAAGCAACAAGCAAGCCAGTCTGAATGTAGAATTGTGAGGAGAGGCAGTGGAATTTAATGGGCAAGCTCTTAGCAGGACAGTCTTCAGCAGCATGCAGTTTTTATCCATTAAGGAAAGAGATTAATTGTGTGATGAAGCATGTGTGTCATTTAATAGTTTTTGTTGATTGAAAGCTTATAGAATTCCTGCACAAACACGGTAATAATAAGTACAACTACATAAGTACAACTTCAATAACATTCAGCATGGGTACAAAACAGCACATAATAACTGGCAATAATGGCCATAAGATAGTTAATGAATGGTAGTAGAAAATCTAATCATATTGATCTTATAAAATAAGTAATTAGATTATGTTGGGGCAATTGTATAAGTGCTGCAAACACAAAATCATATTATCATTAAAATATCAGAAGAATAGTGTTATGTTTGTTTCTCAGTTTGGTGATAAATGGTTACTGTGTCCTTGGCCATCATATCTTCTTCCTGAGAATGATCCTCTGGGGAGTCAGGTCCTCAAAACTAAGCAGAAATGGCCATTTGTTCCTTCTGCATCTGACAGAACCACATCATTATCCCACTGTTTTAATATGTTCTACCTACCATGTTAGCTCAGTAGTGCATTGGTTCAGTTGTAGTCCACAGATATTCCACTATCTATAGCTAAAGTTTAACCAGCATTTCAATTAGTCCATGTCTATATAATACCAAATACATTTGTATTAGCAAATGCAACACCAAGGTTTGTCTTAACTTCAGTGGTTACCTTTCCCCTGCTATGGTGGCTAGCCACATGCTAAGGTGCATCTCAGATCAGCAGTTCCCTTTTCCACAACAGCAGTATACATTAAGGTCTTTTATACCATCCAGCATCATCAACTCCCTTCTCTTACACAGATTTCAAGCCTTTTTGGCATTATTAGGTTTAAACAGGCAGTACGAAACTGGGAACAATGGGAACAGTAGGAATAAGGGAAATATTAGTGTGAAGTCCAAAAGAAAAAAGCGTGTTCTGACTATTTACGAGAATCACAGAATCACAAAATAGGTAAAGTTGGAAGGGATCATTGGAGGTATTTTAGTCCAATCTCCCTGATTGAGCAGGGTTCCCTAGAGCATGGATTTTTGATCAGAAAATCTCCTAGCCCATCCTGTGGAATTCATGATCCCTGCATGGGGGAAATTAGTCTTGGGGCAACAACTAAATTACACTTTACAAAAAGGATGAAAATTTCCTGCTACAGTAAAAGAATCATGTTGCTTTTATGACAGAAGTCTGTGAGCTGACAATATTTAGGACTGATAGAGAGTTTGTAACAAGATTATTACAACTGTTTTTCTGCAAATAAAATACTATGAAAATATTACTTATAAATACATTTTGTTAAACTTATGAATTTTGGCTAGCTTTTTTTCAGAGACAGATGGTGATCCTTTCAAAATAAAAAAATGAAAAAAAATAAATCAGGAGTTATTTGGCCAAGCCACTTCCCTATAATCCTTTGACAGTTTTGCAGTTTCCAGCATCTCATTTTGGGTTTTATTTTCTTGTTTGTTTGCATTTTCTCAGTGTCGTGGTTTAAGCCCAGCTAGAACCTGAACACTTAGTCATAACACTGTGGATTCTCCATTACTGTAAAGTTTACTTTAAATCGTAACTCACACACTTATATCATACTGTATTTACATGCTGTTCTATTTTTGTCAGGTACTCATTAATCAGTGATTTATACTTTTTTATACCGAGTCCAGAATTTCTAATGCTGATCAGAAATCATCACTTTTACTCCTTCTGACTAGAATTCATACTGGCTCTGAGAGAACTGTAAACAGCTATGAAGCGATTAATAATGTACCCCATGTTGGAGTAGAGTGTAGAACAAGAGGTATTTGAGGGTTCAATGATCAATATAATCAGACTCAATATGAACACAAATTCTCTGCCTCAGGGAAAAAGAAGCCCCTCAACATATGTGAAAACTGAATTCTAAATTCAAATGGGATGCAGAATAGCTTATACCCTAGGGTCTAGAATATCCCACCAAGGAAACCAGACATTAATAATTGGAACACTTAGAAGCATGTTTACAAGAAATGACTGCATGCATCAAGAGAATATTCTGGTCTTTGATTTTAGAGTCCAGTGGTGGAACTAAATCAAAATGCTCATACCATGTCCCCACTGAAAATGAACAGATGGCGTTGTCCTCTTGTGCCATTAATATTTTTTTGCACATACATTTCAACAGAAAACTGCTATCTCCTTATTCCCCTGGAAAATAAAAAAAATCAGGAGTGGGCATGAGGAAGGTGGGAGCAGGGGAAGGGAGAAAAAGAAAAGACTGTAAAACATGAGAAACAGTGTAAGTCTATGAAATTTTAAGAGTCAGTTTCTTAGTTGGTGGATTATTTGGCTATAAATCACTGAAGTTTATTATAAGAGCAGTTTATTAACCTTGGATCACTTTTTTTTTTTTTTTTTTTTTTTGGGTGACTAATTACTGGAAAATAAAAATGTAACTGAAACAATATTCTATTCTCAGACACAAAATATACCACCTTATTGTTGCCCATCTTTACAAAATACAACTAAACTATAAAATGACATAGCTGTGCAATAAGTGTTACATCTATAGCAGCATCAGTCAGGCATCATTTCTCCCCATGTTTATGCTATCTATCTCATTCTTTTTTACATTTATTTCCTCTCTTTTCAAGTCTTTCATCCTTTTAATATCCTTTTATCATCATATACAGACACCTTCATTTTCTCTAGCTTTCCTCATTTTCCCAGTCCTTCTGCTGTTTGCCCATCCCCACAAGAGCCATCCGATCAGAGAAAGAAGGGCTGAGAAAGTAGGGCCTGGGGTATCTTATACCAAGTTAGCATCCCAAACATAAAAGTTGTAATACTGTCCTTCCTGCTTTGCATGAAGAACTTCTGGGTGAATTTTATGACTACAGATTTAATGATCAGAATGAGGAAATCTCTTCAGATCATATTTTAAAAGAAAAGGCTGACTTTGAAGTTTCTTGAGAAGAAGAAAAGTCTACTAATGATAAAATTTATCTTGTATTTTTTTCAAAAATTCATACCTTTTGATCTTTCAGTTGATGCAATTAGTGTGTAATGAAGGAGACATTTTCAGTAATAGTAGACTAGATTGTGAGTAACCTTCTCTTCTTTTAGAATCTCGTATTATACTAGTGACTTAATCTTCATGTACTCTGTGGTTTTGCCTAGTATTTTATAAATATATTTTCATAGATATTTATGCCAGGAATGGATAGTGGATCATCAAAAGTGAACAACTGGGTACTCCGGGCCCAAATATGTACATTTAACTAATCTTGCTCAAAAAACATTCTAACTGCACTCTAGCTTTTCAGAAGATGAGGATTTCAGTACTTTTTTTAATTTCAAAGTAAAAACATGTCCTTCATTATGTCCTTCATATATAAAGTTTTTAAAATTGAAATATTATTTTTGACCTTGTGAAGGGTTGCAAAAAAAAGAAAAATTGGCCAAATGCCAAGAGCCAAAGGGCCCAGGACAGAGACCCCTAAGGCCCCTCCTGGCCACGGAGCGGGGGGGAGAAGAGTGGGGGAAGGAAAACCGCGAAACCGAACTTCAGTAAAACTAAAACAGTTTATATGTGTATATACAGAGAAG
>JAWWEE010000040.1:16929033-16995967 GCA_035221455.1 Xenops minutus | reverse complement strand
CAATGTCCTTTCAGGTAGTTGTAGAGAGTGATAAGGTCTCTCTTGAGCCTCCTTTTCTCCAGACTAAACAACCCCAGCTCCCTCAGACATTCTTCATATGACTTACTCTCTAGACCCTTCACCAGATCCATTGCCTTAATCTGAACACACTCCAGCACCTCTATGTCTTTCTTGTAGTGAGGGGTCTAGAACTGAACACAGGGTTCAAGGTGCAGATTCACCAGTGCAGAGCACAGAGGGACAATCACTGCCCTAGTCCTCCTAGCCACCCTATTGCTGATACAAGCCAGGATGCCTTTGGCCTTCTTGAACACTTGGGCTCACACTGGCTAATGTTCATCCAGCTGTTGACCAGCACTCCCGGATGCTTTTCCACTGGGCCATTTTCCAGCCACTTTTCCCCAGGCTTGTAGTGCTGCATGGTGTTCTTGTGACTGAAGTGCAGAACTTGGCACTTTGTCTTATTGAATCTCATGCTGTTGCCCTCAGCCCATTGATCCAGCCTTTCCAGATCCCTCTGCAGAGCCTTCATACTCTCCAGCAGATCAATACTCCCACCCAGCTTGGTGTCATCTGCAAACTGACTGAGGATGAACTCGATTCCCTCATACAGATTATAATTGTGCATCTTAAATTCTTTGACTGGGAATACAAAAAACACATTTCAAAAACGGAAATTAAAATAATAGAGGCCTATTACAATGACCTGTTTTTTTTTATTTTATTTGCTCTCTTCTCCCTCCATTCTTAATCTTTTCAGTGATAGAAAAATTTTAACTTCTTGAATATTTTAACAATTTTTGTTTAAAAAGCCATTGAAACAAAGCAGAAATTGGTCTTTTTTTTTTTTTTCCCCCTAGTAAGATCTTATAGCTTTGGGGTTTTTTTGTTTGTTTGTTTTACGTCTTTTTTTTTTTTTTTTCCTGATAGGTTGCTAGCAGGAGAAATAGTCTCATTTATGTACATATGTTTCTTTCTTTTTGCTTAGAATGATTGCAAAAAAATGTTTGCTATGTTGTCTGTAATTTGACTGCTCTGTAACACTACTTTTTCTTGAATACCTTTGTGGGAATTTTTAAATTTGTTGCAGTAAGGGGAAGGAAAAAAACTTTCCAGGACAACTTTATGTGGATAAAGTAGAGAAGAGTTCTTATAGGATTTTGGGGGTACAGAATATACAGGAGTATAAAAAGAGTATAAAAACAGTACCACCCGTGTTGACAAGTAACAGATAAAAAAGACCAGTGCTAGGTTTGAACTCGGCCTCAGGAATACTATGTGAGCCCTTTTTCCAAGCACCACCACTTCAGAAACACGCAGAGTAAATTAATCCAAAAGGCATCCCTTTCATTCCTGGCTGTACACATAGCCAGCCAACCCGGAGCCACTCTGCCATGTCTTACAGAAGCAAACAAGGGACAACTATCTGCCCCTCCCGGGTAAAAGACCCTTTCACCCACAGGCTGGGAAACTGACTCTTGCAACATCTGG
Organism: Xenops minutus; assembly: GCA_035221455.1. NCBI lineage: Eukaryota > Metazoa > Chordata > Aves > Passeriformes > Furnariidae > Xenops > Xenops minutus. The sequence goes on along the minus strand of JAWWEE010000040.1, from coordinate 16,994,476 downwards.
GCCCAAATCAGCTCAACTCCCAACCCACCATAAACAAGCTTTTGCAGCTGCTCCCCTGCAGTGCTCATCTACCCCCATCAGCTCATGCTGGTACCCAGTTCCCATTACCAGTCTCGACTTCCTTCAAGCAGGACTCGAGGTTCTTGAGGTCTTGCCCGGAAGAACAAGGGAGGGGAAACATCTCCTCCCCCCCTAACAGCTGTGGTGGGGAATGGGCTCCTCCAGTGTCCCCCGGCCTCCCGGGGTCCGGGGCATTGCGAAACCCCCACGTGGGCAGGAGTAAACAGATGCAGCAAAGCCGAGACTGACTGCTGGTAGAAAAAGCCTTTAATTGCATCTGTGAAGGGTATTTAAACCCCTCGGGCGGGGTCTGGGAGGTAGGATGTGCTTGGGTAAGGGTTCAGGGGGAGCGGTGTGGTTTGGGGGGCACCAGGGCCAGTAAGGGAGCAGGGGGACCAAACCCAGTGGGAACCCAGGAATGGGGAGTGACAGGGGATACATCCAATAAGGTCGGCAGGGGGACGGGGCTGGACACCCGGGAAAAGGGAACACTGTTTTTACACGTTTGCAGGGAGTTCTAGAGATTACAATCTAATCAGGGGAAAACCCGTACATAAAAACGCAGGTGATGTTGAATTATAAAGTCTCTGGTCCTTTGGGAGTTGTCCCAGTGCTGGTCCTGTCTTCAGGGGCTTCTTCCTTCACAATGTGCAGTGTGGATAATCCTCTGTCTCTGTTTCACGTGTACTGTGGCAAAAGTCTTTTCCCAACACTATCATGTGCATAATTCCATTTCAAATAACTTGTAATTTTTCCTAGGACAAAAATGAAGAGTTTAATTTTTATAATATAAAGTAAAATGTGCTCAAAATATCCACAAAATTAGGGCTTCAGAAAATCCTTCCCTTTCACCTAATTTTTTTTTTCCAGCCAACTACTTGTCATGATTTACTTTTACCAAGGAGGAAGAAAGATTTTATGCTTTCCTGCTCACGTATAAAATGTTGGAATTAGCAAGACATGAATGGTTTCTCACAGAAAAGTCAATTGCTTTTCTTAATTGCTCTAAATTAATTTTATGGCCTAATTTCATTTTTCCTCCCAAATTCCGACACATTTATTTCTTAGAAATTACCTAAGTCTGTAAGGTTCAAGCTATAGGACTCAATTCTTTGTCTTGCAGACCTCTGTCCATTTCTGATATATCTGAGGTAGCTCACTCCCTGGTCTTGTTTGTTTAAAACTGATTGTTTAGAACATCTGGTAAATTGCAATATTTTTTTCCATTAAAGGTTATAATATTTTGTTAATTCAGAATTTGGTGGCTTTTCTTTTCTTTCTTTACAAAAAAATATTCCCATTTTTCCTAATTTAGAATTTCTTGACATGAAAATAAAACATTAAACACTTTCAAACTTCTCCAAGGAAAACTTTGGTCTATTTGAGCTTATCCTTGTTATCCATCAGTCACTCAATCTGCCTTTATTTTAGGTACAGTAACACACTGGAGAATGATACTCAGACTGCCATGCATAATAGCTGTTAGTTAACAAGAAAAAGCTAATCTCAGCTGATGAATTTTCACCTATGATTTATGTCTACTTAGAGAGTTTCTAATAACCTCAGGGACTACGTGTTATTGCTTCAGGGTATATGCTTGAAGTCTAGGTCTCTGTGTTTTGTGCTGCTGTGTCCATGATCACTCTGGAATAAAATGAATGTGGGTTTAGAATAAAATAATAGCATCAACAACTGAATTTTTATGCTGTGTAGCATAAGAGAGGCTAATTACATTTTTGTGACTTAACAATTTACCATGGCCACTGGCTAGGCAAACTGTTATAAATAGATCAAAGCTGTGTTACTGAATCAGTATCCATACAGTAAAATTAATCGTAGCTACAGTCTTTGCAACTTGCACACAAATGAGGAATACACCTGAGGGAGGCCACAATGTTCTTATGCAAAACTGGAATTGTCCCTCTAGCTATACAATTGTTACATGTCAAAACCTGCCCCGACTCTATGAAATGTCAAGAGACATGTGAGGGAGCTCCCTCTAGAACTTTTCATCTGTACTTTTCCATTAAAAGAAACATTTTGTGTCAAAGTGAATAGTGGTAGTAAGTATGTCCTATACTTAAAACACTGTTAGTAACAACAACAATTTCTAAAGTCTGATACATGTTTTTTTTTCTCTTTTTCCTGCTTAATACAGGATGTCGAGCTACATAAAGAGTTTGACATTTTTTGGGTGGTAATGCATAGACAGAAGAACAGAAGACAGTGGATACAAAATGGTAAATACCTCCAGAAATCTTGATGACTCTGTGAGAGTTAAAAAAAATTGTATGTATGCTACTGTTTATTAGAAGAAAAGAAGCAACTAAGCAACTGTCATGTAAACAGTGATTCCGTGGACTGCTATTAATTGAGCTTCTTTTTCAGCACAAACAAGAATAAATTCTATTGTTAAATAGATACATTTGAGTGAATTCTGGTACAGGCTCATTTTCCAAACTATATGTGTTGACATCTGTATTAATAACATCATTATTAACAATTAGGATGAACAGCAGGCATTTTCACAACTCACATGAAAATTTCACAATTTTTTTTCTGAAAAAAATAGTTTTTATTTAATCTAATACATATTTGTAGAAATATCAAGATCTTAATGTTTTGCATGTAAGTGTGCCAGCTTTAAGTTTTCTCCAGGGAATGAATGACAGAATCAGACAATAGTTTGGGCTGGAAGAGGTCTCTGCAGATCATTTTCTCCAACCTGTTCTGCTAAAACAGGTTCACCTAGAAGAGATTGCACAGGATCTTTGTCCTGGAAGTTTTAAATATCTCCAGAGAAGGAGACTCCACAACCTCTCTAGGCAACCTGTTCCAGTGCTTTGTCACCCTCAAAGGAAGGGGTTTTTCTTATATTCTGGTAGAAATTTCTGTTTTTAATTCTGTGACTGTTGTCTCTTTTTCTGTCACTGGGAACTACTGAAAAGAGTCTGACCCCATCCTCTTGATTTCCACCCTAATAATATTTGTGTGGCTTTATAAGATACTCTCTCCATCCTCTCTTCTCCAGGCTAAACAGTTCCATCTCCCTTATCCTTTCCCCTGTATGATCCAGTTCCCTGATGATCTTGATAGTCCTTCACTGTACTCTCTCTAGTAGTTCCTTGTCTTTCTTGCATTGAGGAGCCCAGAACTGGACACATTACTCCAGATGTGGCCTCCCCAGGTCATAGTAGAGGGGCAGGATAATCTTCCTCAACCTGTTGGCCACACTTTTCCTAACACGCCTCGGGATACCACTGGCCTTCTTTATCAAATGGGCACACTGTTGACTCATGGTTAACTATTGTTCACCAGGATTCCCAGGTCCTTCTCCACAGGGCTGCTTTCTAGCTGGCCAGTCACCAGCCTGCACTGGTGTGTGTGGTTATTCTTCCATGGGTTCATGACCTTGCAGGACCTTTTTGAATGTCCTTAGGTTCTTCTCCACCCAGCTCTCCAGTTCTCCAGATCTCAATGAGGCGGCACAGCTTTCTGGTGTATCAGCCATTCTTTCCAGTTTTGTATCTTCAGCAAACTAGCTGAGAGTGTGCTCTGTTCCCTGCTACTGGCCTTGAGGAACACCACTGGCTACAGGCTTCCAGTCAGAGTCTGCACCAGTGATTCCAACCCTCTGAGCTCTGCCATACAGACAGTTGTCAAATCACCTCACTGTCCACTCATCTAACCTGCCTTTGATCATATGTGTGAGGGTCCTATAGGAGGCAGCATCAAAAGCCTTGCTGAAATCAAGATACACAACACCCACTGCCCTCATCTACGGAGTCAGTCATGCCACCACAGAAGGCTCTCAGATTGGTCAAGCAAAATTTCTAAATTAGTGAATACAAGCTGCCTATTCCTGACAATTGTCTTTGTTGTCTACATGCTTAGAAAGTACATCAAGAATGAGTTGTTCCATGACCTTTCCAGGGATTTATGTCACACTGACTGACTTGTAGTTCCCTGGGTCCTCCTGCTCACCCTTTTTGAAGACTAGAGTGACAATGGCTTCCCTTCAATCTTTAGGCACCTCTCCTGTTTTCCATTGCTTTTCAAAGGTGATGGAGAGCGGCTTAGCAATAACAGCTATCAGCTCCTTCAGCTAGTATTTCTTCTGTAGGCCTAATGAAAAATTAGAAGGAACAAGGTAACAGGATATTATCTTCAATTTTACTTTTTCTTTTTGGTTATTTGATTGGTTGACTATTTTGTGGTGAATTTCTAAATTAAACTTCAGGCAAAAAAAACCCTTAAGAATGTTTCTTCAAAAATTTCAAGCAAAACATTTAAACTTTCAATGAAATTTGGGCTGTTCAGAGGCAAATAGAATGGTACATCATAAAGAAGGCTTCTATCTCAAAAGAGGACTACAGCACACAGATAAAGCTGTAGGGTTAATTTAACATTACATTGAAAATTTTTGAGATAAAAGCTGCCTCATCGAAGTGGGGAACCTGAGCTCATGACTGAAAGATAAAAAAAAAAATCTAGTAAATCTACCCAGGGCAGCAATATGGAGGAAGAGGCCTATCCAGAAGCGAGCACACTTTGGAAGACTTTTTTTATCCATATTTACACCGTGGCAAATGTTAGCGTATATTTACTACAGCAATTTATGGTGAGCTTCAATAAACATCACTGGGGCCTAATTTTTTTAATGGTAGTAGGTTTTCATAGCACATATTTCGTCCTGAGAAAGAATCAGTGTGCCAATCCAAATTAATCTCCATCTTTTTTTAAAAAGGCTTGCTAACACATGTCAATTAATAAGCAGAGAGCTTATAATAATTGGCACTTAACACTTCTATTATGAATAAGGTTGTTCACTGTTAATGGAATGTAATAGATTGTAATTCTGTACTTTAATATTACCTGCCAAAGCATACCTCGCTCACCTTCCTTTCTGTCTTTACAGCAAATTACGTAATGCTTGACAATGATAACTAGACAAATGATTACACTTCACACATTCCTTCATTAGCTTTAGAAATACAGTGGCTATGAAGCACTTCTAGTGTTTTACAAAAGTCCTATAGGCTGACTTCACATAAATTGTCCACTTTTCCTGAGTGAATGCTTATTTTGAATATGAATTTTTTCACAGGATCAAAATAGAAATATTTTACTAATACAGAGAATTAAACACATTGAGTGTAGTCACTAGATAAGTGATATTTATATAGGCATTCTTGTCACTTCATATATGAAGGTGCCAAGAAACTTTTTTGTTTTGCATCAGCTGTTGTTAAAACTCACAAAATTATGAGGGGATCAAGTGCAACTGCCATTTGAAGATGACACCAAGTTAGGTGGGAGTGTTGATCTGCTGGAGAGTAGGAAGGTTCTGCAGAGGGATTTGAACAGGCTGGATTGATGGGCTGAGGACAATTGTTTGAGTTTCAAGAAGGTGAAGTGCTGCATCTGTAACTTGGGTCACAACAGCCCCATGCAGTGCTATAGGCCTAGGACAGAGTGGTTGCAAAGTGATATAGTGGAAAGGGACCTGAGAGTACTGGTAAACAGCTGGATGAACATGAACCAGCAACATACCCAGGTGGCCAAAAAGGCCAATTGCATCCCGGCTTGGATCAAAAATAGTGTGGTCAGCAGGACTAGGGAAGTGATTCTCCCCCTATACTCGGCACTGGTGAGAACACTCCTTGAGTAGTGTGTCCATTTCTCTGCTCCTCACTACAAGAAAGACATTTCGGTGCTGGAGCATGTCCAGTGAAGGGTAATGGAGCTGTTGAAGAGTCTGGAGAGTAAGTTGCATGAGGAGTGTCTGAGGGAGCTAGTCTTGTTTAGCCTGGAGAAAAGATGACTCAGGGGAGACCTTATCACTCTCTACAACTACCTAAAAGGTCAGTCTCTTCTTCCAAATAACAAGCGACAGGACAAAAGTAAGTGGTCACAAGTTGCACCAGGGGAGGTTTAGATTAGATGTTAGAAAAAAATTCTTCAGGGAAAAGATTGTCAAGCATTGGAAGAGGCTGTCCAGGGAAGTGGTGCAATCACCATCTCTGGAAGTATTTAACAGATGTGTAGATGCGGACTTACGGACATGTTAGTGGTGCACGTGTGTCATGGGAGAGTGAAAGGCTTAGGCAAAGTTATTAAAAAATCTTGCTTTTGAGTCATAAGTTGCAGAAAGGACTCCCTTTCTTTCTAAACTCCCCAGAGAAGGATTTAGGTGTGGCTGAATCCAATCTTAGCCTCATGCTGTGTCAGTTGTTTAGATTTAAGAAACTAAAGAGATGCGATTAAATCACGTTGTCCTGCAGGTTCTAATGATGGCAAAATGAATATATTTATATAAAATTAATTGTTTATTGTGACAAATTAACAGGTGAAGACACAAAATATCTTAATTAGAATAATTTACTACATAGTGCAAAAGCTGAAAATCTACTAGTAGGGTATTATATAACAAAGTAGTCAACTGCAACAAAGCAATTGTATCAAAGCTAGCAAAAGAAACAATCATGAAGTAGAGATTGATATAACTCACCATAGGAGATAGTGGGTAGATCTCTCTCTTTCCCTTAACCCCTGGGGAGTACACATGAAGAGGTGTCCCTACTACATGGGAAAAGCTTTACACTTCAAGGAAGTGTGTGGAAGGATTTGACATATGGAAGGTGGACTGGGCTTTTATAGTAATAAAGTGATGGACTTGTAGTCACAGATTTACAGGCCCACTAGCTTATCTTTCAAATCCTGCTTCAAAAAGCATGATGTGTATTCAAAGTCTTGTGAACCAGGATTTTTTTAGCATAATTTAACACCAAGACAGTATCCTGGTGCCAGCAGTTGAACTTGCAGGATAGCTTGCATGATGGCTTGCATAATATGCATATCAGGGTAGGGCTATACAGCCGCAACTTGACAGTGTTGGGTTAATTGTTGGATTCGATGGTCTTAGGTCTTGCCAACCTAAACACTTTATTAATTCTATTCAGGTGTAGATACAAATCTTGAAAGCACTGAGATTGAGACTAAGTTATCTCTACTAATAATTACTACTTCTTGTGTGACAGTTCTGGAGTTTGGAGAAACAAAATTGCCCCTAGGAATCACTGTACATGATCCTAAAGTGAGAATGCATAAGGTAAGTGAGAAGCAAATAAACACAACAGTCAGCTGAGGGATTGTTCCTGTCATTTTCTGCTGGGAATTAGCTTAGGACAGTTCTATATCAGAGGAAAAGATATACAAAGACAAAAAAAGAATGTTTGCACTCTTTGTACCTTAGACATGCACTGTATCACCAGACTTGTTTAACTGCGCAAAGCAATAACAGTTTTTCTTTTCAAGCTGGTACTAATTACAGTTTGAATCAATCTCTCTGCCACTGCTAGCAGTGAACTTTAAAATATGTTTGCTTGTTTGACTTGACAGCAGTGAATGCATTGGTTTCTTAGGTGCTTTTTTTCATTCCTGTTATACTGAAGTGCTTAAATAGATATAATTTTTTTTTTTTTTTAAAAAGAAGCCTTACCGCCATTCATTACTAATCTTGTTACAGAAAGTGTATGAAAACATTTACTAGCTAAAAAGTAACCCATCTGTCTTTCTGCAGATAACTTCTATGAATTATTAATCAAGAGAAAAATACCAGGATACTGGAACAAGGGTATATATTGCTCTCAAAAACTAGTGTGAAAGCTTCCTGCCCCCAGAATAATTACTGACATTGATTTCATTTGAAACAATAACAATTACTGTTAAGTAAGCCTCATTAGAATCCAAGAGGAAAGGAAAACATATGAAGTGTAAGCACTGAATCTTAATGTCATGAGTAATAAAAGTGTCTATATAACTCAATAGGGTTGGTAAGGTTATCTTCAGGTTTTTTATCAAACAGGATTCCCATTTCTGAAGATGTCAGTTTAGTTATTGAATAGTATAGAGCAGACGGATATATTATTATTTCAATCAGCTGTGATTCTGTGCTTCTTTTGAAGCTTTTTTGGTACACAAAGAAAACATCCAACAGACAACAGAAGTATTACCTTGAGAAAATTTCAGGCTATTTTTAACATTAGGAACTTCTACAGAAGGAAAATACTTTTTTTCTTTACCAAGCTTTTTATTAGCTACATTGCCATAGTTCTTAATACGCTAAAATTCAGAAGTCTTATTAGTAGCAGTGCACCGCTAATTAACAAACCTTATCTACTCCTAGACTTCTAGGAACAAGAAATAAATCACCAAATTACCTGAGCCTTGTCTATATTCTAGAAAGCATATGTGTGCTGTGTAAGCTGCAGGAGATGTCCCTTTATAATGGCAAATTGAGAAAATCATTTAAAGAATTAGAAAGAGATTGTTGTTTACGGCTAGCTTAGTTTGTTGATAATCTGCTACAAACAAACAGATAAAACTGTGGCTGAAAATGGAACACTGAATTTTTACCCTTTATATCAAAAATTAAACCCTATGTAACACTGAGATGGAGATCCCCAGATGTGTATATTAATATTTTCATGGTACATACTTACAAAGAGACTGGATTAAAAAGAAATAAAAATCACAGAACATTGTGAAACACTGTATAATCCTCTTGGCACTTTAAATTTTGGGTTGATTGGGGTTTTTGCTTGTTTGTTTGTTTTTTTCAATAAAAACTCAACAACCCCAAAACAAACAAAACCTCAAACAAAACAAAAACACAAAACAAACAACAAAACAAAAACCAGAAAAAACCCACCCCAAATGGATATGGTTTCCATTTAGCTATTCAGAATTGTTGGAAGGACTTTATGGATTCAGGCCAAGGTGTACGCTCTAGTTAGTAGTTGAGTATCTGACTGAACTGACCTACAAAATTAACTGCTTAAAAAAGTCTTTATTTAAGGTGAAGGAATATGATCTTTGGAGATGCCACTTACTGTGCTACATGATGTTGATATTATTATAACTGCGTTAAATTATGGTGTTTCAATTGAATGTAAAGGCAAGAGAATCAGCCTGTTTTCTCAGCATAGGAAAAGCAAAAGTGCTTAGCATTTTTGCACAGACTGCATCTTTAAAATGAGTAACCCCACTTACTGAAACTGTTTGCATCACAGACCAGTCTTGGAATGTGCAATATGGATCCTTTCAGATGAAACCAAATCAGCAGATAAGGCTGAGAAAAGGACTCAGTGTTTTCCAGCCAATAATTGTGGGGCTTCCTTGTTTCCTTGGCTGGTTTGGTTTTTTTTGTTTTTATTTTATTTGTTTGTTTGTTCATTTGTTTGCTTGTTTTGTTCCATCACAGAACCGGACCAGGGATAATTTGGAGTAAAAAACTGAAAGAGTGGGGATTAATGGTTCTCAGTACAAACTGTTTCCCTGTGCATATTCATTCACTGTGAATATTTATAACTTATTTATACAGGTGTAGGCAATGGCACTTTTAAGTCAGTCATCCCACATGTTCTTAACTATTAGAAATGATCTAAGTGTACATCTTGGTTGACATGGTTGTCCTTCACATTTCATACCTCTCAAACATGATGTCATGGTTGATTTCCTTTTGCATTATGAAGTGTATTTGGAATTCTGTTTCTTAAAATCAGTGTGCTTAATGGAATTATCATGGTTTTATTCTTCTTCATGGTTTCTCTTACATTCCCCCATGCTGCTGTGCCACAATGGAATAAAAGCAACAACAGCACACAACCAACATCAGTGTGTGTCATTTGTGTAATTGTCATGTCTTGAGGAGGAGGATGTATATCCTTAAGTTTTCATTTTTTAACCCTCCCTTTATTTTCAGAGCTATATATATATACAAATTTAACAAATTCTCTAATGTAAACATAACCCAGTATCACATTGTATTGAATGCAATGCTAAATAATGTGTGGTGTCTTACTGTGCAGACACAATGAGGTGAATTAAAACCTAATTGTAAATAGTGTGTGTGTGCATGCATGTATGTGCAGATATTTAAGTAATTAGATCAAGGGTAAAAACAAAGCTGTGAGATTATTTACTATTCTTTTAACGCTTAATATCTTATTAAATGAATAATACAGTTGATTTCTTCAACTTTCTTAAAAAAAAGGAAAATAACTTTAAAAAAGCTTTTCAGACAGTCATATGTAAACCTCAAGTTTGATATTTCACAATAAATATTAATTTTATTGAAGTCAGTGGAAGAACTCCAATTTAGATTTCAGAATTACTTATATGAATAAATATATTTAATTACAGAATAAAAAAAATCCCATTTTAAGAACACCTAGGGTTAAAATTAATTATTTTTACTCCATGCATGGTATTATAGGTTCCCATTCATGTGTTTATCTTTTGTTTATCCTTCTCTTAATATAAGAATATGAAGCACAGAGTTCTGTTGTGAAAAATACAGGAATCAGCAAATGAACTTGAATCAGTCAACTTCCTTATTTTCACCCTTTCAGTTATAGTTAGACCAGTGTCAAATACTGCATTATATTATAAATTATAATTTTGTTCCACAAGAAAAAGCTTTATCAAATAAATAATCTGGGGGGGTGCTAGTTATAAGCATAAGCTTGCCACAGAAATTTCAGATGTGTAAGCATTCATTAGTGTCTTAAAAGGCCAGATGCTGCTTATTCTCAGATAGCTGCCAAATTTTTTAATGTTCTTTAACTTTGGCTTTGTCATCCCTTCATCCGTTTTCCTTTCTTCCTGGTTGTGGAGTGACATCAGGATCTTATTTTCCTGTATGTTCAAAATAACTACAGAGTCAAGATTGTTTTGTGCTCATTGAAGCACCACAAATCTCTTCTTTCCAAAAGTATTTTGAAAAGATACAAATTTGGGTTCCTTTTTAGTGTCTGAAAATGGAATTAAAGATCTCTACATAACTGTGATACATTTGAAAATAATAATTAGTATCTGTCCCATTCTAGATCTACTGTGAAGGTGAGAATAGCAATAGGAGATCTGTCTAGGGAGCATTATAATTATTAAATCTTCTTAATGTAATAACATGATAGATTGAAAAGTATCATACACTAAAAAGTTGTCTTCCCTAGATATTTTTTAAAAATTGATACAACACTTGAGGGAAAAGAAATGCCATCTTTTCCAAACACAGAGTGTGATGAGAAGGATTAGAAAAATTAACCCATTTTTTCCTAAAATATAATTGGAATTTAAAAGAACTGTCTCATTGAAATATATGATTGAAACCTGATACACTGACAAGTATTCAACTGCAAATGAATTAAATTTACTTAATTCTTGGATTATTTAAAAAAAAAAAAAAATAGAAGCTTTCTTAGCCCTAGTTGTGTACATGGAAACACAGATGGATGTGTGTCTAAATCTGAAGAATATAAAATAACCAAAAAACAAAGTCCAATGTCTCTTTGCCATGTGTATTTATAAGTCTACAGTTCTAAGAGAACTGGGCAAGAACAGCAACGATTTTAAAGGAATATGGGCAGCATAGCAATGGCTGCCCTACTTTTTGCTGCTTTTGTTAAGAAGTGGAGCCTGTTACAGGCTTGTATGAAAAAAAAAAGAGATTTTTTTGAGGGGGTGGGCAGTTTGGGTTGTTTTTTCTTGGCTGGTTGGTTGGTTTGGTTTGTTTATTTGTGTGTGGGGGGGGTTGTTTGCTTGTTTTGTATTGTTTTGTTTTGTTTTGTTTTCCTTAAAGGAATGAAGCAGTACTGCGGGATACTGTAAGGATAAAGGAATTTTCTGGCATTTGTCACACAATCTTGGATGATAAACCTGACTGTAACATCAGGCTGTGTTGAATCCGAGATGCAGCAACTGGTGCTTGAGATAAGATACTATGCTATATTTTTTGCCTCCTAGCTGCAGCTGCTAGTCAATAGTTTAGCAGAACCTGTTCACCTCTACCCTGTAAAGGACAGAGAGTCATTAAAGGTCTCAGGCAGGAGTCTTGCTAAGGAATCAGTGCCAGAAAGTCTACTCTTCCCAGGTGATATAATGCTTTGGTGGTTGGGATTCTCCTCTTGGCAGACATTGAAACTTCACCATAGATGCCTAAGCAATGGATTAACTGTATTGAAATAAAGAAAACACAATGCTTTTCTGGTCAAGCATTGCTTAACTCTTAAACCATCTCTTCCATTCATTTCCTTCTATTATAGCCAGTATTAAACTCTCTTTGCGTTAACTATTTCATAAACACTGAGGACACAGAAGAGATTAAGCTTGCTTGAGATGGATGACTCTTCTCTTACTTTAGGCTCATTCAAGATCTAAATGTTTTAGCAGCTACCTGTTTGTCATCTCTGTATGTACATAGTAATCAGGCTGCTGCTGTTCTGACTATTGTTCAAAAATGTTTCCACATCTGGAGGAAAAAAAACAAAACAACAAACAAACAACAAAAAACAAGGGAAAAGGCAACAAAATAACCCCCCCCGAAAAACATACCCAAGCCTCTGAGAAACTTTGTCAGAAGTTGTAAAATTACATTTAAATAGATATTTTTTTTTTGTATAGTAATATTTTGTCTCTCTTTACCTGTTCCGTAAATGAAATGAAGCTTGAATATTTGTGAAGTTTTTGCTATCCATTGCTTCTTGCAACTGAAATATAAACCAGTTTATTCTGTCTGAAAACAAGTAAAGACTGTTACAGCAATTTTTGATCTGTGGCTTTACTCACATTTTTCAGTGAGAGCAGATTTAAGAAAAAAGGTGTCTACTTCTACTGAATTTTATGCAATATCTTTCTATTTCAGTTTTTCTTTGTTCTACTACATCTCTGTGAAGTAATCTTTAATAAACTCTTTGGTTTGCACACTATTTCAAAATTTCATAATTACTTTTTTTTTTTTTCAGTCGCACAATTAAATTCCTTCCATAAGTAGTGGCTCTTCTAAAGTTTCAAACCCTAAAAACCTGAAACTATATGAGGACATTTTACTTGATATTACCATGGAATTAAACAGCACAGGTGACAGCAGTCCAGTGGAGAATACAACATGATCAGATAACAAATCAAGTACACTGAAGACTCAAAATTAAAAACTCATTGGCATAATTAAAAAAAAAAAAAGAATTAATAATCTAGGAAAAAGGCTTTGTTAATACCTGAATGATTAATAATACACCCTTAGATCACTCTCAACAAAGGAAGCTGAAGCAAATCTTCAAGGAAAACGTACTGCTAAAAAACATGATGCCAGCAGTTATTGGGTAATTTGTTCTTCCATTTTGTTTAATTTAGTATACTTTTTCATTATTTTCTAGTTACATGTCTTAAAAATTATCCATTCTTTAGGTAAGTTATTTATTAGCTTGTTCATAGAACTTCGAATGGTAACAGGCATCCTAATTATATTTTTAATATTTTTTTTCAGACTATTGAAATGTAAAAAATTGATAAGTATTAGGAATGAGCTATGATTATACTAACAAGCCTCCCTGAAACCTCACTCACTTTGCAAGTTACATAATTATGTAAGGCATAGATAGTTCCTTTCATTTTAAGGGAATGTGAACATTACCTTGTCCCGTGTCCATCAATATCCAGCTTAGACTCTCCACAGTCTGACTGCCACCATCCCCTTATCAGACATCTTGACAGCATAATTGGAAATGGGTATCAGTAAGGATGGTAATGTGTCAGGGAAAGAAGAATTTCACCGGAGTCTTTCTTCACAACCTTTCTGTTAAAAGGTCATGCGTCTACAATCAGATGGAACAAGCATGTTCATTTGTTTCAACAACCCTGACAGTTGTTTCTAAGTTTCTTTTCTTGAAAACTGAAATTATTCCCCAGTCTAGTACGACCTTCAGTGATTTGTTTCCTTTTTAGATCAGTAATAGCATCATATTTTGAGTTTAAACTTGTCTTCTCATGACCAAATTTGATGCAAGGATTAACATCAGTTTTTGTTCAACAAAAATGTATGTAGAAAAGTATTGGGAATGACTGTTCTAAGGTCATAAAGTGTGTGATTTATTTGTCTATGTCCAAGCTGTTTGAAGTAATATAAGTATTTTCTTATTTTGTATAAACAAGAGATCTGAATTCAGGAGAGTTTTTCCGCTATTTCCTTTGTTTTCATTTATAATTTCATCAATAAGACTTTTCAGTGACCAAAAAGAACTATTTGCATGATTTTTTCTTCTTCTTTTTTTTTTTTTTTAATTCAGAATTAATGTGAAACATGTATTCTTTTACCTTTTCCTCCAGAATTTTTTATATCTCTATATGAACTATTTTTTTCATGAATTATTATAAAAATTGTCACTATTTTAGCAATTTGATTTATGTTTGCTGCACCTCTCTTCTGTTTAAATTTCTTTTCTGATGTTAGATGTTTATATATATTGGAATTCAGAATAACATGATTGTTTTTGTTTCTCATGTCAAGAAATGGTCACCTAACACTATTTGGATAAAAGTTAACTTGCATAATATGTCATATGCTTTCAATGTCATAACTAAAGAAAATCTGTTAAAATAAACAAATATTATCAACAAGTCAGCAGCAAGCTAGAAGTTTTCATCAAATCCAGTGACAGATGTTGCAATAATAATTTACTCAACATAGCAAAAACAAGCAAAGAAAATATTTACTCTGGACATCTAGTTTATATCTGTATTTCCCTTTGATATTGAAAATCTCTTCAGACTTTTCTGGTGTGGGTGATATCTGTGACACAAACTTCTGCAAAAACTCCATGCTGCATGTTTGACTTTTCTATTTCATTTATAATTAAAATGTTATTGAAGAAAATCAACAGAAAATTATTTATTAAATTTCACAATATTTTTTCAGACTCTACTTAAATATAAATATCAAAAATTTACTACTCTATAGGAATGGTTGAGACTAAAAATGAAAACTAATAGTTCTAATTCAAGAGTAGAATTGAAATTGAAGAAAATCTAAGCTTTTCTTTAGACGATTTGCTATAAAGAGGAAGCGAAAACATTAACCTAGGGATCCACCTACCCCTAATTTCTACTTTCTCCCTTTCTTTTTTTCTTTCCCTTTCCCTTTTTACTGTCTTTAAGTTATACAGGTTCTCAGTGAAACTAAACTTTGCTTGACTACTACAAAAAGTCCTATCTGAATTTCCTTGAATTCTTTATTAGCTACCTAATCAGGTATTATTATAATAGATATTTTGTCATTTTTTTCCCTTCTACTGTCTTACATGTTTTATGCTATTGTCATGGTTTAACCCCAGCCAGCAACAAGCGCCACGCAGCCGTGTGATCACTCCCCCACCAGTGGGACTGGGGAGAGAACTGAAAGCATAAAAGCCAGAAAACTCATGTGTTGAGATAAAACCAGCTTCATAGGGAAAGAAAAAGCTGTGAACATAAGCAAAGGAAAAAATTAAAAAAAAAAAAGGAATTTATTTGCTGCTTCCCATGGGCAGGCAGGTGTTCAGACATCTCCAGGAGAGTAGGACCCCATTGCATGTAGCAGTGACTCAGGAAGACAAATGTCGTCTCTCAGAATGTCTCCCCCTTCCTCCTTCTTCCTCCACTTTATATATTGAGCATGATGCCATATGGTATAGAATATCCCTTGGGTCAGTGAGAGTCACCTGTCCTGACTGTGTCTCCTCCCAGTCTCCCATGCACCCCTAACTTCTTTGCAAGCATGGCAGTACAAAAAGTAGAAAAGGCCGTGGCTCTGTGTAAGCACTGCTCAGTAATAACAAAAATATCTCTATGTTATCAACGCAGTGTTCAGCATAAATTCAAAACACAGCCCCATGCTAGCCACTGTGAATAAAATTTACTTTATTCCAGCCAAAATCATCTCAGCTGTCTACCAGGTTTTTTCTAGACATTATTCATCCAGGACAAAAAATTCTAATTTGTGCTTTATTTTTCTCCCAAACTATACAGCAACTTTCTCTTCACAATGCTTTTCATTCTGACTCTTCAGCACCATACAAGGAGTATATTTCACTGAAACCATTGATTTGCAAGGAAAGGCACCTTCTATACTTCACCAAGTCTGTTTAATGCACGTTCAATATTTTTGCCAAACACACAAGCAAAGCTTGGCCAGCTGTGGGAAAAAAATCACAAAGGCAGCAGCAGCAAATATATAAGAGATGGATACATGAGATATATGAAGAAGGTGGATATTATTTTCTTTTCAATGCTTCCCACAGCATTTGAAAAACAGAGAATTGAACGACAGTAATCTATCACATTGCATGAAACAGCTATCAGAGGGTATATGGAGAAAGAAGGATCATGTTTATAATGGGAAAACAGCAGCCAGAAGTTGAGATTTATAACCATGACCTAGCAAGGAGCTGCATAGATGTTGGCTTTCCTGCCTCTCTCACAACTAATATATCTGTAATGTGTTTTCCATCTAATTTTAGAGATTCAGCTGCTCATGGCTTGTTGCAGGATTAACCCTTGTATTTGGAATGGAAAGAGTTTACCAGTAGAGAAGAGAAAGGAAGGAGACAGGGGTCTAATCTGGCACCAGTGAGCAATTTTAAGAGCCTCTGGGAATAAGACTCATTATCAAATCTCAAGACAGAAAACATATACAAAATTTTATATATATAAAACTTTTTTGAATTACTGAATTGCTGTCTAGTTGCTGAATTAGGCAATAAATCTTCTATTAGTACTGCCTATTTTAAGAGACAATTTTTTGTTTGTTTGTTTTAAAGAACTAAAATTAAAAATTATTTTAAAAAAAAAATTAGTTGAATAACCAACACCTTGTAATGCTTAAGTCATGTCCCTGGTAAATGACTGAACAAAATATTGAATGAAAACAAACACAAACTCATTGACACACTTATAAATTTATTTGGTGACATGATAGACATTTCAGCATATGTGTGAAGAAAGCAGTCATGCCTTCTCTGCACAGGGAAGAAGAGCTAAAGAAAGCTTCTGTCTGCATTGTACATGGAGCATTGACATTTCAGACCATAACAGATCTAACTGTTCACTGACCTTGAAATGTGAGAGTCTCTCAAATGCTGCAAGAAATATGTAAACATGTTTGACTTCATATCATCTTGGTCTCCAAATTAGTTGAGTCAGACAATATAAATCCATTCTGCAACCAGAATAGCTGTCTTACTCCTATCTCAGCTGTAGTAGGTGAAGAGAAAGACGAGATGAAGCTGTAAATTAAAGAGAAACCAAATCACTTGTGAACCTTCATTAAATGAGGAACACTAGGAGAGAGGATAAAGTGTTGGAGATTTTCTAATATCTATTAGGTTTTGGTTTTCTAGCAAAGATCATTTGCTTGGTCATGATGGTGGTGTTCTAAAGACCAGAAGAAATCTGATGTGACAGACAAACCAAAGGATAAACTATTCTTCGTGATACAGAAATATCTGCTACCACACAAGGCAAGATATTTTTCCATCTTTAAAACAAGCAAATATAAACAAGTTTAAGAGGGAGATCTTTCTGGCAGATAAACCAGATCTTTAATGGCTTTTTATATTCTTGAGGACCTCTCCTGTTGGAAGGAAAAGGGTCTTGATAAAAACTTTAAAAAAATTGCTGTAGGGAACAGTGTTATTTGAGCTCAGAGTAAACAAGAGCTGATCTTTTTATGTTTTCACTCCTAACCACTCCAATTTTTATATCTTCGTATCAATGACTACAATTCTGAAATTGGTCTTCTTGATTGAATGAAAAGAGTAAACTCTGATTAACAGAATTAAACTTAACACTCATAAGTGCTTTATGAGTGATGAAGTCGATCTTGGTGGTCTCATTATAAGAAAGATTTATTAGACTTAAATGTTCGTTACACTAGTCATTCTTCACAATTCGTTTCTTTCTAAAGTGACAAACTACAGACTGGTCCCACAGAGAAACAGATCCAGTTACCAGTGTGGTCAGATTAGAATATTCTGTCATTTCAGTGAGTTTCCCTTGTGAAGGTCATGGTTCTGTGTTGTGTGTCTGCATTACACAGAAATTCAGAATTGATAACCAGATAGAATTTTTGTCGGTTTAAAAAGCTTATCATTAGGATTAATGTATAAAACACTTGTCTAGGTGATTTAAATGTTCTTGATTAATGTTGTAAGTTGAAGCATTCAGTGGAAAACTTGCACACAGTCACTGGATGACATCTTGAAGCGTAATATGTCATGTCACTCTCGTAGTGGAATTTTCACTCTTCAAAATAGCTACCTCACAGCAAAATGGACTATACGCAATTGGTGCAGTCTGGCTTTTGCAAGCACTTGGAGTGAAAAAGGTGTTTTTTCCCAACTTTGTTCTTTCTGATATGTAGGTCAGGATGATTTTATGATATGTGTGAAATACTCATTGCAATAGTAGAAATATTTATTAAAATTCTACTGATCCACAAGTTGCCATCTCAGGTCAATGGAAAGAAGTACGTGCTCCTACTACTAAAATCCACTTACTAAATAGGAATTCTACATTACTAGGCACATCTAGTTGTCTATGCCTAAAATAACTTCTAAAATTAGGTGAGGTGGAATCCATTCCTTTGACCTTGTTTTGCTCATCCCTGGTAATGTGAAAAAAAAAAAATAAAAAAGATGATTTCAGGTTCAAATCTAGAGGCTGAAGTACCTTATTTAAAGTGGCAGGATTGAACCTTGAACCTCAAACCTCATTTATCTGAAAAAAAACAACAACAAAAGTCAAAACTCCCAAATCCCAGGAATCTCAGAGCCTTCTAAGGGTGTTGAGACAAAAAACCAGGAAGAAAGATGTAAGCCATATTTATGTATTGAAAAGAATATTTGAGTGATGTCAGTTGCTGCTCCAGTAGGTTCATTGATGCCCTCTGCAAAGTAACAGCCATAAACATATATGTATATCATGGACTAACCATAAAAAAACAAACAACTTCTGCACAATGCACAGAGGCTTTCTTCAGTCTTGTTATCTTCTATTTTTACTTTTTTCTTTTCTTTTTTTTTTTTTTTTCCTGTTGTTTCATCAATTGCTAGAAGGCTAACTCTAAAGCTGGTTTCCACTCCAGAGACAATACAAGTAACAAGGATAAATGACAGGTCTATTATCTAGGACTTGAATCTTGAATTTCCATATTTTTAAACTGTATGTTGATTTTCTAAGTCTGTAGTTAATTTATTGTGGAAAATATTGAAAAAAGGTGCAAGCAAACATGCAGTTCATATTCTACTTTTCCATTAAATAAATATGAACTAGAGGTCACACATTTCAATACTTTAATAAAACAAAAGATTTGCACTTCAGGAGTTTTGTGAAAGTCATATGGAATATATAATATAAAATAATAAAAAGAACTTAGAAACCATATGAGGAAAACATCAGGGAAAAAAAATATAATCAGACAGTTGATAGTCTGTTTTGGAATAATTAGAACTCAGTAGCAACTTTGTAAGTTAGTGGAGTCTTGATTAAACACAGACTAAAACTTTATAGGTGTGAAAAAAGATCAAAACCCAATAACACATAAACTGTCTTCAGACTTTGAATGTCTGGTTTAAGAGAAATGCAAAAGTGAAAATCTGGAATGAAGTGTTAATGAAGCATAACTTAGTGGCACTTTGTTATTAGTACCTTCATACATCAAGAAAACTTCAAAAACTCACTGAAATTATATATATTGAACAGGTCAGTAATTGTTATTCCAATAATAATGTGTAAATTTTATTATTTCCTAAAATTATTTTCCATCCCCAAATGGATTAAATCAATATATGTCCTTACAGTGAAATAAAATCAGAGTAGTCTTAAACTACTGTAACTCTGAATGGCTCATATATGCAATGAGAACAGTGTCACTAAATCATCTGGATATTTCTGTCTAAGGATATGTCTAGTTTTATTTCTCAATCCTGACCATTTTTATATATAATGAATCATTGATAAATATTTTCAGAGTAAAAAAGTTTTAGATTAATGAATTGTCTTTTTCCAAGGGTTTGTTTCTGTCCTAGTTGAGAAGCTATTCCAGAATAATTTAACCTCTATTTTGGTTGTATTATATACTGTATTAATAAGGCAACTGACAGCATGTCAGACGACAAAAAAAGAGTTTGAAAAAAATCATCTTCATGTCCAGCTTCATTCATTCTTATGCTCTTTCAAAACAGAAGTCATTACAGGTTTTATTCAGGAGTTACTTTATAAGAACGCTTGAGTGGGGATCGGTCATTGCAGTGGGGTAATGGCATATTGTCAAATACTTTAGCTCCTCTTATATCTTATGCCACTAGAGCTCAATTCCGTGTCCCAGTTCCTGGCCATCCACCTACTTTGTATATCAATTTTCTCAGTTTTTTCTTCCTATGCCAAAAAACTTTTATAATTCTGGGAATAATTCCATCAGAAAGATTTCCTTATAGTCAAAATGGGTAAAACAATACTATTTTTAATATTTCCACCCTATACAACTCTTCAAGATTTTTCAAGCAACTATTGAACACTGGAAAACTCCCTAGTAACTCGGGTAGGCAACAGCAGGGCACTATAGGTATAAAACTTCGACATTTGCTATGAAGCTGAGGGATCTTTCCATTTAATGAGATAACTTTGTCCAAGCAGATGTAAACAATCAACACTGGTGACCAAGCAGTACACAGCTGATCCCAAATAGTATATTCTACCACACTTCTCTGTCCATATTTACCAAGTTTCCTCTTTAATGTTGTTACAATCCACTAATTGCAGGAAATTCTGATTTTATATCTCGGTCCACAAAAACAGAGAGGGGAAAAGGTTTGAGTCTACCCAGAGCGATATTAAGACACAAATGAGGCCAGATCCTGGTAACCAAAATGATAATTCACTTTTTTTCTCTATTAAGGAAGAGAAAGAAAGGAGGAAAATGGGAAAGTAGGAAAAAAGCAAATCATGATTACAAAAAGCAAGAAATAGTTACCACTGTGTGGATCCCGCAGCATCCCAAAGGTCTATCCATCTTCTGTGGTTCAGTGGGGAAAGCCCTGTATGAGCTTGCCAAACGAGCATTTTTATATGTTGGCAGAGTGGTACGGTTTGCAATAACATTTCAGCAGTCTTGCCAAAGCCTGGAGACTACTACAATGGCATGATCGCCCCTTAGTCATTTTGACCACTTCATATAGATGCAGATGTCTACGCATGGTACCCTTAAAGCCTACAGGTTGAAGCATGAGATGTTGCCTTATTTGGGCAAAAGGCAAATGCACAGTCTGTAGATTTTGATTAACTAACATCCTGTTATTGCAATGGTCTCCTGACTGCAAGTTCTTGTAACAGAGAAGCACCTTGCTTTCTACAGTCCAAGCTATGGCAGAATTTATGTTGCTTTACAGGAGTTCTCAGTTTAGGCAATGCCAGAACATATATTGTTTCTTAACAGTTCTCTACAAATACATAGTTTATAAGTGTTTAATTATATCTTTTATGATCTCAAAATATCTTTAACACTGTTAAAGATCTATGTGTTCAGTTCATGCTATTTATCTCTTATATTTGTATAAAAGAGTATTATATATATAAACAAAAATGCATTTATAGATATTATATTATACTTTATATGTTCTTATTGCACAATATCAGAGGCCCATGATGTATACCTCAAATAGTCCTCTTGATGCAGTACGGATTTTCTGTACAACAGTCTGCTATCTAGCTGCCTGTAAATCACAAAGTCCAAATTACTTAAGTTACGCAGATAGTATAATTACCCTTCATATTCTTCAGATCTATATAATGTTCCTTAATTCTGTATACACTCTAGTAGCAGATAGAAAATCATTGATAGATTTCTGGGTTTTTTTGTATTTCGGTGTTCCAAACTTTGATTTTATAATACCTTTATGATATATTCCATTTTCATTTTCATTTAGTTTTGAAAGATGAAAACAACCCCCAGTACTTTTCACTGCATACCAGTTATATATAATAGACTAAATTTCATCATGTTTGGCTTTTTCTTTAAAATTCACCATTAAACCTTACTATTTACTCTAAATTCTGGTGGATTTGTTACCTCTGCAGAATCCAATTCAAATAACATTCCCTAGAAAGGTCTGGAGTAATTTTCTCCACCGAGACCTCTCCTCAGAAATTGTAGTTTTAATCATTATCTCCAGACTTGCCGCTGGCTCTTTTTTAATGATTCATTCTTTACAGAGATCAGAGACTTCCCACATCTTTTAAAGTTATGGGATTTTAACCCAAATTAACAATTAAAAATTTCATATGCACTCTCAAAGTTCCTCCACAGAAGCAAATAGGCTCTACGTAACTGTACAGTGATATAAAACCAATGCCATTTCACTTTATTCTCTGTTATAAAATTTATGCAAGAAAATGAAGGATAAGAAGTTCCAGGAGCAGGTCCAGTGGAGGGCGACAGCAATGATTAAAGGACTGGAGCACCTCATTTACAAGGAAAGGCTGAGGGAGCCAGGCCTATTTAGCCCTGACAAGAGATAATTGACAGAGGAACTCATCAATGTCTATAAATGTCTGAATGACAGCTCTTGTCAGTGGTGCCAAGCAACAGGACAAGAGACAATGGGCAGAAACTGATGCACAGGAAGTTCCACCTGAACATGAGGAAGGACTTTACTGTGCAGGTGGCTGAGCTCTGGTACATGTCCAGAGAAGCTGAGGAGCCTCCCTCACTGGAGATATTCAAGAACCATCTGGACACAATCCTGTGCAATGTGCTCTAGGATGACACTGCCTGAGCAGGAAGGTTGGACCAGGTGACTCACTGTGGCTCCTTCCAACTGTACGCATTCTGTGATATGATATGCCTAAAACTTATACGTTCAGACGATGTGCACTGAATATACTGGAAAGGTTAATACCAAAGGGAAAAGTTTGCCTTGGGTGTTTGGAAACTTTATGGAAGACTTTGATTGTGGTATTTTTTTTCTCATTGACTTCAGTTATGGGTTGGGAGTACCAAAAAACTTGAAGTGCATCAGTTTTTTCCTCATATGGATGTCACCTAGCTTTTGTGGAGATCAAAAATGATTTAAAAAAAATAAATTTTCCTGTGTCACCACTGCCTGGAGGGGGGGGGGGAGGGGGGGGGAGGCGGGCAAGATAAAAACAAATCCATTTTAATTTTTGTCCAAAAAAATCATGACTTTTATCTTTGATCTCTTGTCACCAGAAGTAATCTCTTTATATCTGATATTTCTAAGACTCACTCCTTCTGCAATATGCTACTTCAAGGAGACTGTTCTAAAACGAATGATGTTTTGGTTAGAATTGTAAAACCATGAATTGTTTAATATGAAACACACTGCATTTTTCTTTCACAGAAATTTTAGTTGTAATTCTACCAGCTTGTAATTTGAAAATAAATATTTAAGAAAAATTAGGTCTGTATATCAAAATTTAGACTTTTTCAGGTTTACAGAATAAGTGCTTTTATTAATCTCTACTTTTGTATCTCACACTAGTGATCTCCAGGACAAAATGGTTTCAAACATTCTAGTTATTCTGTCAAAATACTCTCCAAAAATAGTACTGTGCTATGTTGAAAATAGTAATACAAGGGGATAACTAGGGTCCAGTATCTAATGCACTGGATATTATCATAAAAGACATGATGTATAATATTTTCTAGCTTTCTTGTAACTACTTCTTTTTCAAATTATTTCAACTTACAACAGCCCCCTAAAAGAGAAGGTTCAATATTTCACTGGACATCTGTAACTGTGAGTTTTCTAAAAAGGTGCCCTGACAGTGAATATCCAATGTGATATCCAAATAAAACAAAACTCTTCTGGAAAAAAAAAAAATATTGACATCTTGTGAGGACGCAGGATAAATCCACTGATAGTGTCTTTCATGAGTGAAAGCTACTTCAAGCTTCCTTTCCACATAAAGGCTGGCATAAAGCAGCACAATCCCTTCTTTATTAGTAGCAGTATCTATTGTGCCCATTTTGTTGTTCCTTAAAGAAGCAAACATAGGATTGGCATTCTCTCACTTAACCTTTGGCATTAAGGAGTTGAATCCCTAGTCTCAAGAGGTACCCTAGATAAGTAATTAAGGTTCACCTTATGTTAAGATACAATAGATTCCTCTCTGGAGTTGCTTATCTCTTGGCCTTGATATACTAAAGTAGGCAATATGAACCACAGCCAAAATACAGGCTATGAGAAAATGAGAAATTTCTAGTCCCTTTCACTGGAGTTTGTGCTGTGAAAACACTTCATTTATTCTTGCTGGTCTTCTTATTTGTATTTTTGAGTTCTAATACAGACAATCATAATAAGCATATTAATCTTTAAACATTTTCTTCCTTTTTCTCTAATACAACTCTTATCAGCTTCCAAACATTCTATTTGTTCCTTATTGCCATAAGAACAGCTTAAAAAAAATTATTTTATTTTCTTTTTAGCACCTGAAAACACAGTGTTAAAAGACAACGTATAGTGCCACTTTAAATCTTGTAATGCAGCTACATTTTTCATTAAATTCCATGACTAATTTTGCCTTATAAATTGAGTGATGTGTGGATTTGCATGTGAAATTTTGTAGAAAAGAGAAAATATGAGGATTTTAATATATTCAAATATTTTTGTTTACATTTTAAGAGAAAAGTAATTAAAAACATGGATTGCAATATTTTAATATCAAGAAAAACTAACGAGGGTCCTGTTGACCTGTTCCCATGAAGTTCATAGAGTATTCTGAGTTGGGAAGGATCCACAGAGATCCACATCGAAGTCCAACTCCTAAGAGCTGTTGCTCTTGTTCTGAAGGACACTTGGCTTACACCTAAACTCAACAGATAACCTGATTGCTTTTTGAGGCCCAAGACCATCTGTATGGTACTCTGCAGAGCCTGCATTTAAAAACGTCCTAGGGCAGGAACAGACCCTGACAGCCAAGATAGGTGTGATTGCATGAGGATTTCCTGCAATGGGCTGGTCATACCTACCCTATACGGAACTTGAACCAGGTTTCCTCCTAATCTGTGTGACAGTCCTGTGGTCCTAAACTGACTTGCCTCTGCCTTATGTAGATTTTCAGTTCAGAGCAATTGAAATAATGTGAAGTTTGCTTAATTTCTTACCAGACTGCTTTGGCTTGTTTTAATGTATTTCTTCACCCCAGATTGCTGCCTTCTGGCTGCTCCCCTCTGGCTGCTCCCAGCTGGGTGTGAGCAGGTCCTTGGAGCCTGAATCTGGTGGCTCAGATTCCCCAGGGGGTCTTGTTTGTTTGGCAGTAACCCCCTTTTTTTTCCAGACCTTTCCCACAGAGGAACTGGCAGAGCTCAAACTCAAGCAGGAGTCCAGCAGCGCTGGCTTAACTGGGCTCGATCTGTTGAAGAACTGAATACTAGGCTAACAATCTCCTGGATTCTTACTGTGTTCAGCTACAAGGTAGGCAAATACCTTCTGCAGTATGAATTGAGGAACTTCTAATGAATCAAAGAAGAAATTTCAAGAACTTGAATATACTTAAAAAGCTGTAAGGCCTGGGGAATTCAGCCTGTTTGACACTTAAGAAGAAATACACTGAAGTTAGCAGAACTGTGAATTTTCAGTTAGGCATTTAAAATTCTATTTCTCACTCTACTGTCCTCAATATAACCATTGATTCTAGACATAGTTTCCATGTTGAGATAGGATTTTCAGCCCAGAACAATTAAATTAGGAACAGATGCAAAAAGGTGCATTTTTTCGTTCAGTGGTCACACAAATACAATAATATGGGATGTGAAGGAAGGTGCTAACTAGCTAATTGGGATTCTGATGATAGTTTGGTATATTCAGAATTGTATAAGCAAGTAATTGACTTTGTATTGTATATTATTGCTTTTATCATCAGTACATCAGAGACAGATAAATTTTCCATCTGTCTCTATAATATTCCCAAGTGTGTCTTTAGTATTAGAAAGCATTCATTTTCTATTTATTTGCTTCTACTAGTTCCTAATTACAATCGTTATAATTTTCATTTAAGACCTCATGATCCAGAGTTCAAAAAGAACTGAAACTTATATTTAGCAACAATTGTGTAAAATAAACAGGCAAAGTTCTGCTGTTGCAACTTTTATCTTTCATACTTTCAGTGAATATACTGATGGTGAAATTACTGTCATCTTAAAAACTGAAAAAACATACCTAGCTTACTCTATGAATAGCTAATTAGATTCTGATATGATCTGTCAAAGCCTCAAATCTACAGATATCCTCCTTTATTTGTAGAGTATACACTGCCAAGTTTTAATTTTGTGTTATTACTTGCACTGGAAATGAACAGGAGTTTAAGAGGAAATTACTTTCCCCTTCTGTCCCCATCAGTATTGTATAATTCAGTTCATTGTTAAAAGCAGCTTGCATATAACAATAACCTTAAAGTTAACTTGTTTGCTGTTATGTAAGTGAAGCCAGGTTACATTGACCCTAACACTTGTTTCAAACAATAGCGTGTCTATTGTGAATGAAACATGTGAAGAATCTTATACATCAGATCTTCTGCTGCAGAAAGATGGATTATATCATAGGTTTGTCACAAACTCGCAAATAAACAAGGTGAGGACATCCCCAGAAAATTTTATAACTCTATATGACTCAAACTTGAATTTAAAAATTAAAGTGGCAGAAAATAATTTTGAAGTTGTACCTCAGTGTCTCTTTGCATATGATTTACCGTAAGTAAATTGTATTAGCAGCTGAACATGTATAGTTGTGTTGTTCCATTTTCATGTGTCCTTTTTCATAGGCAAAGGAGCACATTACGGTTGCCATTTTGATGTCAGCTGCTCATGACCTCCTGACCGATGTTATCAGTCCTCTCACCTCCACTCCTAACCCATTTTGCTTGCTATGAACCGAGTTGGACATTTCATTTAGGAAGTCTCTACCCAGAAAGAAGTTCTGAGAAATCAGTTTACCTTTATTGGTTTAGCCTGGAGTAAAATCCAACTGTAGGACAGTACGTGCAGACAACCTTAACTGGCAGAGGGAGAAAAAAATTAAAGAGACAATCATGACTATGAGATTTACCACAGTTTCTATTGCTGTCAGAAGCAGAAGATAAGTTTTGAAAGGTTATGTTCACAGATCATGAAGACCCTGTGCTTATGTCTGAATTTTAATTAATACACATCCTGAGCTATATGTATGACATAATCTGTTACAGATGATATTGTTTCCCATCTTTATCAAGTAACTAGTCCTATTTATTAGAATATGTAGCTTCAGTCTAGTAATTTCATAACTGCTTCTTACTCTTTGATGTAATGGTGCAAGATTTTCCAGGAATACTAAGTCAAATTTCTCAGTTCTCCACAAGAAGAGCTTCCATTTGATAACCATCCCACTGTTTAGTTGTGAGATTTAGCTGTAAAACAAGAGATTTCTTTGAGAATGCATGAAATCACAACTTTCTGAGTATCAGTATTTGCTGTGATAGTCTATGGAGACTGGCCAATGGGGTCTTGAGAGATATGCATCTGGTATCAGGAAAAGAGAAGTGCCAGAATTGCAGACACTTAAAGCTAGGCTAGATGGCTCCCTCTCTTATAGCTAAACAACAGACAATTGCTTTACTCACTATGTAAGTCAGAAAAATAATCCTGATTGACTACATTTTTGAGAAAACAGTGCCAGCAGAAATTCTTTCTAAGGGTATATTTATTATAAATATGTATTTCTATCTTTATGGAGAAATTTCTTCATTTTCAGCACTCACAGGAAGAGTTTTACTATAACTGCTAAAAAGCACAACATGATTAGAGGAATATGTGGAAGAGGCAAGAAAGATCTATTGTATAATTATTAAACAGAAACTATAATCTTACAGTCTGCACAGGTTCTCCCCATTTCCTGAGGAATCACTTTCTATGATCCCCATGGCTGTATTGACTAAATCTCCGCTGATCACGATGTTAGCTGAAACAAGTAACTCATACAAAAATCATCTTCCAGGCACCTCACAGTAGGCAAGGTGAAATCCATCCAGACCATACATTCTCACAGCTCTAGAGTGTTGTATAATTGTTTCTTTCCATACTCTTCAGCAGCTAAATACCCAGATGATCCTTTTGCCATATTTTGTTGCACTTTCTCTCCTCTTCTTCAATACCTTGCCTTCCTCCCCACCTCTAGCTGTACTACTTATAGATAACTCACCTAACCTGGGGGAAAATTCCTGTGAAGGTCAACAGTCTCCTGAGCAAAGAAGGGGTTAGTCTGCAAGGCTGTGAAACAGCCAGTCAGTTCTCAGTCCATATTGATGTTAGGACTCTTTCTTCCTGAGGGCAGGACTTCAGATTTATTTCTATTAAAATTCCTTGGTTTCCAGTGGCTCTTTCCTTCAGTTTTTGAAGTCTCTCTTCATGGAAATCCTCCCTTCCACTAAGAACCACTCTCCATTATGATGCCATCCTTTCCAGTTTTCGATGACAATCTGAAGTACAATGTCAAGTGTGATTAGATTACATTTCAAAGTTACATTTCAGAGTGTTGTCCATTAGCCTTTTAAGCCTAATGGATAAAAGAAAATTGCAATCTACCTTGTAATCCACTCAGCCTGTTCATGTCTTACCACTTTGATTTTCATATTGCTATTGGAGACCCTTGAAAAGTGTTGCCATAGTGAAGGTAAATGTTGCTGTGGTCAAGTCAAATCAAGCTCTCCTCTCATCCACAAAACTAGTCATTTCCTGTATCTTTTCTGTTCTTGGGAATAGTTTCTAGGAGAACTTGCTCTGTAATATTCCTAGAGACTGATGTAAGTCAGACCAACTGTAGTTACCTGCAGCCTTCTTGACTTTAAAGTGGGAACAGCATAAGTTAATAAACAAATTTAATTTTTCACTTAGTGCGCCATTTTGTTGGAAGACATTTCTGAACCTGATTGCCCATCGGATGTGAACAATGATTTTCTATATAATTGTCTGTTTTGTTTTCTCAAATAGATGTGTTTCTGTGAAATCAAAATATCCAATAAGAATAATTAAAAAAAAAAGTTAATTGCTTCAGGTATACAACAAAACAGGTAAATATTTCATTTTGGATGAAGTCAACATGAAAGAATATGTGCTGCATTTCATGACAGAACTAAAGTTTGTGAAACTATGTTCCTGTTTTTCTGTTGTCACTGCAACATACTTTAGGATTCTTCTGAACTGAAAAATTTAAGAAGTCAGTGTAAAATGCAGGTTAAAGCTAAGAAAAGCATGTAATTCTCTCTCAGTATGAAACAAACAATATTCTCATTCCATTTTGATAAAAAGTTTTATAGATAATAATTGTTGGAGGGTTTTTTTTCCACAGGGCAGAAGGAAAATGATTATTTGGATCATCAGTTTTTATTTACATTACTAAAGTGGAAATTTTTCAGCTAAGAGAAAAGTAAAGATTGTTTTTCTTCATTTCCCCCCCGCCTCCCCCCCCCCCCCCGCCCCGATGGTTATAGCTTATGTTCCTTGTTCAGTGTCCTGTTCTCTGGAAAACTGAAGTTTACATGTAAGATGCCCCTTCTTTCTGTAAACAAAAATAAATCTGGTAGAGCTTGGGCGGAACACAATATGCACTGCATTTAGAGGTACAGAAACCTACAGCCAAAAATGCCTACTATCACGATTAGGCTGGTGAGGTAATAAGAAAATGCATATAGGTGTTCATGAAACAGTACTTTTTTCATGACACTTGAAAAGATGAAATAATCTGATGCTGATTGAAAGATCTGAAATTTTAAAATTATCTTTACTATTCCAGTGGCATTTTTTTCAGTCCAAAAATTGTTCATGTTTTAAGGTGTATCTCAATGAAAAAGGACTTTTCATAGAAAATTACTAAAAAGTCTTTGGAGCAAGGTAACTAAGTCTTATAATTTCCCAGACTATATGAAAAATGAAATCAAACTAGACCAAAAACTGATCTTCCAGAAATAATTGCTTTTTGCTTGGTACCATTTTGTGTTAGCAGTCATTCTGTAACTGGAGGTCCTTGAATATCGAAGAACTGTATATGCCTGATGTGTAAGTGCAAGAGACACTGGCTGATTAAGTAAGGAAAAGGCTTATGTTCCTCCCTAACAGTTTATCCTGACTTTGATAAAAAAGTGAAAGTAGAAAGTAATTAAACAATATTTTACTTTCCATTGCCCACAGAAAAGTTGCACTGAGTTTCATTCATTCACACTGATGATTTTCAGAACCTATTAGATTCACAGCTAACAGCTCTCAAAAATTATAGGAACTCATGGAGACATAGGAGAGAGGAAAGTAATGTACATACTAGTAAAACATCGGTGTGCTCTGCATCGTTAAAAAAACAATTCTAATGACAACATTAAAATAACAATTTTAACTATTTGATGCTGTATGAACAAAGAAAAGAACTTTTCTGAAGTTCAAAAATATTAGGAACATATTGAAGAGAAGAGGTCTTGGAATATTATATGAACACAATGTGTCTCACCTGTTTACAGTGTGATATTAGGTCTTGTTTTCAGTGACAGGTGATTCTAGATGCACAGAGGTAGGTGTATAACTGCACAACACATGCTTTATTTCCATTTGTGCTGGGTGTATCAACCACAGTTCTGAAAATAAGTCTAACTGCATTTCTAGCAATGCATCTCATTGCAGCCTTCTAAATGTGTTACAAAGCTCTAAGTAACAGCAAGAAGCCTTGAGTCACTCTTGATGCTGAAGAAATGAGCTGCACAATGCATGTGCATGTGCATGAATAAAGTATACAGTGCAAAGTAAAACTGAAGTGAATACTGCAGTTTGTGTTCTAAGAGCAAAATCGCAATGGAAGTGAAAAACCTCTCTCCTAGCTTACTAGACTTCGTGGTTAATTACTTGAGACTTACTCAAGTATTACTTGAGACTAACAGAGACATTCTAGACAAATTTTTATTTTCTCCTCAGACAAATAACACAAAATAAAACAGTAATTATGGACATTTCCATGTTTTAAAAGTTAGATCAACAATTTTCACGAAAATTATGGATAATCCATTGGGCTCACTTTCAGCAAGAAATTGAAGTCCTGTGCAGGGCTGAGTAGGACTCAATCCTTGTGGGTCCCTTCCAACTCAGTATATTCTGTGATTCTGGGATTTGTATATGGGGCTATGAGAGGTTGGAATCATTAAATTTCATTTTTTATATCAGCGTTCTAAGTAGTTTGCAAGAAGTTTACAGCTGCTGCGTAATATTAGGATGAAGTCTTTTACAACACTGGCTGAGACTGGACTTGCAATAAATCATGGATTTATCTTTCAATCAGCTTTGTTCTTCATATTTTTGCAATATTTTGTGTTCTTACCATTAAAAAAAAAAAAGGGCAATTGAAATATAAACGTGTTTGCAATATTTTTAGTTTGCAGATATTGATTGACCCACACAAAGTTTGATAGATTGTCCTGTGGCAGTTTATCAAACTGGAGTGCTTTTTTTTGTGGCCACCACTTTATGTTCCATCACTCACAGATTTCATTTGAAACAAACTAACAAAGCCTTCTTAGACCTCTGTTGAAAAAAATTCTATGGAAAAGTCAGGTGATTGCAACTACTGTCAGCATGAGTATTCAGAGATCTGTAGTAGATCTGAAATACGTGAGCAGTCATACACATACAAAGAGAAATTAAGAATATTGTCAGTGAATGTATAAGAAAAAATTTAGAGGTTTTCAGGGCAGAAGTGAGGATTTTTAGTCTAGAAAAGAAGGCCAGGGTATTTTTATTCTTATTTATTGTCCAATTATTTGGTTTCCAATGGAGATTTTATTGCTGTAATGGTCTCTTTTCAGGCAGGTGAGACAAGTGTGTTGGTGTTATGGATGCAAAGGTCACAAAGCATTGAGAAAATTGTTCTAGAGCATAGTGGTTAATTTTTCCTTATTAGTAAGTTGGTGGTGAACATAAGCGAAGTGACACTGTATTTAATTTATCAGCTTGAGAAGGTGAACAACAATGGTAGAGATGGGAATTCTGAAAAAAAAAAATCAAAAGAGGTAGTAGGTGATGCTTGCTTCTTTGGTACAACTCTATATGCAGTTTTGTGATGATTAGCAATAGAATAATATTTCTAGGTGATTAACGATATATTATTCAGTTAGTTTTAGGCTGTCTTGTGTATGAAAATTGTTGCAAAACAGAAGAAAGGCCAGGAGAGGGTCCCCAGGAAAAGAAGGGCTCTGAAGCAGCATTGTATTGAGAGAAAATGAGAACTGGGTTTATTCAGATTTAAGAAGAGAGAGCTTCAGTTGCTGCCTTCAGCAGTCTGGACAGTTATTAAAAACAGGATACAGAGTTTAGGTTTGCCCACAGAGATCTTCATCCTTGGAGATATTCAGAACTCAACTGCACAAAGCCTTCTAACTAGAGTCAAATTTGATTTGGAAATTGGCCTTATTTTGATCAGGGATTTGAACCACTCTATCAACTAAGTTTCTTCCAGTTTTATTTGGTATAAAATTATTTTCTCTATGCTTAAAGCTGTAACATACATTTTCCTATGAAGGTTATATGTGCTTTTAGTTATAAGAAAGATTTTTCAGGTAGCAAGAATGTATCTAGACATTTTGGAACATTTTAGATGAACACCAGGCTGTAACTGAAAAAAGCAGTAACTGAAAATATTGTAAGAAATCAAAATTAAAACTACAATGTTGTGTTCTACCCAACTAGAGACAGGCAAAGAGAAATGGATGCTGAGTAACTATTAAAAAAAAAAAAAAAAAAAGAAACATAACTCCAAGTCACTATAAAGTAAGGTCACTGTAAGTGTTTACAATGGTCAGAACAGGAAATCTAACAATCCCAAAAAATTCAGCATATAATCCATAAAAAATAGGAAATACCTGTAAAAAGCTGTCCCTAAAGAGTTTCAAAAGCAATTTCCTTGTCTTTGGTTTGACTCATTTTTTGTCATCTTAGTTTCTTCTAGGAGTAGGTGAATGGCTGTGTGGATACAGGAAAGCAGTTGCTGAGTCCATCAGCCCAAAGCAGAGACTACAAGTACTCCAAAATGCTCTTAGCTGAAACTGGCAGCCCTTGTGATAAACAAGAGGAGTTGAAATTATCAATTTAGAAGTACAGTTTACTGGTATCTATTAGAATGATTCATGTGGCAGGAATCTTAACATCATGTGTGAGGAAAAAGGGAAGGTACTTATCATAGTAATGGCATGATCTGTTTCAAAGTATCGACATCTGAGTATTTAGGGCTAAATGTTCTAATAGATGAAGCAGAAGACATATCAGTAGTGATTCCATAGAGAAAAAAAGCTCATATGAACTTAGAGCTGCTGTTGCACAGAGTGTTTAAGACTTCCTGTGTATGCACATGAGAAAACAAAGGTGTGGTATCTTTGATGTCTGAATGGTTGTTTAATACTGAAAGCTCCTTCTACCAGTTGCTTGTTGTTCTCACAGTCTTAAATGGCAATTTATTAGGTCACAACTAGTTGTATTCAATATGAGGAGGGATTTTGATATTTCATCTTCTTTTAAATTAGTCACAGAAGAAAAAGTGATAGCTCAGGTCTGAATAATCATTATTCATGTACATTTTCTGCATGTGAAATCAGTGAAATTCAATCCAAAATAGGTTTGTGAAATTGCACTGCAAATTTGAAAGATAAATGTACAAGAAATTACATTGTTAGAATTGGGAAAGCATTTTTCATTAACAAGTTAGAACAATACAAAATCAGCAAGACAGTATAAATTAACTAAAAACTAACAAATGAATACATCTCAATGAATTAATCAGGCAGGGAATTGCGCTTTTTTTTTTTCTTAACATTTTAAGGACGAACTAGACTTGTAAGAATCATGACTAATAAAGTTTGCAATGACTCAAGGGGTAGGATAGTACTAAATAAAAGGAAAGACAAAACTATCATAATAAGAAATATTTTCAAGTAGTTTAAAGTTGTTAAGTTTTAACCCCAGCTGGCAACTAAGCAACACACATCCTCTCCCTCACTCCCAGTGAGGATCTCCCTCAATCCCAGTAGGATCGGAGAGAGAATTGGAAGGGAAAAAGCCAGAAAACTCATGGGTTGAGATAAAAACAGCTTCATAGGGAAAGAAAAAGCTGTGAACACAAAGCAAAAACAGAAAAGGAATTAATTCATTGCTTCCCATGGGCAGGCAGGTTTTCAGACATCTCCAGGAGATCAGGACCCCATTGCATGTAACAGTGACTCAGGAAGACAAATGTCATCTCTCAGAATGTCTCCCCCTTCCTCCTTCTTCCTCCACTTTATATATTGAGCATGATGCCATATGGTATAGAATATCCCTTGGGTCAGTGGGAGTCACCTGTCCTGACTGTGTCTCCTCCCAACCTCCCATGCACCCCTAACTTCTTTGCAAGCGTGGCAGTACAAAAAGCAGAAAAGGCCTTGGCTCTGTGTAAGCACTGCTCAGTAATAACAAAAATATCTCTATGTTATCAACGCAGTGTTCAGCATATATTCAAAACACAGCCCCATGCTAGCCACTGTGAATAAAATTAACTCTGCCCCAGCCAAAACCAGCATAAAAGTGTTACAGGAGAAAGGAAACACAGTATATACATAGAGCCAAGAATTCACTGTTAGTCTAAATAAAAAAAATCAGCAGTGAAATCAAAATACAATATACAATCATTATTAATTCAGTTACAACAGTTACATCATCTTATAACCTAAAATAAGACAGTAGAATCTCTTTAATAACACAAAGCTGTTACACAAGAAAATTTATTAATATCTAGCTCTTTTTGTTATCGTACTCTCCTTTCCAATATCTTTGTGGATCCTCTGTGAGCAGTGGCAGCTTCAAGACGAATTGCACGCACGGAGAAGGGCAGTTTACCAAAAGCCATTTGTGTCCTAAATTAAATCCTGGAAGGAGTATAATGCTCTTGCACACCCTAAGTACAGCATTGTCAGAGCTCAGGCTCAGGCAGGGGACGCAACAGGCACTTGGCCCTGAACCAGGACATGAAACCAGCCCAGTCCAGCTTGCCAAAGTAAGTTCAGGCCAGTGCTGAGACAAGCACTCCCAGCTGAGGGCAGAGTCCAAGGGCTTATAACTAGGAGTGGCAAAAATATTTTAATAAGATACAGAGGAGTTAATCTATAATTGCTCTGTGAAGAATGCTTTAATCAGAAAATTGATTCTGAAAGTGCTTTAAAGAGTTTCTGGTGGGTAGTGAGTGGATTAATGTAGTGTTGTGGACCAAAATATTAAATATTTTTCTTACGTCTGGCACAAAAATCTAAGAATGTATATTTTTAAGTTCTGATTGCAATTTATTCACAAAGTGATTTTTAGTTTTATTGAGTGGAAAATAACAGAGATGTTCCTTCTCAGGTAGCAGTTTTATATCTAATTTTATTCAGGCTAATGGACATACCAACTGCTCTTGTCAATTTGATGTAATTTCATCATCTTGATCAATAAGATCAAAAGAACTTTTAACTTTTTATTCCTGATCTAAGTCTACGAGACAGATGTCAGACAAAATTTTGAAAGCTATCTGTTTTAGAGACCTCAATCTATCAAATTATTTTGATTTCTTTGCAAGTCTAAGAGCACTGGCCTTTCTTTCCCTCCCTCTTTTCCTGTTTTATTCAGTGAATCAGGTGGAGAAATAAGAGGAATTGGGAAGAGGTCAAAAGCAGTTTCTCACTGGGGTATTATATAGCACCATGTACAAGCAATATGGGATCAACAGGTATTGGATAGACAAAGAATGAAGAAGTAGTAAAACAGTGTCTTAAAGCTAAAAAAGTAATGGTATAACAAAAGCTCTTGGTCAGACTAGTGAAATCTTGCAATTGCTACAAATGATCCAATGCTCTGAGCAGAGACAAGAGATGGCTGAGAGGTCCTAAGTCCCCCTTGCTTGTATCATATTTGTTCTTACTACCTTGCAAAGTCCAATTTTATGGATTTTTACACTTAACCAGGTATGACCCACATAAAAAGACATCTCCTCTGCTAATTCTCTATGAAAGAAAATTATTAGAGTAGGAGATCAAAATACTTATGCTGTTTTTTTTTCTTTGTTTGTTTGTTTTTCTTTTTGTTTTTTCCCCCCCTTAGTGATTTTCTTTCTGTACCTGGATCCTCTGAAATGTCTTTAGGTAGTGCCTAAGAAAATAAATATATTTCTATTGTAGATAAAGTGACATAAGTGATATATGCTAAAATGGAAAATGCTACTTTTAATTAGGACTGTAACAATTTAGGTGAGTTGAGAACATATTTCTTTGGATAGATCAAAGTGGGTCAATCCAGTTTCTTGTCAAATGACATTTCTTAATTTTTGTGCCAAATTCCGCTGTGAAATATAAAATATTTGCCTGATTTGTCCCATTAGACTCATAGACAGGTAGCATAAATGTGGTGTTGAGAGGGCAGGGTTAAAATCAAAAGAGAAAGAAAATTAAAACAGACAAGTCAAGTGGCTACAGTTTCATTTAAGAGGATAATATTTTGTCTGCTTGTTCCTTTTGCAAAATAGTTAATTGTGAAACAAAAATCTGAAAAGTATTTCTTTTTAGCTGTCTTTTAAATAATTTTAGTGTGTTTATGTTTTTATTTCTATGTTCTGTATGGGGAAATTAGCTAAATATGTTCTTATTAAGTTGAAAACTTTTATGGTCTGTTTATACACCGTGAAGTTAATGAATTAAAAATCTGAAACTGCTTAGTTTTTAAATTAGGAAGGGAGTGAGTATACAAGTAAAATTTATCTCTGACATTTAGAAAGCGCCTGCATAGCATAGAAATAGGGAAAGGAGAAGGGATAGTGAATTCTGTCTCAGTTTGATGCCATATCAGTTTGATCCCACTATCTGGAAGTTCAGATTTTCTTCTTTTTTGGTGCTGGTGGTGGTGGTTTTGTTTTCATAAACTTTCCAATTTACTCTGCTGAACAGCTATACCAATGAACAACAAAAAGCTATGTTAAGCTGGTCCTCAAAGTAAATGACACTGCATAGAGGTAGGTCAGATGCTATTTGCTTCTTCTTGTGATACAAGTCAGTACAGACTCAGTTATACAGTATAAAGTACCATGCCGAGGTGGGTTAAACAGGGAGGTGTCTGTATGAATAACCCCCCTTCAATTCCTCTGTAGCAGTATTTCAATATACTCTGCTGACTCCAGAGAGCACAGCTTTTGTGGATTTCTAGACAAAAATTTTACGTATAAATAAACCATACTTAAATCTCTCCATGTATTTATATTTGTTATGTGTTTGATCTTACAGTTTCATTATTAGGGGTCTGTGGAGATGACAATGACTTACTTGCCCAAGATTAATTTTACCTCCTGTATTAATGCCAATTATTTTAATTTGCAGATATTTTGTAAATTTGCTTCTGAAAAACATTTGCTTTGTTTCAGAAGGGGTGATGCAAGCAAAATTATACTCAAATTTGTATTGTTCAGGTTGTAGCTATCATGATAACTCAAGCACCCCACATATTTTGTGTGCTAGATGAAGTCCCTGGGCAGGAAATAAAATTGAAACCTGCTTCCTCAAGGTTATACTGGTTGCATATATACTGTTTATGCTGGAAAAATACCAGTGTGAGACAGGTTGCAGTATTTTCTTATGAACAGCAAAGCCATTTTCATAAAGTATATTGTAATTTACATCACTTAGAGAAAACAGCTATACTTCACCAGAGGTGACTGTTAATGAGAGAGGAAAAAGCCTTTGGGTGAAGCATTTATAGTTTTTTTTTTTTTTTCTTTTTACTTAGACATTATCATTCATTTTCATAAAGACAACCGCAGTAAACTGACACTTAAGGAGAACTAAAACCGATGCAGTACTTAAATAAAATTCTGTGCAGAACGAAAAGGTGGCTTCTAGGGAAATAGATACATTAAAAGTCTTATGGTAAGTTTTATTTATGAAGCTGTTATAAAACTATTTCTGCATTTACAGTAAAAGGCAGTATGTATGAACATACCTCAAATAGTGAGCTCTAGCTCACTTTTTGTAGCTTGCTTTTTTAACCTACTATTCCAATTTTGGCACAAAGGGTGTTTAAGCTGAATTTCATCCAATCTTGAAAAAAAAAATCTTAAATGCAGTTTAAAATAATTGGGATTTTTTACTCCTCCTTAGTTCTATGTGCTATTTCAAATACTGAAAGAAATGATCAAAAACAAGTAGTGCTGTCAAAATGATCGCCTCACAAATGTCAAAGTGATAGTGCTCAATAGAGAGAAATACTATCATCACTACTTTATAATATAAAATGAATAGAGTGCAACTACCAATCTGTGTGTTTGGATTTACATGCCCACAGAGCCCTCCCATGTGTGCACCTTAATAAAAATAAATACTCATTAAAAGTTAAGAGTCCCAGTATCTTTATGAAGATGTTGAGCTGCTAATGGAAGCTGAAGCACAAAAGATTCCTAGTATTCCACTCAAATTGCAGTTTTCCTACATATATTTGTGTATATACATGCACATACAGTTATCCAAAGTCACTAAAAAACATCCAGCCAGTGGCCTTCTGGTTCCCTGGGTGAAAGCTATGAGCTAAATGCTCAGCAATTCCAAAATAAACAATTTTCACTGATTCCATGGCAAACACAATTTCTGTTCAAACACCTGAATTTATAATAAAACACTACATTTTGTCTTATACTCTATGCTTTGGGCTAGCAGGCCAGGAGGCAGAAAGCTTTATGGCAGTTTTAGTATGAGTGTAGCTATCAAGCAATGAGAATATTAGTATATGGGAAAATTAAAAAGAAAACAACTAACAAAAAACCCTCTACAACCACCACATCACTATACGGACAACAACTTTCCACAGCTTCAGAGACTGAGGAACTTTGTAAAATATTTATTTTGTTCCTCCCTTCATGCCAAGCTCCTGACAAGAGGTTTAGAAAAACGTGCAGGGTATGCAGAAGCACAGTGACATCTATAAAGTCTAAATTATGGAAGGAAAAATTAGCAAACCTAAAGCAGAAAACTTTTCCTGTGCCTTGTTTTCAGAAAGTAAAACATGCTCCATGAAACTTCCTTAAAATTTAAAATCAACTATATATCACCACAATGGAAACTATAATTATTACTAATATTTTCTCCACACTAGTAAATGTACTTACCTACAATACATGCTAAACCAGATAATTTCTGTCAAACTGCTCAACAACTACAACAGAAATCAGAATAAAGCATGTCTACTTGTCTTTAACTATAACAACATACACAGACCAACTTGAGGATCCTCTGAGAAGACGTTTTTCTGTCTATTTCAATGTCCAATGCTAATTATCAAGAAAAAAATGTGCATCATATTGCAATTTCTTTTTGACAGAAGTTTGTAATAGTTCTTCATTTGAAGAAGGGGAACAGCCTTATATTTTGCTGACTGAATAATCATAAAAGTGACAGTTCCTACTGCAATTCATTTCTTGTGGAATGCTAAAAGTTCTCACAGGCAATGTGGTGTTCACAAAACACTTCTTTTTGCCCTTAGAGGAAAAATCTGTATTCTCGTCTACTTTAAATATACAGTTCTCATCATGGCAAAATGAAGTGTGAAAGAATAAAACATAAAGAACATATTGAACTTTGTTTAAAGATAAAGAAAAAAATAGGAGTACATACACGTTCTGAGGCATGTAATATTTTCTTTTTTTATAAATATCATGGAAGATTATGTATGTTGCAATCTCCCATTTTCCTTAGACTATACAAACTTTCTAAACTGAATATGCAGATTAGCTATTCTTAGTCTTTTAAATCTATGGTTCTACTATGCAGCCTAAAGGACCTGTCTCAGTGCACTCCTTAGTGACAGAAATGTCAGTGCTGAAATTTGCAGGTCAGTGAAGCAGAGATATGAGTTACCAATCATTCACTGTTTACATTGAGCAACCAAAACAAAGAGCAAAGTGATGGCAATACTTTTCATCTCTCAGCTACTGTAGAACTCATTTGCACATTATGTAAAGTTCTCTAAGTTGAAAAGATGCAGTTTTATCAAAAGACAGTATTGATGAATTAGAAAAAAAAATCCTAATAAATCTGAAACAAACAAAAAAAAACAACAAAAAACAGCAAACTCATAAAAACTTGATTAGTAGGAAACTTTCAGGGAGTAATTTCAGAGTTTCTGATGTTAACAGAAAGTAGTGTATCATTTGCATGGACTTCTATTTAATTCTTAGCTCAGCACTTTGCTCTTCACTTGTTAACTTACACTCAGCATATCCTACCACATACTTTCAATAAACTTTGTTTCTTTTACTATCTTTTTCTTATGTCTCCAGGTTGCATTTAGCAGATGCACTAGGCTAATTTGTGGAAGAAAAGTCTTCAGGGACTATTAAACCTGAAAGCTATATCTATAGAGGTAAAGGAACCCTGTTCAGGAAATGAGCTGTGGCGCTCTGAACAAGTAATGCAAAGTAATGCACGCTCAAACAGCTCAGGAGTAGTCATCACTCAACTGAACTGATAAACCCATATGGAATATGCTTGAGCCCAGGTCTCTCCAAGGACATAGTCAGTACTCAATTGACTCCAAGACATCTAATAATTTTTAGAACGTTTTATTTCTATCCTCTTCCAGTCCTCACGGTTCATGTATCAGAAATCATAAAGTAATATTGAATGTATGGGCTGAGGATGTGGCATGTTAAAAACAGGGTTGTATGAGGGCACAGCACGCACTCGGACAGCATTATTATATACTAGAGAAAGGAGAGGTGTGGTTTAATAGAGGTGCAGTTTTATCTGTTAAGGACTCTACAGGGTTATTGAGTCAACTATCTCCCGAATATCAATCTGGATTTGTCTGAAGAAAACCAGTCATTTCAATCAAAAAGCCTGGGAGTGACCAGTTCCAAGGTGTACGGCCTAGGGCCCATACAATGTTACATTGTTTGCCATGAGAGACATCAACTAAAATGTCATTTTTTAATCTGGAAATCTCTAAGCTATTAATTTTCAAAGGTTGGGATAGCATGCTGGGGAAATACTGCTTTATCCTTACCTACTTCTTATAATGTTCTGTCTGTATCTTCTACTTCCACTTGTGGGTTTCAGGACACTGGGTTTATAACGCAACATCTCTCTCTAAATTCGACTGTCTTACAGACATTTATCAGCACTGCAACGCAGACCTCAACACTTGGGGAAAGGACTGAATGTTGCATGGAATGCTTCATAAAATTTAGATAATAAACAAGAACTTAAATTATGCTCCCTTCCCCGACCCCCCCACCCCCTTCATTTATAGTAGAAAACATAAAGTGTTCTATTCAACATGAGAATGTAACTGATGCTCAAGAATACACAAAAGACTAAAAGTTATTTTAAGAAGCATTGTTTGGTGCATATAGTACAATATGTGCTTCCGTATTACCATTTCTTTTATTCAATTTCACTACAGAAATGACTTCAGATTATTTAAGGGAACCAAATCATGAGAGAGAATTGTGAAAAAATTATAACAGTGAACAAAAAGAGACCAGTAGGGTGAGTTGCATAGCTATTCTTTAATCCAAAACACTTTCAGTGCTTAGATATCACCTACATCAAATTACACACACTTGAGAGTAATGATGCCATTAATCCTTCCTTTCTTCTTAGCCACTTTAGTTAGAAGTATTAAATTCGTTCATATACTGATTAATAGCTATTTGCAAGGGGCAACTCATGACCACTATGAAGTTTTGGGGGTTTTTAAACTTTTTAAATGTGTATTTATATATATATATACATATATAATTAGATCTCTTAAAGTTCTGTAGTGCACGGTAGGTGGTGTGCTTTCAGCTCACTTGGACCTGTATAAGTAATTGCTTGACGCAGACCAAAGGTGTATTTTTGCTCTCCCCTCCCCTTTGAATTTTTATAAATATAATTCAATTTCTGTTTCAAATATGGTTTTTAAAATCTTATTCTCTGAGTCTGTTTTTTATTAGGGCTAGGGATTGTTTTAATTTTAGGGGTTATTTCTGCAGCAGACAGTTGTTTTCTTCTCATAGTTTCTCAAAAATTGAAAGAGGAAGTACTTAAAAAAGTCCTCCCTGGCAACACAGTTCCTTTCATAAATTGTACCAGACATAATGCCACAGATTCTCACCCTCTCCCCAAATAAACAACACTCAACAAATTATCTTGGAAAAGGTTCTTTGTTTCCCATACCAAAAGATTTTTTTCATCAGTGTATTTCTGTTTTTCGTGGAATCATTTGTGCATAAGCCTCTTCAGAGTCCTGTGAGCATAGTACTTGAACTCAATGACAAGCCAGCCTGTAGATATATAAGAATATTCTTGTAATCAGGGCATTTTCCTTTTTTCCCAGTTTCCTACCTGATTACATACATCATACATGGTATGCGTCTACTGTGTCAGTCTTTCCTGGTCTTCATTATGATCATGTCTTTCCACCTTAGACTTTTTCATCATTTGCTTTAAGAATATGTATCTCTTTATAGTATGAGCAAGAAGATGAGATGATTGCCATACCTTTGCTTTCAAAGTATGATGTCAAGGGCATTTGACAAATAGTGAGAGGGCATTGTCTCATGAGGGATAATAAATAGATGGCAGAATTGCAACATTGAGTGAAGGACCGTCATGGGACTAGGCTAGAGAGGAGGCAGGATCTGGAGCCTGTAGGCTTGTCTCCTGAAACAGTCTGACATCTGAGCTTCTCTGGGTTCCTTCCGGGGAAGTACCAGGAAAAAATCCTATATTAGGAGGTATGAAGTGTGGGACATCAATGGACGAGGTTCAAATCAATGATGTCTAGATGCCTAACATTAATAATGATGGAGTGTCTACACTGAAGAACAAAGTCCTGTGCAGATATCCCTAAGTTAGGAAGACTAAAATTGGTGAATTTCCTCAAGGAAGTGAAATTCTGTGACAATGTCTTATGAATTTGAGTCTGGTACCAACAG
Source organism: Xenops minutus (assembly GCA_035221455.1). Classification (NCBI taxonomy): domain Eukaryota; kingdom Metazoa; phylum Chordata; class Aves; order Passeriformes; family Furnariidae; genus Xenops; species Xenops minutus. The sequence goes on along the minus strand of JAWWEE010000040.1, from coordinate 16,951,565 downwards.
CTCTGTCTTCTGAACATTGGTTGGGTCATTCAGACCAGTAGAAAATGATTACTACGTTACCTAGAAATTCAGTGTTGTTAGGCACAGAACACAAATGTCTGTAAATATTGCACAGATTTCAAAAAGCCTGTATGACTAAATTTTTAAGAGTTGAGTAGATAAAGCCAGAAGCTCACATAGCAAGATTTCTTTTTATTGGGAAGCACAGTGATTTCACACCTAAGGAATATATTCATACCTACATTAACCATACCATTTTTAATGCACTAGTGACTATATTATCTTATATAAATTAAATTTATACACTACAATAGCATAAACGGAAGCCCACATCAGAAGATATTCAGGATCAGAGAGTCTTATCTCTTCCACTAAGTGGCAACTATTCCTAGGATTAGGTAATTTTTAATAGGTAACAAATCAATTGAACTCTGAATAAATAAATTACATTTATATATAAATCAATTTCATTTATACATATATATGTTATAAATACAAACATATATTATAAACACACATATATAAATTAAATCTGTGTGTGCATATATATATAAATGAAATAATTTTTTTCATATATGTATCCAACTTCTATGATATGCTTAGAATATACACACTTGGGTATTAAAATATTATGAAATACAATTCAAAGCAGAGTTCCACATGTGAATAAGCCAACAGATGGCAAGAATTCTCTGAGGCAGTCTGCATGCCAGAGTATAAATACCGCTGCAGTAAAACTAATCACAAGAGGAAACTAAAGGCTGCAGATGATGCATCATTAAGCAAAATACAGTTAGAATCCTGGACTCTCAGCTTGGGTGAATCAGTGAATCTCACCCTGTCACACGTTATTTTCAAGTTTTCTGAAGTGGAGAAAATATACTCTTAATTTTAATGACTAAGGTTGTGGTGTGGGGAAACATTGTATTTGTCCTTACTAGGTACGAGAGTTACAAAAGCCCTGAACATCTCTGAAAAAATATTGTGTGATAGCACTGGATTAGAAGCTGTACAAATAAAAGCATAGATGATGACCACAAGACTTATCCCAAAGCAAGGCTTTAGCTGCCTGCCAGCACCCAGCTTGGGTAGCACCAGTAAAAGATGTACTTGGTATGTACCTCCTTGTGCTTTCTCACTTTCAGCCTGAAACTGGATTCTTAATCAGACTTTCCAGCTGATGTTGTAGTCACAAATACATGACATAGTCTTCTAGGAGGATAATTTTGGTCATATCTTACTATTTTCTGCTCACTACACTTTGATAACTGACTACTCATATATCATCTCTCAGATGAAACTCAGCCTAAAAAGTTACTTGGCATAAGTAATTGAGATAGAGATGGAAATCTTAAGTGTCTCTTTTAAGAGGCTTTACATCCATTAAAGAAAAGTATGGAAGTTTTTACAGGAACAGTAAATAAGGCAGATGCCATGATATGCTTTCCCTGCTTTCTGTTACACCTTGGCCTCAAAGATGACAAGGTAGATAGATACCCTTGGAGATCATCAATACTCATACTGCATGCTGCAGTGAAATTGTCTAAAAAATCAGTTGAATCTTTGTAAGCATTGTGTAAATAAAAATTGCTGTTTGCATCAATAAGCTTATGAAGTCCAAGTTAGGCAACTCACACAGCATAATTCCCTGCTGTCCTCTTATGACTGACCCAGCAGAGTTTTCTATGTGAAGGGCTGATAAATCTGACTGAATCAACATTAGTTCTTTGACTATAGTTTTAAGCAAAATCTCACTATACTGTCTCATATAGTCTTGAAGATGGAATACATGTATTTTGTATTTTGCTCTACTTAATAGGAAATTTTAAGCTCTATATTTTGACCATACCTGAATGTATAGAACATGTTAAATAATGGATTACAGTTATCTCTGTCTTTCATTTAAAAAAAAAAAATATATATATTTATTAGTGCCTATCTAAAATCAGACTACTAATCTCAGTTCAGCTTCAAGTAAATCAATAGGCCTTTCTGATTAAGGCAAATTGTGGGACCATTTTGCTGTGAAGAGATATACTGCTAAAGATGTGACTCCTTAATAAGATGTGCATAGAAGTCTAGAACACTTTTTCTGTCGCCTTAAACTGACTAATCAGATGTTTTAAACTGTAACAGCACTTCAAGTTTTTATTCTATTTTGCTTTTCTTTCAACATACACTTAAAAACACACTGTCACTACTGCTGTTAGCAGTTTTGGTATAAAAAAACCCCATTTATTTATAATACAAACATTTCAAAAGAATTGAGAGAAATAAATAAATCTTTCTTGGAAAATATACCTATAAGCCCCTAGGCAAGGCATATTAAAAATATACCCCCAACGGATGTGATGTGCTAACATATTCACTCTCTCTGCCTGAACATTTTTAGGCAATTCCTCTGAAAATTTGCTTGCTGGCTAGTTTGATAGCAAATACAATCTGTCACACTTTTGTGTGAGTTATGCACAGCTGTGTATATAAGCTTCCATAAAATAACCCATATGCTAATTGTGTGCATTGAAGAAGGATGTAGTAGTGCAGGATAGAAAATAAGGCAGTAGTTAAGGTCTTCTGTTTTCTTGACACTCTCCTCTTGCTGTGTTCTCTCATTTTTCTTGTAAATCCAAAATAAAATGCTTCAGTGACTAAAATCTGGTACCCTATAAACAGCCACCACTTTGTCACTCTTTGGTCCCACTAGTACTCCAATGACATGATTGCAGGTTTCCCAGGGATGAGGCTCTCACTTCCATTTCTCAGTGGTCCCCCATTTAAATTTTCAGTGCTAAAGATGTACCGAAATATTGTTGCTATGGTTACATGAATAATTTTTGAAAAACACAGTGGTTTTTCTTTCTCCACCGTTGCAAGGATATGAGACTTGTCACTGCCTTCTGAGGACCAGTGCAGAAGAAGAGGACCAGTACTTGCTTAGAACTTCACAGTGCACTCCTACTTATACAGGCTACTACAAAACAACTTTCTGTAGCATTCTGCCAGACCAGGTGAAAACACACGCTTGCTTTCTGAGTTTAAAGTATCTGTTCACAGCTTTCTGATTAGCTACTATCTGTTTCTAACTAGCCAGATGACAGCTACTCATAATCTATTCCTGAGGGAAACCAAGCCTTTTCAGAGAAAAAATACTATTAAAAACATTTTAATTGGCCTACAGAAATGTATTACTACATAATTCCTTTCTATATTTGATGCATTCAAAAAAAGTTCAGGAAAAAGACGCGAGTAAGAAAAGAAGGGAGATATAAGGAGAAAATTAAATCCTTCCATGAGACAACAATGCTGCTGTGACAAAAACACAAGGCAGAGACCTAAATGCAAAGACCATTGGAGAGAGATTTGAAGAGCTGTCTTGTAGGAAAAACAATTGATGGAACATAGGAGAAAGGCACTTTTGAAAGGGAGTACAGCATTCTAGTCCAGAACAAAGTAGGCAGAAGAAATTGATTTGATGACGGATGCTTTCCTGGTTCACATTCAACACTACAAGACATTAAAAACAAACAAAAAAAAAAAACAAACCAAAACAACACAACAAAACAAAACAACCCAAACAACCAAAAAACCAAACAAAAAACCACAAACCATAAACAAAAGAAGACAAAAAACAGACTAACCAACCTGACCAAAAAAGAACAAAAACAAAGAACAAAAACCAAGCCAAACCAACCAAACAAAAAAAACACAAACAAAAAAACCCACACACACACACCCCAAAATGCCGAACACCAACCAAAAAACCCAAATAACTGTCTTATTACTGTCTTATAACCATTAGGTGGTAATGTTTTCCAACAGATTTCTGTTTTCTGCTGTGTCTCCTGGGAATAGAAAAGTACAATTTTAATGTGATTATTCTTAAAATCTATTTACTGCTATCAAATCACAATAATGTTTAACATCTTTTTTGTTCCAGGTCATTAAAAGAGAGTCCAGAGGAGGGCCATGAAGATGATCAGAGGCTGGAGCGCTTCTCCTGTGAGGAAAGGCTGAGGGAGGTGGGATTGCTCAGCCTGGACAAGAGAAGTCTTTGGGGAGACCTCAGAGCAGCCTTCCAGTATATGCAAGAAAGGTAGATACAAGAAGGATGGAGAGTGCCAGGAGAAGGGGGAATGTCTTCAAACTGAACAATTGGATTGGATTGGATTGGATTGGATTGGATTGGATTGGATTGGATTAGATTTTAGGCAGAAAGTCTTTACTGTGAGGGTGGTGAGGTACTAGAACAGGTTGCCCAAAGAAGTTGTGGGTGCTCCATCCTTGGAGATGTTCAAGATCAGGTTGGATGGGGCTTTGAGCAACCTGTTCTAGTGGAAGGTGTTCCTGCCCTTGTCAGGAGTTTGGAACTAGGTGATTTTTAAGGTCACTTCCAATTAAAACCATTCTGTGATTCTGTTTCTGAGCATCAGTCATACACTTAAGTCAATGTCACTGCTCACATTGCCTTTAGTATTGTAAGACCAAATTTTGTCTATAAAAGAGAGACAAAACCTTACAGGGAAATAAAACAAAGCAGGAGAAAAATATACCTTAGGTAATCATTCACTAAAATATAATGGCTAGATAATTAATTAGGAAATATTATATTAAAATAATTAGCTGCAATGTAATTCAGTAGTTATTTACTTCTGATAACACCAGATATAATTAATAGTCACTATTATATTTTTATAAAAAGAAATTATATAAATCAGACTCACAAACATACATGCAAGCTTAAATAGAAAATAAAGAAGCTTGTAGCTTATTCAAGCTACCCTGAAAGTTACCTAAAATATACATTAGAAGACATAGTGTGGTTCTTAATGTCAAAGAACACGAAGAAATCCAGGTCTGTTTGCAAAAAAACAAACAAACAAAAAACCAAACAAATAAACAAAACAGGAAGAACTAAAAGCTACAAAACAGATTTTACAGGCCTGACAAAAATTATCTGATGTCAGAGGAAACATTCCCTAGTAATTAGGTGCAGGGAAATGACTAAATTACATTCTGGTTTATGAATTTTCATATGGGTTGTTTATCCACTGTATTTCCAGTGGATTATGGTGCTTCAGCTGTGTGGACCAGACAGAACAAGAATTTTTCTCACATACAAAAAATTGCCAAAATGTCTGTGTAGAAAAAAAATCTAAAACTTCAGATACTTTAGTAGAAAATATTTAAATTATAAAAATTATCTATTATGAATATTTATGAAAATGCACCTAATTCTATTTGCCTTCCCAGTGCACAGAATCTGCTTTTTAGATTTTTCTTCATCAGCCTGTTTCCAAATCTGATTATTTGAAAGCTCTGGAAATGGATTTAGAACCTTATAAAAATGCAAGATTATCATATGTTCTAGTTTTTCTTATAGTCAGATATATTGCAACATTAGTTTCCCAACTGAAAGGTAATAAAAATATTTAAGTGTACTTTCAATTTATTAAAAATAATGTTTAATTATAAATTTGATTCTGCAGAGGAATAAAGATCTCTATAGAAAATTAAAATGGCTTAATGCCAATGTCAAAGCTGTTCTACCCATATTTTATTCAGAATTTACTTATTTGTGAAAGTTTTAATTTTTCCCTGTATGTAAGTATGTTGAGAGGTGTTCCCATGAGTGTGTTCTTCCAAAGAAACCGATTCTGGCTATTGCATACTTTTCAGCATTTAGTGCATCACTCAATTTTAAAACTGATTTTTTAATGTAAATGACAAGTGTCAGAGACTGGAGTCTCAAGAGTACTCGTTAAGCTGAGACTGTTTATAATCTTGTCTTTGATGTTCATGCATGAGCATCATTCTGTTAGTAACCCTGGAAGTACATTCCTCTTCACAGCACAGCCAGGTACATAGGCTGTATAGGTTGCATGTAGGATTAGCTGTAGTAAAAAAGGAAGCAACCTGTGGTTCAGAAAAAGCCTGAGCTTTAATCAGAAGCAAGGACCTTTCTGACAGTGATAATACTACAGTCATCTTGACTTTTCTCTTGTATATAATGATTTTTTAGGTTTATATCTTTTCTAACCAGACTGCCACAGAGATGAAACTTACAGTTGAGTATTGGATAGTTTGTTTGGTTTGGGGTTTGCTTTTTCAAAGGCTTGCTAATCCAAATAATTCTGCATTGTCCATTTCAAGTAGTTTAAAGCAAGTCAGGATCAAAATGGTTTATTGATTTCTTAATGACATCTCTGTAATGGCCAATCACTGACCTACAGAGTCACAATATATGTCAACAGATAAACTACAATACTAGACAGTTACAAAATGTTAAACAATTTAATTTCTAAAAATGTCCTTATTTAACTAATTTTCTGTACCTCTAATCACACATACCGTCCCCTCCTTGCTCTTTCTGGCCGCTTAGGCTGCAGTTTCCCCATCCCCTCTAAGCCATGTGGGTGTCCCTTTGCTTCCTCTATGGCATGTGCAGGAGACTGCAGTTCCCACCATCTCATCCCTGCTGGCAGGGGCAGCAGCCCAGGGAGTCCTAGGGAAGGACAGCACTGCCCAGCCTGCGCAGAGATGGCAATCTTGCCCACCTGCCTTGCCGACCCTGTTTCCTTCTCTGGGTCTCTTGCCTGTGACAGATCTTTATGTTTCTCCTGTATTGCTTTCTGGGGTGACCATTTCTTTGTTTCAGAGTCTCTTGGAAATCTTTTGATAACTGCTTAATCCAGTTGATGGTCATCTTTGTCTTCAACATGACCAGTTTTGGGGTAGATGCCCTTTCAGACAGCCTGGTATATTTGATTCATTCAATGTCTACACCTATATTCTTATCTTGAAGAATGGTTTTTTGACAGGACTTTTGCCAGAGGTAAGCCATGAAAGAAACCACTGATATGTATACAAAAATACATGTGTGTTAGCATTTTGCAGTAGACATTTTCTATTTGTTTATCTATAAGCATAGGTACATGTATGATATTCTTACCTTTCCTCACCATCTTCCCATCCTTCCCTAATATACCTTTTTGTTTTTAACCTTCAAACAATTAGATACTTTTCTCTAGCCCTTATTCCAGTAACTTATGTAAACTGTTCACATTTTCTCGTCAGGCTTAAAGCAAAATTGATTTAATTATGGGTGTAAAATTATCAAAGCTTCATCGTCTAAAACAGAGAATGATGTTGAGGTGTCAAACTAGTCAAGCAGTGACCATGTAAATTTGTGAAGATACTGGTACAATGCTGTATGAGGATTGATACAAATAATTTCATTAGACGTCAATGGAGAGGAAGACCTCATAAACTTGTTTGTTGGGGATTCATGTTGTGATAAACATATCTGCAAGAATAATTTCTAACTTATATTTTAACAAAAAATTTAGTTGCCTCAGCAAGGTGTTGTAAATTCATTACTGACACAATCTCTGATAAACTGCTGCAGTTCTGAAGCGTAAAATGTCCCTATTTTTCTCCAGCATCCTTCTTCTTCCTTCAGTGTCTCCTCCATTTCCTGGTTTTAATTTCTTTGCTTTACCTTATTCTTTTACTGTCCTAATCTCACCCATTCTATTGTAATATATTAATCAAAACCAAACATGCAAATCGAATAGTCCCTCCTGAGAATGATGATTTACATGTACTTTGACAGCCATTAACTCTCATGACTTATATTCTGTGCTTTGTCCTTATATCTTCTGCATTCTGTGGGATTTTACACTGTATGTTCAGTGAGACAGAAAACAGGTGGAAGGAGTGGTGGAACACTCATACGTAAGATTTTATCCTGGCTTCTACCAGCTGTGAGTGACACAAATGTGTTATCCTCCTTCCCCAACCAACAGAACACCTGTAAAGGCAAGGAGTTGTGACTGCATTATATGCACTGGAACACGTATAATTTCAGGTCCCATATTTCTAATTCAGATTTGTGGAAAGAAACACTCTTGTGACACTGGATATTAAATTAATCTGGTGCAGCACGGACATTCCAGGCCCAGCTGGCTACCTGTACTCTGCCTCTGACTTCAAAATACATAGAAAATTCCGTTCATCCAGACTATCAGACAGTCTATTAAGTCTGTGCCAGATGTACAAGTAATCTTGCATAGAGCACATGTTCTGATCTTAAGTGTGATGCATTCTATTGTAAATGTTTCTCCTGCTTTAAAGCCAGAGTGGCTATTAAAAAGAAGTCATAAACAACTAAACAAATGATAAACAATTAAAACCATCTAAAAGATAGTTTTAAAATTAAAAGTATAAAAATGGAATTAAAAAATGAATTAATTAAAAATGAAAAATATTGAATTTTGCTGACATTCTTTGAATTAAAAATAATTAAAAAAATAATGAAAATAAATCCTCAAGCACTGATTCTCAATACCTGAAATAATTTTTCTTTTTTCTCTCTACAAGTCTGGGTTCTTAGTAGCACCTAACTTTGTTTTCTAATAAAATACAGCTCAAAATTGCAAGGATTTATTCTCATTTTGAAAGTAAGAATTAAAGTGTCCATTAATAAAAGAGTACTTCTGAAATGTACAGCTTTATTAAAATTATTTCTCACCTTAAACAGCTGAGATATTTTTAAAGTCTCTATCAGGGGCTGTTGAAAGCACCATAGAACAGCAACTTTGGATTTGTATTTTTAGACAAATTACTTAATGTAGGAGAAAAGTTAAAATAATGAGGGAGATAAAAAAGAGGGAGGGGAAATACTGTAATGTATAGCTCAACAAAATGTAAACTACTTTCAAGTTTTATGGTTATTTGAATTTTGAAACCTTGACACTAAACTGATCCAAATGAGTATGTTTTGGCAGTTTAAAGAAAAAGAAAATCAAACCACCAAAACCCAACAAAAAACCAAATAAAACACACACACACACACAAAACCAACCAACCAACCAAACAAACAAAAAAAAACCCCGAACAGAACAATAAAATAAAAATGGAATGTTTTCTTTCCTAGCAGAGCTGTGAGGGAAGAGGTGTTGCCCTTCCCATGAACCTTTTGCAGATTTCAAGTGCATATTGCACACTTTAGACCTGATCAGCTCTATGTACATGAAGGATATTGAGATAAAATTTTCGCATTCCTTTGCTGAATTAATAATGGAAAACACTTGAATTTATTGAACCAAAAGAACCTGAATTTCCTCTTTCCCTCACTGTCTGGAACCATTTCTTTTTTAATAATTGCAGAATGCCCAAATTATCAGATTATTAAACTACCAGATTATTATTCCCTTTCTCTTTTTTTCTGTCTGCCTGCCTGCTTCTGCTCTTGGAATGAGACATTTTGAGGTTTTGGTCTAAGGGTTTTTTTTTTTTAAAAAATATTAGGCACTGTGGTGGGTAGAATAGTAGTAGATGATAGTAAATCCTGCCAGCAAAGTGATTAAGAGGAAGAAATGGAGAGGAGACAGCTGGAGAAATAGAATGCTGACAGAGGAAGAAAGAGACATTTTGTGCTTAAGAACTACAACAATACATATTAGAGATGACATCAGTAATGAGCTTCCCCAGTTGAACTGTCTTCCATCCTATGTATTTATAGCCATGGTTTCTATTTTAATGGGTTAATATTTTCTAGAAAAAAAAAACACAACTCCCCTGAAAAATGCCCCAGCAGAATGTTTCCTTACACCTGTTTGTGGAATTGTTTTTTGTTTACTGAAAGTCTTAGACCAATATGTTAGAAAATAGTTCTGTGTTTCCAAATACCATGATACATAATCTAGAGCAACTAGGTAGGAGGCTTGTCTATTATTTTTTTTTAACAGATGTTCAATAAAAAATACTCATAGAATATTCTCTGACATAAATGTATAAATTAAATAGAGCTTTAAATCTACATATAAGTACACAAATCTAGGATCTGGGGCATCATTGTGTTTTTATCTGAATGGCTTTAAACTGTCATGGAAAGCTTTGCGCTGTAACAATTAACAAAATCATAATTCATATTCATTCAATATCTATGAAAAATATTCAGGGTTTATGACTACTAAATATATTATCTCGGTCCAAAATTAGTTCTCAAAGTTCATAAAAAATGTAAAGAAAAATAAATCCACACACAAATGGATGGCAACTATCCAATTCTTTCGTCTCCAAATGTTTCCACATTTTGGACATTTTTCAAAGTACATAGTGTTTCAACTCGAGATCTACAATGGGTTGGAGGGTGTGAAAGTGGAAAAAAGTGAAGCAAAAATATGTTCTTTAAGAATATCCAGCTTTCTGATGGGAGTATCATGATCTTATTTTCTTTTAAGCAGCAGTAATACTTTTAATTGATAAAAATTGATATAAAGCAGTGTGATGCCATTCCTAAGCATGATAACAGCATCCTATTGAGTTTGGTTTTTTCTTTCCAGATTTTTCTCCGAACCACATATAATATTTTATAAAACTTAAAAAAAAAAAAAAATTGCAACAAAGTTTCAGATGTCAGCATGTAAGACACAATTACACAAAACATGTAATTAAACAGATAGGTCTTTTCAGGTCTTAAAAACATCTCTAACACGATAGAGTTCCTTCAAACTAAATGTTTGCTAAAAAGGATGAATGACAAGTCAGTCTAACTACACTAAGAACATTAGATTTATGGTGACACACCTGCAGATGGTGCTGTTCCACAACATTTCCTGCACAAAATCAGCTTAAAATGCATTAGTTGATCTATTCTTTGATCTTTCCTTTTATATTGCCATCCAGTACATGCAACTTTTACATAAAATGGTTGGCTGTATGTGAAGGCCAAACTAGATGGAAAATTATACCTAAAAAAATAACATTTTCCCATGCCAGTGATCCTTCCTTTTTTTTCCACACCCCCTTCTTATTATGCTAGTAGTTGTTATCCAGCAATATGATATTTCTTTTTAACAGTAAATAGCATCTTAACATTGTTGTTTGTAAGACCAAAAGTTGTAGTTACTCAGAAAAGCTATGTTTAAAGTTGATTTTCCATTTCAAACATTTTATGGTGTACAAAAAATTGTTAGCAAGTGTTCTTCTACAGGATATTATTTAAGGGCTACAGATTATGGATTATTCTCCAATGACTGTGAGAAAAGTAGAAATAAAATACTGCTGCACTGAGAGAAAAAATTTCAAAGCTGTGTTTATTGCCAGAGCAGAAGATGGAGGGCAATGTGTCATCAAGTGAATTATTTCATACCTATACAAAATTTAATGTGATTTCCATTGGAACTAGTGGTATTTTTTTACTATTGTATAGTTTTACATTTTTTAAGCATGAAAGAAAGTATCACTACTACTACCACTGCTACAACTATGACTGGTGGTGGTAGTAGTAACAGTAGTACCCCTATTTGTAAAATTCATGGCTTTATACTTCATTGCTTCTTTATGGATATTTTAGACATAAAAAAGGCTTTTTAATTGCATTTGAGAATTGCTAATTCTTAATTTCAGAAACATTTCTATAAAATATTAACATACATTGCAGGAGAAGCCCTATATAGATCATCACATATATTTATTTTTTTCCGAGTGACTACAGAACATGAATATTTGGAAACAGTAAGGAATAAAAATTAATTTTGCTTAGGTGTTTAAAACAAAGGTTTTTTTTACAGTATACAAGTCAAGAAAAATTTAATACATTTAAAATAAAAAATATGAACATTATAAGTGGATATTAAGGTTTTGTTACAGGGTAAGTTGAAGGAATGTGAATAGTTTAAATGGGAAATTTTTACCCATTGGCACTTGTGGGAGTATTTTCATTGATTTCAGTGGTGTCATAATTATATATGCTAGTCTTCTACCATCAAGGCCACTCATGGAAATCAGTGGGAGGTCAGAATATTTCAGAGGTCTAAACATAATTATTGAGTTTTCTGTTAGTTTTGCTGGAATATATACTTTGAGGGTCTATGTGATACCTTCTAAAAAAACACCAAGAAAACCAAAAACCCAAGCCCCCCAAAACCCAGAAATTACTATTGTTTCCTGTGAGAAGGAAAGAATTATTTTTTCCACTCACTCTCCAGAACAAGCAGAGAAAATAACTAATGAATTATCATGAGATCCTTTGGATGCCCTGTGCATCTTCAGTACCTCTGATGCTTCACTTGTTGTGTGTGGAATTTGCTTTCTGGAAAGAGAAAAGATGTCTTCAAATCTCCCTAGTGATTCAATTTAAATTTGGCAATGATATCTATCAATTCATGAGGAATCTGATCTATGTTATGTATACCTTCAATTGTGTGATAATAGCATGTGGACTCATGCTACCATATGTGGATTTATGATATTTAGTTGTTAGGCTCTGAACAGAAGTCTTAATTTTGGCTGCATCTTCTTCCTTGTTAAAAAAACTCAACCTACTGCAAATCTGCTTCAGATCTATTGATAATACACATTCTCAAACAGATCAGTCTAATGTCTGTCCATACCAGCTACTTGGATTCTTGACTATTACACACATTAAAGTGGTTTGGATTGCCTATTCCTGATACATGTGTTTCATCTTCAGACAATAAGATTTTTCAAACTTATTCATACAGTTTAAGTACTGCAAAACAACTTACTTGAACAGTGTATTGCAGTTACACAAAATCTTAGAAAATTATTTAATCTAGCTTTAATACAAGTTTGGTGAACATTACTTTTGGTAATGAAAGCAAATATACAAATGAATACTGACTATTCTTGACAAACAAACAAGCACACTAAATTGGTAGTTGTTAGTGATCTAAGGAGAGGAGAAGGGATGCCACACCAAGAGACAATATAAAATCCCCAAATTTCCTGCTGTTGATTTTTATTATTTTTGTTCTTTGTATATAAATATGTGTAGTATTAGAGACATGGAAAACAGTAATGTATTTGTAAGTCAATTTGCAAATATCCACACTGAATTTACTGCATATCTCTTCTATCTGACTGAATAATACTAGCACATGTCATGTCATTTAGACAGGAATGGATTCAGCTTGAGGACTCACCAGATAAAACCTAGTGCAACATAAATTTTACTTTGTTTTTAGGAACTATATTCCTTTTCATGCAAATGCAATCTCAAAACTGGCAGGAACAATATGTTCACCACAGGGAAACCAATGCTTTGTGGATACCTTATTTACCCAAATGCAAAATATTAAGTCATGCGTTTCCCAGGTGCAAAATGGCAGCTAATGACCCACAAATAGCATTTCACAGGTTTTCATTATAAATTTAAAAAGCAATAAAAAACTGCCCTTCAGTAAAATGACTGCTACAGAAAGATAGTAAATAATGACCCTGAGCATAACTGCTGAGATTATTTGTTTGGAGTCTGTTAGGGCTTGTTTTCTTGTTTTTTTTTATTTGTTTGTATATTGGGTGGGTGTTGTTTTTTGGGGGGAGTTGTTTGATTTTTTTTTTTTTTATTTTTTTTTTTTTGGGGGGGGCTGCGGGGGGGCTTGGTTGGGGTTTTATTTGTGGTTTGGTTTGGTTTGGTTCGGTTCGGTTTGGTTTAGTTTGGTTTGGTTTGCTGTTGTTGTTGGTTCTTTTTGTCTCTACTGTTATATAAGGAAAAAGTTAAAATCTTGCCTTTATATGCCTAAGTAGATTTCCCCCTTCATCACCTTTCATAATCTCTTCCTCTCTCTACCTGTCTCTTCCACCCAAAAATAATTTGTGAGATAACATGCAGCAAGTAAATAAGGATAACACATTTTGAAGAACAAAGTGAGGCTTTTATGAGTTATGAAGTATAACAAGTCTTATGTATTTTAAAATATAATGGTCTGATTTCTGTTGGCATCGTTGTGATGCCTTTTCTTGCAAGGGCAACATAAGAGATTTTACAGTAAGAATAAAATTGGACTCTGAATATTAAGCAAGTGCATATTTGTATTGTATATTTATAACTATTGCTGCTTTGAAATAAGAAGTTGATGTCAATTCTATTTTTTTTCTTTTTTTTCTTCATTTAGAATAAGTTCTTTGATTGCAAATCATTTACCCATACTTTGAGAGAGAGGTACCCTTAATAACTGATCAAAAAATAGTGACATTAAAGAATAAATTTCTACCACCTAACTTCAATAATGTTCAGTTAGTGATAATGCCATGACACGTTTGAACTTGTATGATAAACAGTAAAAAATAATGAAATGAGGATAAGTTGAGTCAGTGAATGTGTCATTATGGCAATTTTATGCATCTCATTTCTCTTTCAAAAGAACATATAATTGCTCTGATATTTTGTTTCCAACCATCTTCTCTCTGAGCCAATATAAATGAAGGTCAAACTGTTCTACAAGCTCCCCTTTTTGCCCGCTGTTTACCAAAACCTTATCTGACTAAAAGGTTCAAAGTGCTTTGGGTCCCTCTCATACTCCATTTATCATCATGAGGGAATGTCTCTGGATTAAGGGAACAAGGACGTTTCAATCTGGTAGGAAATTATAACCTTATTCTACCTGGTTCCTAAAACTGTCTTGAGATGAGGGCAATAAACCAGGTATAAAAGGTGATCTATGACATATCTTTTCAATGTGTTTTAAATTTTTAGTGTTCATCCTTTTCCTTTCTAATTACCACAATGATAAAGTGTTTACAAAATAACTTTCAAGAATTTAGTCCATTTCATTCAAAGTAAAATTCATTAGATTACGACTCATCCCATGTCTGTCTGAGGTACTGTCCAGGGTTGGTGGTACCCATCCAGTTACAATAACAATCCCATTTAAACAACACAATTAGGTAATGACTAACATCCACTGCTGCTTAGTTGTAAGCTTCTGAATAATCAGTTAGAAATTAGCCAAGTTTTGGAGGGGTTTTTCACCTTTCTTAAAAGGAATTATACTTTTTTATAATCAATTTTATTCCTCTGAAGTTAGTGCACGCAAGTACCATCAGCTCAGATGTGAGTTTTCTCATTTTTCTTCACCATGTCTTTAGACTTTAAATAACACTAAGATCTTTTAAAATAAAGTTGGCACCCACTGCAGTAACTTTGAATATCTCCTAGGTGAGCTTCTGAGTACAAATAATTCTATGGGATTCATAACATCTGACTTAGGTAATAAGCACTGGGTTGACCCTGACTGGATGCCAGATGTCCACCAAAAATGTTTTACTATGTGGATCTCTGCTCCACTGTGGACCCTCATGGCCTGCAGGGACACAACGTACCTCATCATGATCTTCACCATGGGCTGCAGGGAAATATCTGCTCCAGTGCCTGAAGCACCTCCTCCCCCGTGTTCTTCACTGACAAGGGTGCCTGCAGGGCTGTTTCTTTGACATATTCTCACTTTTTTCCCTGAATGATGTTGTCATCTCTTCCCTGCCTTAACTGTGTTATCCCAGAGGGACCACCACCATTGCTGATTGTTTCAGCCCTGGCCAGCAGTGGGTCCAGGGTCCATCTTGGAGCTGGCTGGCATTGGCTCCATCAGACATTCAGGAAGCTTCTAGTAGCATCTCATAGAAACCACCCCTATAGTTAATGCACTACCAGAACCTTGCCATGAAAACCCAATATAGGAATCTAAATACCATAATTATACCAGAATTTGAGTGGTACTGAGAATAATAAAATAGTTGGGGAGTTCCAGTATCAGCTCTAAGGTCACACACTTCCAATTATATCAGCACCTAACTTGTGCTTCTATCCAGTCTCATTAATGGATTTAATAAACATCCGATTTCATTATGTGATTTCTCAGGAACAACAAATAGGTACTAAAATAGGTGAGGAAAAATAACAATGCTCTGGGTGGAGAATGGATGTCTGCTTGAGTTTGTGCAATACCTCACACAGTGGAATATTAATCTTAAAAATATTGACATTAATCTATAGTGAATATAATTAGACATTATTTTGTTTTGTAGTCTATTAATAGAAGTTAAAAAAAGTATTGTAAACAGAAGTAGCATAGGTTTACTAATAATGTTAAAGCTGCATTATTATAAAACATATAATGAGCACCTATTTTCTTGGCAGACTATAAAAAATATGAACCAAATGAATGTTTATTATCGATGTTTTATTAATGTATTAATTATTTATACACTACATGAAGTTCCATTTTATATATAAAGTGTGACTGTCAATAAATTCACATAGCAGCTGGAAGAAATTTAAATGTCGCTCCTAGAGAACACAGTCATAAAATGGAAAATGTAGCTTTCTTTTTACATGTGTCTTCATAAACAGGGTTATTTTTCACTGCTATATTTTATTTTGTTTTTTTTTTCCTTCTCAAATTCATAACGATTCTCAGGAGAAAAATCTTCTTAATAAGTATTGTATCACATTTACCATCACATACATGATAGATATTTGAAAATGATCATCTGTCAATGCTATGACATCAAATTTAAACTTATTAGCCATGCAAATAACTTGGCCTACAGATTTCATCAGCACCTTTTCAAATTTTAAGACAAACAACATAAAAAAAAAAAACAAACAGAAACAGGCAAACCATTTTGCCCCTTGCCAGCATTAAGGAATTGATAGGTAGAAATTTGCATACTATTAATATAATACAAATATAAGCAAAAAGCAATATTCAGAGGGTTTGATTATATTCTTATTTTTTCTAGTAAGTTAAAACTGAAAATTTAATTTACAATTATAAATTAAAAATGGATGTTAGCTGTCAGAGAGGTAACTTGATCAAAATCCCATGATGCTGTTTAAAGTGAATTAATCTTCATGTAGGTGTTTTAATGTTATGTGTCTTAGCTAGCACTCAGAAGAATACCTCAAAGAGTGTATTCAATCTGAATGTTGTGGGAATTTTTGCATAAAGTTTGTTTTTTGATTGTTTTTGTTGTTGTTTTTTGATTTTTTTTTTTTAATTTAAACAAATCTGAAAGGGAGCAGACAAGCCTTTCTTAACTTTATAAACAAATTACAAAAAAAAAAAAAAAAACAAAAAAAAAACAAAACCAGGTGTGTTTTATTTCTCCTCTACTGTATTATGTTTGAGGTTTCTAAAGATTCACAAATGTTTATTTTACAAACCCTTTCTGGATTGGGAAGACGAGAAATATCACAGAATTACAATTTCATGGTTTTATTCAGTTATACTACTGCTTGAAACACATTTGCAAGTAATTTAAAAAAAAAAAAGTTACACGAGGTTGACTCAGTAGTTTATCTTTGGAGCAATGAGAACAAATATAGGATTCATTGCTAAGGTCTATATCCAAGACTTTGAAGGATTTCCCCCAAAGTATTTATTTCTATTTGGGACTTATGAGATTGCATCTGGAGAATGTACATAATTTTAGACTCTACAGTACATGAGAGAAACTTACATACTGGATCAAGTCCATGAAAAGGTCACTGAGATGTTTAGAAGGTTGGAGCACATATAAAAGGAAGCTTGGAAAGCTTCTTCAGTTTCGATAGGGTAAAGCTATATGCTTTTCATTGCTGTCTTTGATTACCCATGGAAAATTATCAAGAAGATGAAGCCAGAGTCTTCCTGGAGATGAATAACGAAAAGGTAAATGCAACAGACACCAGTTTCTGGAAAGGAAATTTGAATTAGACACTGGGAAGACAAAATTTTCAGTGAGGTCATCAAACACTGTAAAGAAATTTCCAAGAAGGATAAATCTCCAGTAATGGAGCAAGCCAAAATTTGACTGAACGAGGCCTGAAAAAACTGGCTTTTAAGTTGTAATTTTTTTTCAGGCTAATCCTTTGATTGGAGACTTAGATCAGGTCACCTCCAGAGGTGTCTTCCAACCTAACTTGTTCCGTGATTCTGTGACTAGTTTTCTTTCCTTTCATATACATCACCGATGATAATAGTCTTCTACATTCAGTCTAGTACTATGCCATTGCCATCTATTTCATGCTTTCTTTTGTCCAGTTGTGAGCATGTGTTAGTGCTGAAAATGAAACTTATTTTTCTGGATCTTGTCCCATTCTACATTGCAGTTATCTTTGTTTCTTTCCGTAAAAAAAAAAAAAAAAAAAAAAAAAAAAGTGCAAAGAAAGACTTAATCCTTTTGGAAAATGAGGGAAGAGTTAGAAAACGGGACTAAAAAGTCTGCATTAAGCTCAGGAAACGCATAACTTCAGAGTGGGGAAGATGTCAGAGTTTTCTTGCTTTTGCTTCCAGCAAGGTTGAATTGTCTATGAAAAAGGATTCATGAGGAGAGTAAGTCTCTTTTCCTATACAGAATCCTTGAAATTAAGTGTGTGAAAGAAAGCAACACTCAATAATTCCATTTTTCACTCTTGGTTTCATGAAATATTCAGATCTTACTTCATCTTATTAGTGTACCTCCCCTATTTCCATATTCTTTGGGAGCTTATATTGCTTCTGAAGAAAGCTTTAACAGCCAAAGATGATATTATGGTTTCTGATAAGACGTTACCAAGAATAACCAAACTACAGTGTACTCCCGCTTTATTTCATTTCCCTTTCCTTCCGTTCTTATCATGGTGTGAGAGTGATACAAGTTTACCAGTGGCCAGATTCACATCATAAAGTCTGCATTTCATTCTAATGCTGCATGACTTCAGAACAACAAAATGAGATGAGGAAGAATTTCCTTAAGACTTTTTCTCATAGAATGTCTGATTCATACAAGACAGATTAGTGCTTTGATTTTTGGATTGCATAATAAAAGCTAGATACCTCATAAGATGTTGGTTTGTCAGAAATCTGTCATTCTTGCAGGAGTATATGTAGGAGGGAGAAGTGGAAAAACACTTGCAAAACAGATAGTAGGAAAATTAAAAAGAAAAATCAAGAAAACTAAAAATATCAAGCATCATCTGTTCCATATATAATTTATAATTTTCATAGATTTGAGACCATAGCAAAGGCTGAAGAAGGAGCCTACAGAAAAATAAATTTATTAGACAAAATATGTATCTTGGTAATTTTAATTTTCATAAGAAACAGACATAGGAAATTCTACACCTGGTCACCATCTAAAGGCATCATCCTTAGGTCAAAACTTTAACCTGAACCTCTTTACGGGTTCAGGTATGTCACACATTCATCTTCACATACAAAAAAGCAAAAGAGCAGTTCCCCCATCTCTCCAGTCACTTAGTTACAGTAATCTTACTGCTTACATAAATGGTTGGCCCAAAGACAATTAATTTATAAATGAGAAAGACACACGCATCTGAGTAAAGACTTGAATAGTATAGAATTCTGCAAAATTAAGTTTTAGTGTCTTTTTAAGTTATTTAATTTCCCTTATAATCTAAGATTTACCAGAATTTCCTTTTAGGCAGATTTGTTCATTATCTCAATGCAAATAACAGAACCTTTTACTTCAGTAGGATCTAAAATGTTTCTGTAAAGAACCTTCTCAGATATGGTCACTCTAGCATTCACCCAAACTGTCATGCTCTGGTCACTCTTTCAAACAAGCCACACTACACCAAACCTATATTTAGAAAATGATTCTTCTAAGAAGTGGGACAAGTCAAATTACCCCATCTTGACATCTTGATGACTTCTTACATGACCAACAAAGTATCTTTCCTAGCAGAAAAATTCCTCCCGTTCATTAGGCAAGTTTGGACATGTTTAGCAAAAGACACAGAGTTTGCAACTTTATGTTACTATTTCTAACACAGGTGTTAGGTATGCTTCTTGTCTATATCACTCAGTTGTCCATCTAAGCAGTAAGCTCTCAGAAAAGAGATTGTTTCTGTGTTGGATTTAGTGAATGTGTTGAATACAGTGGTTCTTTAAATATAGAGGATGTCTCTGCAAGCTGGAGTGAGTACTTAGAGTCAAATGTCTGAGATCCACATACTCCATTGCTAAAACAGTAGATGATAAATGGGTCCCCTGACTGTGTAAGAAAGTAAAGAAAATTAAAAATACAAATGTAATGGCATAGAAGAGCCATGCACTCATCATGAGCTATAGGAGAATCAGATTTGTAAAAAAAAAAAATACAAAGGAATACAGCCTTTCAGAAAGAATGATAAAGGAAACAAGGCATTCTTGATTTAGATTTAAAAACTAATTTCCTGTTAGCAGAAGATTCAATAGCAATATGAATGTCTTCCTTCAGGTGAAAAGGTGGGTGACAGAGATTTAAAATTTTCACTTCTCTATGGAATTTCTCCATTGTGACACAGTGGTTGAGGTCAGAGTGGACTTCCAGAGCTCATCTAGTCCACTCTCTCTGCTCAAAGTGGTGTCCTCTACAGCAGGTTCCTCAGGACAGTGCCCAATCGAATTTTGAATATCTCCAATGTGAGACTCCACAACCTTTCTGGGCAACCCATACTTGAACATCCTCACACAATTTTTTTCCTTTTTCTTCTTATGTTTAAATGAAATATCCCATATTTCAGTTTGTGATTCTTATTTCTGCAGTACCTCAATAAATATGATTTTGCCATTGCTAGTGTTAAATTATCTGATTAAAATGTAATTGCAGTAAATGCAATGAGCATAAAGAATCAGAGGTAGTATAAGAGGTGGCCAAATCCTGGTTATCTTATCAGTGAAAATGAAGCACACCTGAAATGACTACTTTTAAGATTTCACACCAGGGTGGGCCAACTAAAGGAAGTCTCTTCAGAATGCATTGCAAAATGAAAGGAGTTATTTCCCAAAGGAAGTTAGGACTTATGTTAGTCCTTTAGTGGACGACTTTCTCCTATGTGCAAAAATTTCTTTGTATCCACATGAGTACTTTGTGTGATTATGCGGGTGCTTGAAAAGACAATGTTCTGTATTGACTTGTATGGCCAATGCATGTATGTCTTGTGCATTAAACATGTGTGTGTGGGTATGCAGACACCTATTGCCAGTCAGTGTACAGCCCCACACTGACCTGCTGCAGTCACACTTATCAGACAGGAGAAAGGACAAATGCATCAGTGTCATGAAACCCAACAAATTAGGCTATCTAGAACAACCGAAAAAAGGCTTTGTCCTGTGCTGAGTGGCTCACCTTGGCTGCAGCTGGGCTCAGCTGAGCTGGATTCAGCATCTTCCTTAGGACTGTTGTC
Organism: Xenops minutus; assembly: GCA_035221455.1. Lineage (NCBI taxonomy): Eukaryota > Metazoa > Chordata > Aves > Passeriformes > Furnariidae > Xenops > Xenops minutus. Next base: position 16,930,606 of record JAWWEE010000040.1, on the reverse strand, counting down.
TCCCGTGCTTGAACTTGAGCACTGCCAATAGAAAGGGCTGGAAAAAAAACCCGTTTCTTAGTTGCTGCCTAAGAAAACAGAGCCCATAGGGTGGCTAAGCCTGGCTGTGGAACCACCCTTGCACTCAGTTGTGGGCAGCCATAGAGGATCGACTAGTAAGAAAAACTTACAAAAACAACCCCAAACAACTCAAGACTAGGAGGAAGTAGCACCCACTCTGAACAGTAAACTCCTTACACTGAAGTTCTCAGCATGGCTTGTGGTAACCATCACTTCTTGTTCTTCAGGAAGATGGAGATGATCAATCTTAGGATCCGGAGGGACATTAGAAGAGCAGAAACAACACTGATTAAAATGCAGAGGTACCAGGAAGTTTACGTATAATATTTTGGCTGTATTTTAGTGAGAATTTTCTATGTTAATTTTGACTGTTAGCCTGTTAAAACATTAGAATAACAGTAAATTTTATGGCTGCATATATATAATCTATTCCCTTTTGCACTGGGCTAGTATATTAAATATACATATACCAAAAAGACTTCCTTTCAGCACAGTACTTCGGCCTTTGATATTTATATAAAATATTTGACTAAACTCTCCTTAAAATTCTTGCTTTTCCTCCAGAAAATTATCCTGCATTTTTCAGATGTATTGTACAAGTGAAAAATCACCCAGCCAAGGAACAAACAAGAAAAAGGAGAAAAGTGATAACCAATAGACGTGTTCTGGATGTGTTTTTTCAATATTTGGCTATGCTGTTTCTGAACAGAATATACTAAAACTGACTGTATGTAGTGACTAAGAGGATCAAGTGTAGCTTGCTAAAGGGTAAAAGTATAGCTGCCACTGGAGACCATCAGTAAACAGATCTACAGTTTCACTCTTGTAATTTTACCTCACTTCTGGTGCTGAAGTTACGAAGTACTACAACCGATAACCTATGACAAATGAGACTGCATTACTTTATGAGGAAGGAAGAAGCCAAAGAGTAATGTAATGTTTATTTTTTCATATATTGAGGTAAAATGAATATATAAAATATCTGTTTGTAAGGTAAAAAGCATCCAGCTAGAAAGTTCCATCTGCACTGTCAGAGGCTTCCATTTGTTTCATCACTGTCTCTTCTTTCATCCTCTCATCCTTTCCATTTTCTACTCTCTGATGATCATTTTACATGCCCCAGTACTTTCTTTCTTGTCCTTTTATATTCCCATTTTTTTTCAGCTGGTCTCCTTATGTCTGCTGTAGTTCGACTTTTCTGTTTTGGTATCTTAGAAATCATTGGCAAAAATTTCTATTTCTGTTACCATAAAAAAGCAGTGTGTGCTTGTATAGAACCCAGGTTACAAGTATTTCATACTTCTTTTAACTCATAGCTCTGCCTGTTTTAGTCATGCCAGTTGTAGGCACAATATGGAAATATGTCTTAGTTCGAGGGAAGAACTAAGATATGTTGGCCAATAAAACAATCCCTCTCCTTTAAATTTAGAAGCAGAACTTTAATTCGAGGGGGGAAAAAACAATATATATGAAAGGATAACAGTTCTTAATCACAATACACAGATATATATAT
>JAWWEE010000040.1:16918165-16928933 GCA_035221455.1 Xenops minutus | reverse complement strand
TATCACCACATACATATTCATTATATCCTTTGTTAACTCTCTTTATCAATACTAGGCGTTGGCTCCAAGCTTTGGAAAGAATTCTAACTGAGTTTTGAAACTAGAACAAAATACGAAAGAAATATTTGTTCAGGACAATGCATAGATCCAGGCAGCCTGAACCCTGGGGAGGGAAGACATGATTCCATCTTTATCCTTCCCTTGTGTGCATCTCTTCAGAAGTCTTCTTACATTGCATGTGCCCAAGAGCTAGCTGGAAGATCAGATTTCAGCTGTTAAACTCCTGGAAGAACTACAAATCCAAAAGAGAACTACTACTACTGGGGTCCTAACCCTCTGTGTGCTGGCTAAAATGTTGAGAACTCAATATGCTTTTCTTTTGTGCAGCCAGGGCAGTTACTGATGCTATGTTTGAAGAGCTATTCAAACACCTCACATAGGTAGGTTGACCACTGTCAACCCTGAAAAGGTGATTGACAATTCACATATTCAGCACAAACACCTTGGTATCCCACACTATCCAATAATTTACTACCTTGTCTGGAAATTATATATTTGTATGGAGAGTCTGCCTTTTCTTGTATGAGTGGAACTGTTGTTTATTCAATTGAATAAGTAGCATTTGTATGCAGCCTTAATCATGAACATTTTGGAGATTGGCATCCGGCACTAAGTACAATCCTCTCAAATAGCTGGCAGTGGATTAACGTTGACACCTAGAAACATGCCAAATTCTGACAGAATAAGAACTTGCTGTGTACCCATTGTCAATCATTCACAGAGTGCCACTCAAAATGCTTATCCTGTTAGTGATGACATCAATCTGCATTGGCATTCAAAATGCTGCTGCCCTTTGAATACAGAATTGGAAGCAATAGACTAAACTCCAAAGTGCATGCATTTTTAGTAACCACCTCTATCTTTCCTTATGAACTGGTGGCCACCTTTGATGTGGAGATGCTGCCTTAGTAATAATTTACCCAGCTGTTTGCAAAAAAGAAAAAAAGTTATCTCTTCTATATAGCTAATCTATTGCTCAGGCTCTCTTGCAAATAGTCAAAGTGATTTTCATCATGAATTAAAACTTCGTAGAGCCATTTAGATCTAATTCTGGTTACACACAAGTTTTAGAAGTCTATCCATATTAATAGCAACAAATAATGGACAACAAGGGTCACAAGTACTTTTTATACATCAGCCTGATTATTAAAGCACTCATTTACTAAGAGAGAGGAGAAACCCAAGTTCATCCTGAGGGATTTCAGAGCTATAACCACCAAATGTTTAGGCTTCCATTTATTTGATCTTATCTTCATAAATCCTGCATTTCTGCCTGCATAGTGAGCTAACACAAGAGGAGCATTCCATTTGCTCTTTTTTTTCAGCCTGTTTTGTTCCATAAACCACCAGAGTGAGCATGACCTTGTGAAGTAGGAGATGAAGCTGAAAAGGAAATTGAACACATCTCCTATTTCCTGGGCAAGTGTTCTAACTACTCAACTGTTCAGAAGAGGAGCAGCTCTGCAGCAGTAGTGATGGATTGAAAAATGGACTATGTTTAGTTAAGGTCTTACTTTTGGGAAAGGACTCTGGATCATACTTGGCTAGAGATCACTAATAAAAATGTCTGAAGCAAGCTCATAATCTTAAAAAAAGGTTAATCATTTAATTAGGATATCTGTCCTTCCCTTCAGCTTGCAAAGTGAAACAGTAAAAAAGACTCCTAAGTCTTAAGCATAGCTGGAAATATACTTTTCAACCATGTATGTCCTATTAGCCATAGATAATCCCTTGTTCAGCATGTAGAAGCCATGAGTAACTCTTTGGAGACCTGTCTGTTTTCAACAGATGACTCATCTCAGACCCTTCAACAGTTTTTGTTGTTTTTTTAAAAATTATTATTTATTTTTGAGATACAAAAATTGGGCATTTGTTTTAGAGATATTATTTGTAGAATCAGATTATCAAATAATTTTATTAAATAATCTATCAAAAATTATATACTTGTACTACTGTTTAGCTGCTACAATCTAGTCAAAAGGTAAGTTTCAAGTGCTATATTTAGGCAAAGCACACAACAAATTTTCTGTTCAACTAGAAAATTCAAACAGGAACAGTATTCTTATTCTTCTATCATCTAGCATCTATCTAGCAAGTCCTAAATCTAAGGCATTTCCAGGCTCATGTAAGACATCTCAACCCCACCGCTCCCCCTCCCCCCCAAAAAAGCAAAAAAAACCCCAACCCCCAAACCAAACAAAAAAACACATACCAAAAACCCCACACCAAAACAAAAACAAACAAACAAACAAACAAAACCAAAACAAAACAAACAAAAAACAAAACCAGCCAAACAAACAAACAAAAAAATACCAAAAAACCAAAAGCCTTAATTTGGACTAGCTAAGTGATACAAGCATTCACTGTCAGAGGGCAGATGTTCTCAAACAGAAGATAGATCTTAGACCACTGAATACTGTCCCTTCTCATTATCAGACTCAACTACATAAATTTTCTTTCATAATTTTAGTAGTCTCCATTCTAAAATGTAATTTATGCGACCTTTCAGAAGGTTATTTCAGAATGAAACTTCAGCTGAGGAAGGTCAAACAAGCCTGAAACCATTTCTTCACAAATGCAGCACTAAGGTGGCATGTCTGTATTACATCTTGCTGTGCAAAAATTGTAGCTTGCTTAGAGTTATCTGAGGTATTGGAACAAAGTAAGTATTGCTGTAAGTTGAAACACCAATGAACTTGGTAGTTCCATAAACTGAATCTGTTTTTTTTTTTATTATTATTATTTTTTTATTTGTCCTTGATAATATACATAGATGATGAGTTGCTTACAAATCTTGTATTAAACATCCAAATCTTATAAGGATCTTGACCTTCTCATCTGAGTCTGATAATTTCAATGAAGAAAAAACACAGAAAATGTGAGATATTGAACTGTCAAAATACTTTTAAGGAGCTGAACACTGTGTGTGCAATATAGCACCAATGGCTCAAAAAGGCGTCTTACTGCTGCTGTCATGTGGAGGTCACTGTCTGCACTCTAGTAAATAGCTGTGATAAAACCTGAAGTATTACTGACTTGCTTAAAATTCAGGCAACGTGGAACAAGTGCAACTGTCAGCAATAGGAGGCCTTGAATAGCTGTAAAGGTTAAATATCAATTTGTTTAAAAAAAGAAGTTAAACTTGCTTCTCTACCATAAACTGCAAGTCTGATGGCATTCAACCCATTAACACTCCTGTCAGACATTTGAATTTAAAGTGCTTGACATCCCCAAAAAGCACAGCACAGCACACTTTTATTAAATACAGATTACTTTGTAAAGGGTTTTTTCATTTCCTTCTTTTTTTTTTTTTTTTTTTCTTCCCCCCTATAGGTATTTAATTCCACACACAAAAGCTTAGAAATCCTTGTTTAGGTATCCAGATTCTGTGATTTGAGGCCATTTCCAAAGGCAGTGAGGATTTTCTATTGACTGCAGTAAGTTTTGAATCATGTCCTTAGGACTGCTTGAATATATAGATAAGGGAAGACTGGATGCAGAAAGGACAGTTATCTGACTGACTGCCATGCTTTTGTTTTCTGGATTTTTTTGAGCTATTTTGCCTTCAATAAATGATCAATATTATATTTCCTATAATAAACAGAAAAGTTTGTTTCTACAGTAATGAACGTTCTCTTAATCTGAAGGGTATATCCAAAATTTTTTAAAGGATATTAAATATAGTTCAGCTTATGTTTAATTTTTACTTTGTTTTCAGTGGAAGATTAAATGATGAGTATAAATTGGCCTTGAAAGTAACAAATCCATTTTTAAAAGTATTTGTGGAAGTAAAGAATATTTGAGTTCTAAAGCTTACAGTTTAAAATCAGATTCCAGTAAATCCCAATAACTGAAATTACAAAATCAGCAACAATAACAATAATAGCAGATATGCCAAGACTTTCTCTACCACTACAGAACTGGAAAGTGTTGAGATCTCAAATCAAGCTATTTTTGAATATTCAAATCAGTGATTGCAACACATTGGTGTTTTTTGAATTGATATATAAAAATGTGATTCAGTTTCACACATTGACAGAACATTTCTGGTATCCATTGGGCAGAAAGCAGCATTTCCTCATTCAACGTTCATTTTTTCGGTTGTTGTTTCTAACATTTTTAGTATTGTAAAAGCATCTTACCAACTCATGTTGGTTTCTGCATTCATTTATTTTTTTCTGCCTTTGAAATCTGGACAGAAGCTGAAGGCTTTCTTAGATGTATACTTTCAATTTGTAAGGTATTTTAAATTGTCTTGTGGTAGGAAACTGATTAATTAAGACCAGTTTTTTCCCAGTTGCTGTAAAAATTGGACAGAATTGTTTATTTCTGATATGATTCCTAACTTCCTTTGTTACCTTAACCCTTTTTTCATTATAAATTAATCTAACCCTTTTACTTAGCAGTATTAACCTATAACACAGACCACTAGCAGCAGAGGTCATCGTTGCACTGCTTCTTTGAACTCAGATATATTAGCATGTGGATCTATATCTTAAATTAAAGCTATAGTACAGAATCCATATAAATATCTTTGTTTGTAAGTAGATATATTACACTTTTCTCAAGAATTATATAATTATTAATGGACAGGTGAAGAATTAATATTTGAGCTCTTCCTGCCTGGACTTTTAGGAGAATTTCTACAGACAAAGTCTCTAGTCTGGGGGCTGTGTCCACCAGTGCATGTACTCTCATGCCCCTATGCAAAATCACAGAATATACTGAGTTGGAAGGAACCCACAAGTCCAACTCCTTAAGTCCAACTCCTGGCCCTGAACAGGACTCCTTAAGAATCACACCATATGCCTGAGAGTATCATCCAAAGGCTTCTGGAACTCTTTCAGGCTTGGTGCTCAGACCACTTCCCTGGGGAGCCTGTCCCAGTGTCCAACCACTCTCTGGGTGAAAAACCTTTTTCTCACACTCAGTCTAAACCTCCCCTGACACAACTTCAGGCCATTCCCTCGGGTCCTGTCACTGGTCACCACAGAGAAGAGGTCAGTACCTCTTTCCCTCACAAGGAAGTTGTAACTGCAATGAGGTCTCCGCTCAGTCTCCTCTTCTCTGGGCAGAACAGACCAAGTGCCCTCAGCTGCTCTTCATACGGCTTCCCCTCTAGACCCTTCACCATCTTCAGTGCCCTCCTCTGGACACTCTTGAATAGCCAAATATTTTTCTTATATTGTGCTGCCCGAAACTGCACACAATATTCAAGGTGAGGCCACCCCAGTGCAAAACAGAGTGGGACAATCCCCTGCCTCAACCTGCTGGTGATGCTTTGCCTGATGCCCCCCCAGGACATGGTTGGCCCTCCTGGCTGCCAGGGCACTGCTAACTCATATTAAACTTGTCATCAACCAAGATCCCCAGGTCCCCATGGCACTGCTTTCCAGTATCTCATTCACCAGTCTGTACGTACATCCAGGTTTGCCCCATCCCAGGTGCAGAATCTAGCACTTCTCTATGTTGAACTTCATATGGTTGGTGATTGCCCAGTCCTCTGATTTGCAGAAGTCTCTCCGGAGGGCCTCCCCACCTTCGAGTGAGTCAACAGCTCGTCCCAGTTTTGTGTTATCTGCAAACTTCCTTAGTATCTCTTCCATTCCTGCATCCAAGTAATTTATGAAGATGTTAAGAGCACAGGGCCTAAGGTGGAGCTCTGCAGAACCCGACTAGTGACAGGTCACTAGTGAAATGTCCGATGGTCATAGTCCAATGATCCCCTATTCACTATTACCCTCTTTGCTTGACCCGTGAGCCAATTGCTCACCCACCACATGATGTGTTTATCCAGCTGTGTGGTAGACATTTTGTTCAGAAGGGTCTTGTGAGAGACTATATCAAAAGCTTTACTGAAATACAAAAAGATTGCATCAGTTGGCTTCCCTTAATCAACTAAGTGGGTTACCTTGATATAAAAGGAAGTGAGGTTTGATAAGCAGGACTTTCTTCTCATGAAGCTGTGCTGGCTATGACCAATGGCTGTGCTATTTTTCATGTGTTTTTCAATACTTCCCAGAATAATCTTCTCCGTAACTTTACCAGGCTCTGAAGTGACACTGACGGGCCTGTAGTTTCTGGTGTCTTCCTTTCTGCCCTTCTTGGCCTTTGTCAGGACAACATTCTCCAGCTTCCAGTTAGCTGGCTGCACCCCATTTCTGTCAGTTCCAGTCGTTTTGAACCCTGACCTGGTTTATTTTCGTGTTTGTTCTGGCACCAGCTCTTCACTCTGCTCACCTCTAGGTGGCAACAGAGGAGGGAGAAATACAAAGTCCTACTCTGTCTTGAAAGAAGAAAAAGGATGAGGATCAACAGAAAGACAGAAAGGGAAAGATAAAGAAAATTGGAAGGGGGACAGGGAAGGGAAGAGCTTCAGACTTCCTCTTTCCTCATTCTCCTCTCTTCTAGAAATAATAATATTCTTGACGAGATGATATTTGCCAGTTCTTTATATTAGCTTTAATTATGTGATCTTCTTTACAAAGAAGGATGATGGAACAGGTTTTAGATCAGATCAGATCAGTGTTTTTCTCATCAGTGGGATGGAGTTCTTTATTTCATTTGTACTGACTTCAGACCTGACTAACCTTGCCAGGCTGGAGAAGTAGCAGTTAGACTTGAGCTGTCAAAAATATCATGGAAAGAAGGTGAAATATCTGCATATCTTTAATGGATACTTACTTTCTGACACATTTTAAAGATAATCTTGATACAAAAGCCTTCTTTAAAAAGCAACATTGTTGCACATGAACTCTCCTATCTTTTAAGAAAGTACCACTACTTAATGTTAAATTTTACTTAACTGGTTTGGGTTTGGGTTTGTTTTGTTGGTTTAAAAACAAACAAATAAACAAACAAACAAACAAACCCACAAGAAACCCTTTTCTTACTGATCCAAATAAAAGTAGAAGTTATTCAATGAATCCATACATATTAAAACTATTTCTGTAGATTTTGCTGTGTCATATGATCAGACAAGTTTACACATAACAGTAGCAATTATCAATAATTACAGTTTACAGTCACAATGCTGTTGTTAAGACTCTGTCAGTGCTCCCATAATACCATAAAATGTTACTTTCTTTTAAAAGGTGGTTGGCTTTCTGATGAGAATTAAAACCAAAATAATTATGCAAAGATCAAGAGTGGGATAGTTGCAAGTCCTAATCTGTAAGAAGGTAAATCTTCAGCAAATACTATGAATTTATGTAAACAACTGAAAATATACTTGCAGTATTTTTTTTTTAAAAGTATTATTTTGATATTGTTGTGCTTCTGCATTATTAGATCAAAACCAGGTACAGAAATAAGGCAGGAAAGATAAGTCTGGAGCTCACATAATATTCCTACAGCACCCAAACACAAACATGACAAACATCACAACAGCTGCTCAGGTAAACAGTTGTATTTCTAAGAATGACTGAAAAGGAATCTGAGGAATGTGGGTATTTGGGAAGTTCATTAGAAAAGAGAGGTAGAGAAGACTGTGATCAGTCACTGTAGGATGACACAAGCTATAGAAAGCAAGTTGCAATACTTTAAAAATAAAGCTAAATCAGATTTTCCTTTACATTCATTCATAGGTGTGTTATATGCCTTCTTGGCTACACTCAAAGTGAAGGACATCTAAACTAGTCAGTGCAGTGAATGTAGCAATCTCACTGTAAACCAGCTGCAGAAGATGGTGTAACTTGTATCCCTACTGATGTCTTCTGGATCTGTTCCCTGTTATTTTAAAGGAGTTTTTGACTACAGTGCACTTCCTGGTAAAATTAACAATGCATTTTGAGGGAAAAACACCCTATTTTCTCTCCCCTGAATTCTGTATGTGTCTGTAAATAACTGCTAAGTAGGAACCACTTAAAAATGCCATATTTATTTGATCTTCCAATTATCATGGTTAGTGGCTGTGGGAAAATCATTCACAGAAGCTGGAAAGTAGCTGTTCCATGACCCATGGTTGCATCTCCAAAGAGTACTGGAGAAGAAGATCTGTACTTGTAGGGTCAGAGAATGGTCATCCAACAAAGGCAAGTTTGCCTAGGAAGTGTGGTTAATGAAAACAATCTCAAACAGTTTGTCCAGACCCTCATTCCTGTAGGCATGTTGGTGATGTCAACTAAATAAACAAATAAACTCCAGAATTTCTGTTTTTTTGTTTTGTTTTTTTTTTTTTATTTATTATGTGATAATATTGTAGGTTAGGTTGGACTTGAATATATAATGCTCATACTTGAGAATTATGTGATTTGAGACTTAAAAGAATTATGTGATTTGAGACTTAAAAGGACATAAAATAATTGTAATATAGAAAAGTATTTTGTAGATTTCTTCTTTATCAAGATTCCTTTTATTTTTGGACCACATTCTTTATTATTACAGAATTTTTCTATCAGGATTCTCTGCTCACTTTTAGACATGTTTAGTGTGCACTTCCTTAAAAAAACTCAGTTTGCTCCTATGAGATTAAAGATACCTCCAGATGGTATCTCCTCTGCACAGACTTCCATCACTGTTAGGTCCAGCACAAGTATGAGAGACATGAGCCTAGAACCACATTGCAGAGGTGCAACATCTTACTTTCCAATTTTATTAAGACACAACACTGTATATAAAAGATTTGTTTATCCTTCAGGGTAGTGTCTGACTATACCAGAGCAGCTGGACAATATGAAAGATTGGAATAGAAAGTCAGACTCATACTGTCTTTCTTTCTAACACTAAAAGCTATAGTTTTCAAGCTTTATTCACTCAACACTACAGCTTTATATGTGCAAGCACCTCAGAATGCTTATACTGTTCTTGTATGAGCATATGAGGTAATTCTTGACTTTGATGATCGCAAAAGCTAAGTCAATAAGAACATATCCCACTGGCTGAAGCAGAACCTTGTTAAATTAATAAAGAAATGAACTCAGGTTTCTCCAGAAGAACATCATTGTGATAATGAACTGTCAAAGCAAAAAATCTTGTCTCTGTGAGATAATGTTTTCAGTCTGGTAAAAAAAAAAAAAAAGTTATACACAATCCTTACAAACATAGGTATCTTGGGAACATGTACTTTCCAGAACGCTAAGCTTAAGGAGTATGTCCTTGGGCAGTCATTCCACACCTTATGAAATCTCTACAAACATATTTGTATACTTATCTATGACAGGCATCCTAATAGACTTGTATGTAAGCATTTATATGTTTAAGCTAAACAGGAAGAAGTGCTGGAGTGGATTGTTCATACTGTTTAATTCTTAGTTCGTTCTCTGTTTCTAATTTGACCTTGGCCAAAAATGTCACAGAAATCCCACAGGAAAAGTTCGGAATTTAGCGCAGATCAAAGATCATTCCTACTAGGTAGGATGAATGTACTATACAGGGACGTCTCAGGGAGGTGAGAGAATTTGGCTGCAGGAACATGACTCATACTGTTCCAGATGGTTTTAGAAATGGAGAATGGCACCTTCTTCACTCTGTGCACCAGTATAGATGAAACTTTTGTCTATTTATTTAAATTGAGACTTGGAAATCTTTTTTAGTGAGATCTGATATTGTACTTTTAATTTAGACAAGCAGTCCTTAGCAAGTATTACAACATTGATTACATAAGCACATTTAGTTTGTCCTTCAATTGAACTTTAAAGTTATTCTTTAAAGCAGAGTAATTATGTGCCCTCTTTTGAGAGCTAGCAAATATCAATTCAGCAGTATGTGTATATTGATCTTCTGATCTTAACCTATTCTGTTTATTGTCCTCTAACAGAATTCTTCCATGAACATTAGTGCTCATGAGGAAGTAGAAGAGAGATTTATGTTACCTGAGGAATTTAGATGCCTATATTTAAAGATTAGGAGTCCACATAAAGGTATGACATCATTGCCATAAAAATTCCACTGCAATGTGTCTGTGGATTTTATAATAAAGTACAGAATAATATAGGTGTGTTCACCTAAACGCTTTTTTCTCTTTAAATAAGACTAACTACAGATGCATCATATTCTCCATATAAATAGTTAAGGCAACATAAAGTTAGAAAATGTTCTTGAAATATTTATATTTATGAACATATTTAGGTGGAAGTTATCGAGCTTTAGAGTAGAAGCAGTTGCTGTGTATTTTCCACAACATGTACTAAAACAATCTCTGTAATTTAAAAAAGTAGATATGAATTATTCTGTGCCTTAGGAAGTATTTCCTGACAGGTGATTGGCAGTTCCAGTTCTCCCCAAAGCCTGCAAGCAAGCTGAAGTATTCATTGTAACAGATCTGTGGACCGTATCACTTGAAGGACAGGCAGAGGGACATTTTTCTTACCACAGCATTTTACTATTTCAAGGTGTACCCTTGGAGGAAGAAGAGGGAACTTTTCTGGAAGTGCAAAAAGGATGTGAATATGAAGTTTCTTTATGAAAAACAAACAAACGAACAAACAGGCAACAAATAACTAGCATCTTGCTCATTATGTTCTCTGAGAGTTATTTCTCTTTCAGGCTGTACCACCATCATTTCTAACATTGGAAATAGATGTGGAGCATTACTTTGTTTTCCAAACAAGCTGCTGAATATCTCTAAGTTCTGACGCAGACCTTGGAGGGAAACGGGACGGACCACTCTGCACACAACGCGGGGTAATGCCAAATGGCCGAATATTTAATAGAGTAAAACGGTTTTATAGGGGCTAGCTAGAAGGAGCTAGAAACTAGGCGGGGTTCT
>JAWWEE010000040.1:16898217-16918065 GCA_035221455.1 Xenops minutus | reverse complement strand
TTGCTGTCTTCCTTTTTGCTTTTCTTCTTATTCTTCTTTTTCCAAATCTTGTAATCCTCTGACTGTACTCCCACAAAGTTCTTAATAATAATATCATCTGTTTTGCCTTTAACCCTTTATATCTTCCTCAGAAACATATTCAGCTATGGAAATTGCAAGTATGCTGTGGTCCATGAAGCTGGGAAGCAAAAGCATGGGCTACAAAGGTGACAAAAGTTGAGGCAGAAAACAGTAGTGAAGATGGAAAGAAAACCACATTTCTTTTTTTTTTTTTTTTTTCTGCTACACTCTCTGCCAAACACTTAATACAAGCAGCACTGGCTTTTGTTACAGGTAGTTCCAGAAAGTAACTGTAGCGATTAATCTTGTAAGGCATGTGTCTGAAATATAGGTCCAATGAACAACCTTATGAAAATTAATATTTTAATTAATAATTATAAATAAAGAAATAAATCAGATAGTATTCTAAACCTGGGATTTCTATACTGTTGTCAGTTTCAATGAGATGAGTTAAACCCTAACAGTTTTTGTGCTGGGGCTTCTAGTGAGATATCGCATATCTGTGTTATGCCTGTATGCACTCATGCAGTTAAAGTAGATTATTACTGCTATGCAATGTTTACAGTTCACTTTAGTTTCTACTGAAAATAAAATTATAGAGAGTTTATTTTTTCCCATTACTTGATATTTTCACATTCAGTTGATATTCTTCCTTACATAACAGTACACAGGTTTCTCATTAAGGAAGAATCTCTTTTACGTTTCACAATGCTAACTAAAATGCCTGAGTGTTAGTATATCAAGACAGAAAATAACTTATAAGACTTTAATGGAATGCTATGGAGGGAATATTGTTCCTGTTCTTTGCAGCTCACTTCCAATTTTAAAAATCTTAGAGAAGATAGGAAAGCATTTTCTTTGTTTCTATTACCTTCATGACTCTCTTTTACTCCTATTCATGCTTCCTTTAAAGCTTTTCCTGTGTTTAATCCTCAGATCAAATCACCAGTTTGTTTCTTTGTTGTTGTGTGAATTTAGGGGGAAAAATGTATCATTGGCATATATGCATTTATTTGCTGAAGAAAATGTGGTACAGACTTTCCAGAATGGGCAGAAAACCAGCAAAGAACTGATGCAGATTTTAATTCCTGTAACAAGACAATGATATATAAACACATTAAAATAATATACATAATAAATGTTATAGAATGTACACTGTTATATAGTATATAATGCATAATGTAATATGCCCTGTGTTAGGGATATAAATACGATTTTTGTATATTTTCAGAAGTGGTATCACAGAATGATTGTGTTTGGAGGGGGTCTCAGGAGGTCATATGGTCAAATGTTCCTGCTCAGGACAGGCCATCTACAACAAGCTCTCCAGGACAGTGTCAGATGGGTTTTGAGCACTGCCGGCAATGCTCTTCCTACTGTAGCTCAGTATACCATTTGTTTTCCTTGCCTCAAAGGTACTTTGCTGGCTCATGTTCAACTTGGTGTACACCAGAACCCCCTGGTCCTTTTCTGCAAAGGTGCTTTCCCATCAGGTGGCTCCAAGTTTGTGCTGGTTCATGGCATATTCCTTCCCAGTTGCAGAAATTTGCCCTTTTTTTAATTTTGTGAGGCTTCTGTCACCCCCTGTCTCTAGCTTGTTGAGGTCTCTCTGGGTGACAGCATGACCCTTTGGCATATCAGGGAGTCCCAGTTTTGCATCGCTGGTACATTCATTGGGAGGACTCGGCCCCATCATTCAGATAATAATGTCAGATTCCCATTTCAAGCCAACAATATTATGGATATATCTTAAATGTTCAGTTAGAGTGAAATGTGTAAAACATTGCACAAAATGCTGGAGGCCATGGAACCTGACAACAGCAGAGTAGTTCTAGTGTTGTCAACATGGACTCTTGTACTCATGATACATTTCTTTTTTTATTTTTGGAATATTGTATATGTAAGTATATTTTCTAAGCATATATAACATTGGTGAAATATGTGCACGAGGACACACAGTCAACTCATGGCCAATTTGTCATCCAGCACAACCCACGGGCTCTTCTCCACAGAACTGCTCTCTAATATGTCAGTCCCCAATATGTACTCAGGGTTAACCTTCCCCAGGTGCAGGACGCTATTTTATATAATATGGTTGTTTTGTTTTTAATAGTTTATATAGTAATTTAGTATTATACATATATATATTATATCATATAAGGAGGGCAATGAAGATGATGACGAGCCTTGCATGAGGAACAGCTGAGGTCATGTGGTCTGTTCAGCCTGGAGAAGAGGAGGCTGAGAGGAGACCAATTGCATTCTACAACACCCACACGAAATGAAAACGAGGAGCAGGCATTGATCTCTTCTCTGTGGTGACCAGTGACAGGACCCAATGGAATGGCCTGAAGTTGTGTCAAGGGAGGTTTAGGTTGGATATTAGAAAAAGGTTTTTCACCCAGAGTGTGGCTGGACACTGGAAGAGGCTCCCCAGGGAAATGGTCACAGGACCAATCTGACAGACTTCTAGAAGCATTTGGATGATACTCTCAGGCACATGGTGTGACTCTTTGGGATAGTCCTTTGCAGGGCCAGGAGTTGGACTCAATGATCTTTGTAGGTCCCTTCCAACTCAGCATATTCTGTGATATATATGATTTATGTAATAGAATAGTTTTATATAGTAGGGTTTTGTATGATTTTTTTTTGTGAAGTGGAGCAAAATATTATATTTATTTTTTATAGTTTTGCAAGGTGAAAAACTGTAATTTCTCTATTTTTAGTTAATTTCAGGCAAAACGGATTTTTAAAAAAGACTACTTCCACTTGAAAAAGTATCCTCTATTGGCTGTAATTTTCCTATCTCTGTATCTGGCAGTTAAAAACATGGTCATTAGTAAAAATAGCTACATTTTGATTACCTTTATTCATGCTGACTGATGCCATTCTTCAAATGGTGCTATTGACTTCATCTCATCTATTTATAAAGTACTATTCAACATAAGGGAGAAGAGGGGAGTCAGATGCCTGATGCTCTGTCCAGGACAGTGAGTCTGAAGATGTGACATGAAATCCTTACTCTGTTACATTCTATAGCAATTCTGTCTTTAACTTCAATGAAACCAGAATTTCATCCATTATATATTTATTTCTCTTTTTTTTTTTTTTTGAGTCAGACATTTCATTTATTCCTCCGTCATCTTCGCAGTCTTTCATCAAAGTCAAATACTAACTTAATTTATAACACAGTGAAACTCTTCTGAAGTTCAGAGAAAATTTTTCCTGACAAAACTTCAGTCTCGGGCAGATGTTCAGCAAAAGAGGTCAGCAGTTATTTAGTTAAAGCACCACTTTAGGCTAATTGCTATGTAAGTATTTAATATTCTTAAATTTAGACATATCCTAAAGTGTACACAGAAATGGAGGCCTGTTGCTGAATTAGGTCTATGAATACTAGAGATAAGTAACAATCAGAATATTTGGAGGGTGTGTGAGTTGACACAGGCAGGCAGGCATAACCACCACAAAACCATGCTGGAAATGCAAAGATTAAATTTATGTCATTACTTTGCTAACTGGAGGATCCTGAAGAAACACCTGGTCAGGGACATGCAAGTGGGAACACAGGCACCATTATGCTCAATCCACCTGACAGAGCAGAATGCCTTTTGTCTGCAACAGTTTATTAAGGTCCTGCACATGCATAGTTTACCTCCATGCTTTGATTTCCCCTGTGCTTTTTATGATCTCTGAGCTTTGATCTTCTCTGTCCCAAAAACAGGGAGCATGTCCATGCAAGTGCCTCCAAGCTTCTCAAAACACCTACATTATCTCTACAAAGAGATGCTACTTCTCAAAACAGACAAAGGATGAACAGCAGAAGGTATGATATATGGGGTTTCCCACACTGCTATCCTCCAGGTCTTGGCATTCCCAGCTGTAAGGTCACTTGAGTGAATTTACCATCCTTCTTGCCATTCTTCTGCTTTTAACTTTTTCTTCTCAACAAATGGAGTAAAATCAGAGCATATTCCATAGTCTGTGAGTTGAAAACATTAGAGCATGCACTGAGCATTTCAGGAAAGGGAAGTCTATGCCAGAAACACGACTTGAACAGTAGTATATTCTAGGAAGCTGAAGTCAGACCTTCCTTGGGATTAGGTCTTAGTCTTTCTTTATTCTTTCTTTGCTCTAAACTTGTGTTGCAGGGCTCTATTCTGTAATGCAATTCCCACATCAACTCCTGCATAAATGATGGATTAATGACTACTCTTGTTGACATCAGAGATGAAAGGACAAGAAGGAATGTTGTTTTATATCACCACCTCTTTTGCCATTGAAAAAAAGTAGTCTACTGGGCTAAGAAGACATTTACTTGAAAGAAAACCAAGGAAATTAATTCTGTATTAAACAGTTTTCAGAGTCACAGCGCTAGGTGAGATTATTTTCCTCGTCTTTACGGATGAGTCTAGAGAACTGCAGTGGTCTTATTCTGCCTTTATCTTTGTTCTTGACTATATATTTTTTTTTTAGTCTCCTATTTCAGCCTCTGATTTTCTGTCTATGATTTCTGAGATTGTAGGTAATTAATCAGTAGGAAAAAACATTGCCAAAATATATAAAAAATGTCAGCCCATAAAAGGAAAACTATCAACTATTCCAGGATTGCAGTGGGGAGTTTTCTAAGAGAAGATTTCCTAGTAAAACCAGAAGGGTTTATACATATTTTATGCTGAAGGTATCTCAAGAAATAAACATCACAATTAAATACCAGTAATTTTTTGTAGATTTTTAATTTACATTTTTTTACCTAAGCTGCTACTTAGGTCTTGTGAAACTTCTTTGAATGTCAGCAATTCTCTCAACCTTTTCAATTTAATGAATAAAGTTAACATTTATAATTACTTATGTATGAATGCAATTAGAGGAGTTACATTACTAATATATGAGAGTAATTTTTTACGAATATAGTCCAGAAGTGATAATTAGGGAAAGTACCAAAAATGCTGTAATAATTTTCACACTGCAATTATTTAGCCATTTTAAAGCATACACACTCTTTAAAACTGGTCCATCTTATGAAAAAATGGAATGTGTAATAGTGAAACTGAATCGAAATAATTTTATTTAAATTTAGGAACTGAAAAGTCCACAGATGCTAAAATAATTTCTAGTTAAACATAGAATCTTGAATTAATATAACCTGGGAGTGACTTCCAGATGGCCAAGCCATCTGGTTAAACTGGCTGGTCAAAGCAGGACCAGTTTAGATGAGGTCCCTCTGGGCTTTGTCCAGTTGAGTTTCAAATACTTCCAACAGTGGAGATTCTAAAACCTTTCTGAGCAATCCTTTCCAAAGTTTGACTATGCTCACTATGGATTTTTTCCCCTAGTATAAGATCAGAATGTCCTTTTTTGAAAATTGTCATGTGCTTAAGCATAATGGACTGCTGCAGGTCCTATGCTTAAATATTTATGCAAAACAGCATAGTTTGATCCTTCAAAATGTAACTTCTGGGAGGATAAAATTCTGGAAATAATTGCTTTATGACTTGAACTGGCCATGTAAGATGTCAATACTTGGCCAGTTCTTCTTCTCTGTCTTGGCATAGAAGCTCTCTGGAAGTCTGGAGAGTGTTTCAAGTTTTTATGCTTCATATCCAGAAGAGTTTACCTTGCAACCAAAGGTGTTTGCTGTTCCGGTATTTTCCGCACATGTATGGTGCCATTCCCTTTTTTTTTTTTTTTTTTTTTGTATGCACAATTTTGTATTGTTCTTTTCTTCTTTTTAGCTTTTCTCTTTCTTCTCCATAAATAAATAAATTTAAATACTTAAAAGTGGAAAAAATTCCTTCTTTCCTTCTGCTTTCCTTTCCCCTTCCCTCTCTCCCTCTCTTTTCCAGACACATGAGGAACAAGAAAATTATAAGGAATAGTCAGCATGCATTCAAAGAGAAGTCCTGCATGACCAATTTGATAAACTTCTATGATGAACTGACTCACTTGGTAGATGAGGGAAAAGCAGTGGATATTGCCTATCAAGACTTTGGTAAGGCTTTTGATAATCTGCCATGAGACCCTCATAGAGAAGATGTTGATGTGCAGGCTGCACAAGAAAACCCTGAAGTGGACCATAAACAGGATGAATGGCCCAGAGGGTGCTGAGCAGCAGTATAAAGGCCAGTTGGCAGGCAGTAAATAGTGGTTTGATATTGACTCCAGGGGGTCAAATCCTGTTCAACACCCTCATTAATGATCTGAATGATGGAACAGAGTGTACTGTCAGTGAGTATGCTGGTGATTTAAAACTGTGAGAAGCAGCTGATATGTAAGAATGTTACGTTGTCATCCAGAGAGAACTTAACAAGCTGAAGAAATGGAATCTTACAAAATTCAACAAGGAAAAGTGCAAAGTTCTGTAGCTGGGAAGGAACATGTCATGAACCAGTCAAAACTGGGGACCATTCAGCTGCAGAACAGATATACAGAGAAGAAACAGGGGGTTCTGCTGGACACCAAGCTAAGCATGAGCCAACAAAGTATCCTTGTGGCAAAAAAGTGAAATGGTATCCTGGGCTTATTAGGCAAAATATCACAGGCCCATTGAGGATGGTGATCTTTTTCATCTCCTTACCTCTGGTGAGGCTACACCTGGAATGCTGTGTCCAGTCCTGGACTCCCCACTAGAGTGATAGTTGGACATATTGGAGACACTCCATCCATGGTGCATGAGGAGAATTAAGGGACTAGAGTATCTCTCCTATGAAGAAATGCTGAAAGATCTGTGACTATTCAGTCTGGAGAAGAGGAGACTCAGAGGGGAGGTAGTGTGCAAAGAGAATAGAGCCAAGATCTTGTCAGTAGTATCCAGTGACAGGACCAGAGGCAATGGACACAAGATGAAACAGAGAAGGTTCTGCTTGAACACCAGAAAACAATTTTTCACTGTTAGGATGACTGAGCACTGCCACTGAGATATTCTAAAACCATCTGGACACGGTTCTAGGCAATCTGTTCTAGAAGAACATTCTTGAGCAGGGGGTTTGGACCAGGTAATTGTCCCTGGTCACTTCCAACCTCAATCATTCTGTAATTCTGTGAAGTTCGCTGTACCTAGTTTAATGAACACCTATTTAAGTCCTGTAACTAGGCATTTAGTTCAAAATTTCCTGTACCTAGTTTAATGAACACCTATTTAAGTCCTGTAACTAGGCATTTAGTTCAAAATTTCCTAAGTATAAATTGTTTTCTTCAAACCTTTGTTGTTCTCAATTGGAAACCCAATGCAAATGTCCCAACTCAGTTTGGTTTAGAGGTTGAATGCAAAATATTCGTTTTAAATGTAGCATAAAATCAATAAGAAACAAAAAGGCAGAGGAAAAATAAGGAAGTAATCTTAACAGGAGATATAATAAGATGTTTCTAAGCTAAAATTTATACAAGGGCATTTAAGAAATCAAATGCATTACAGAGAGTGTAAACCAGAACTTATTAATTATTAAAGCAAGTATCTAATTTACTTGATGAATATTTGTAAATTAACTCTTTGCAGCCAATGTAACTCAAAACTGCCACTACTAATTCTTACAACTAGAGTAATACTAGGTATTTTGGGTTGTATATTTTATTATGAAGCTGTGTCAGGGGAGGTTTAGCTTGAATATTAGGAAAAGGTTCTCCACCCAGATAATGTTTGGGCACTGAAACAGACTCCCCAGGGAAATGATGACAGCACAATGTTTGCTGGCATTCAAGAAGCACTTGAACAATGTTTTCAGTTATGTGGTGTAATTCCTGGGGCTGTACTGTGCAGAGCCAGGACCTGGACTTGATGATCCCTGCAAGTCACTTCCAACTCAGGATATTGTATGATTCTATGATTATGTACAAATTTGGGTGTTTGGGTGAGGGGTATTTACAAAATACCCCTAAGATACCCAGTATCATTCTTCCATTACTATCTTAGTATTGTGTCCAGAACTGACTTTTCAACATTGCAATGTTTTACTGTTATGTAGGAGTCATAAAAATAATCATTGTGTTTACTGATAGGCTTTTAACTACATTTTCAAATGCTATCATCCTGATAATAGAAGTCAAAAGCCAGGTACGTGTGTCCACTTCTCTTCTATTCTGAACAAGATAATTAAATATGCAAGTAAAGAAGGTGCCACCGAATGCAAGCAAACAATTATTGCATGAAAATCAATACAGGAACTTGTTATCCTACATCCATTAATTTTACACTGAAAGATTACTGCCTTTGGTGTTTTAAAGATCTTAATTCTTATGACTTAGAGAGTATCAACCAAGAACAATAGTCTTTGTTATGAATTGTATATTTTATCTTTATGAGGCACAGTAGTCCAAAGACCTAATTCTGGTCACAGCAAGACTGTGCCACCCCACTGAGCTCAGCTCAGCATATTTGCATCATTTTCAGTGAATATACTGAAACTTTGGCCTGTAATCTCTAAACATGAGCCAAAATAATTTCTGACACAAGTATAAAAATCATATTTTTTTTTTTTCCTGTAGGCATGAATACAGGGCTTTTTATTTCCTTTAATATTTATCCTAATACATTAGCCATCATAGCACCTAGCATGTGGGAAATCTCTTGTCACTGCTCAACTGAATGTTTAAGTGTAGATGTGTTGTGGCAATGGGCCTGTGAAGAAAATGAAGAAACCAGCCATAATGCCTTAAAAACTGAGGCTTTTAGTGTATTGTAAAATGGATTCCTTGCCTTTTTTTCCCGTGAGCAACCTTCCTCCTTCCCAAGACCCCTTGAGATAGCTCTTATCTTCCTAGCCTGCTATGCAGGAATTTGTTTTAGCAGGACTATGTGAAGCGCCCCCTTATTGGTCCTTTGTTAACCCTTTCCCCATTGGTTGTTAGCCCTCGATTTCTATTGGTTGTGACCAAAATCCCCTAAAGCCCTTTAAATACCCCTGACCATGTGAATAAACTCTCTCTCTGCTTTCCGCTACTGTGGTCTCTGTGTGTCTCTTTCCTGAGACATCTCGGGGACTGCATGGCAGGGAGGGAATGGGAAGGGGGAGCGTTCCACCACACTGTCACAATGTGTCTCAATAAAACAGGCAAAGACCAAATCTTGAGGATAGTTTTTTAGAAAAAAAGTGTATGTCATTTTATTGAAATATGGAAGACTGTAGTCCAAATCTCATCAGATCCAGAACTATAATTCTTTATATCCTTCATCCCTGGTGAGACTTCCACTGAAAATGGCTGTAAATGGCTTTGCAATAACTTTCTCTTCATATGGCTATCTCTGTGTGTATCTTTGTCTTGTCTCTGATAGAAGATCATACTGCATGTTGAAACCAGGAGGAATCTGAAGTATACATGAGCTCAAAACACAAAGATATTACATTTTTAAAGCTCTGAATTAAGCACACCACTTTTCTGAGGAAAATGCCATCTAAATCTTCTGAACTGTTCAGTGGTATCATACAGGCATTACGCAAAATTAAAACTATGATTAACATAATACTAGAAGTACTATTACCAAAAATCTGTTTTGGACAACAACAAGATGTGGGAATGAACTTTCTCTGAGCTGGTACAGATGGCAAGATGAAAGGAAAAAAAAAAAAAACACAAACAACTTACATATCATTCTTTTGTACTTTCAATAATGTTTGTGAAGTATTTTGAGATCCAAAGATGATAGGTACTACAAAAGTACAAAGCAATAACTTCACAATCAATGGTGAACATACAGAAATGACAGGTTTATGAACATGTGTGAGAGAATTTTTCTATACTAGATTAACCTGTGTTGAATCTAATAAAGTGTAGATTATGAAATTATTCTGATAGCTTCAGCAACTTTTCTCCCCTAGAATTATGATCTTTAAAAATTACTTTAACAATAGATAGAAAAAACTCCAAGTACCTTAATTGTTTAATATTTTCCTATTATGCTTGTTAATGATGTACTGGCAGCCAACATTAAAATACCCCAGTGCACTTTATTTCTTTCCAGTACAGCCTTTCCATATTGTTTCTCAACAATAGTTTGCAAATGCTTTTGCTTGGTTTCCTATGACTATGCTCTTCCCTTTTTTATTTCATAGAGTAGAGTATTTCTCACCCAGAAGTAGGCTTCCTGCTCATCCACCTACATGGTGAACTGAAAA
This sequence comes from Xenops minutus, assembly GCA_035221455.1. Classification (NCBI taxonomy): domain Eukaryota; kingdom Metazoa; phylum Chordata; class Aves; order Passeriformes; family Furnariidae; genus Xenops; species Xenops minutus. Next base: position 16,907,896 of record JAWWEE010000040.1, on the reverse strand, counting down.
AGAAGTCTTCACATCACTGAATGCTGGCTGAAAGTTAGTCTTAAATATAAGCTCCTTGTACTTATATCAATGAGCTAGTAAGCCTGATGTCAGTTTGTAACCAATGAAGAGCTGTATGTTCAGCAGGTGACTCACCTCACCTGTCAGAGACACTTCTGACGTTGTGATGACCTTTTTAAAATACATTACTTTTTTTTTTTTTTGTCTAAAAAGAACATATGGTGACTGATTGTTTACTCATAGAGTAAATGCTACATACAGTAAAGTAAATGCTATATACAGTCATCCAAATCTAAAGGGATCTAAGGACATAAACAGCACACACAAAAAAAAAGAAATTAAAGATGTTGCAAGAAGGGAATATGAAGAACATAAGAAAACATAAGTTACCATATTTTCCTGGGCGTATTTTGTCTTTTTGTAGACCTTTATTTAAGCTAAAAAAGCAGAACCTTGGGGACTGGGTGTGAAGAGAAATAAACTGTCTTTCAATAGGAAAAGGTTCTAGCAAAAATATTAAAATTTGAATTTGTAAACAAGGTGAGATGTCCATTTACAAAGATTTCTTTGTTCTTTTGCTAAAAAAAAACTCTTCTCATACTCATCTACTGTTTTCATATTTGCAGTGGGCTCCTTATCAGGAAAAAAGAATATCTATAATTTTTATTGGTTACTTCACTATTTTTTTTTTTTTTTTTTTTTTTTTTTATGTGAGATCTTTTCTGGTTTTGTTTTTGTACCCTTGTGTTTTCTTTGGTGTGTGCACAATACATATAAACAAGATTTCAGTTCAACATGAGAAATGAAATATACTGTTGTATAGGAATATATATCTCTGCCTCTTTAATGTCTATTTAGAGGGTCTTCTGGGGTCCAACTATTAAAAAAAAGTTACAGACTTGGTTTCAGTTATTGAACTACTGCTAAATTAAAGGCATTCTCTCTGTTCTGTGAGGACACTGGCACCCTCTGTATTATGTTCCTATTATTGAACCTTGATGACTGTAATAAAGTAAATTCCAAAATGGGAGTTTGCAACTATCAAAACAGGAAGCTAATGACAATGCAGACAAAGGAATTCTGGTTTTAGTTGGTTTGTTTTCCTTGCATTGTGCTAGAGCTGACTTTGCCTCATTTCTTTTTTCTGTTGTTGTTGGGTAGGGCTATTTACTTTCTTCATGTATGACATGTTAGTGATAATAATAAAAATAACAACAACAACTTTTGAAAGATAATACATACTGGGAGACAAGATAAGTGATATATATAATCTTACTAACTAAAAATAATAGCAAAGAGGAGAATGAACTCTTGTGACACCTTACAAATGAGTTTTTGTGGCACTTGTCATTAATAAGAAAGAAGCAAGTACTCACTCCTTGGACAAGTGAAATAAATATTTATCTGCTGTTTAATAATTTGTTGTAAGACCAAAATATAGGACACTCTCTCAGGACTGACAGGGAGGTTACTGAGGAGCCTTAATAATAAAAGCAAAAACTGAGTTAGACTACTCATTCTCTGTCATTAGTGGAGGAAAAAAAAGATACCCAGACAGGTCCATAAAACAATTTACATTTCAGCCACCAAGCTTAGAATAGCAGCATCATCTGGGTTCTTAAATCATATATTTCTTTTCATTATAAAGAGAGCTGAGAAGCTGTATTTGATAGAATTCTTTGTTTTATTTGCTTAAGTTTCCTTAGCAGTGTCAGCAGTGTTAAAAATTCTCCTTCCTGTACTTGCCCACAATTATGGGTCATACCACATACTCTGATACATCCTCTGTAGAAAGGAATAATGACATCAGCTTGGAGTAGTATTTGGTCCTCTGAACCCTAAATGGAATTTCTGTAGGTATGTTGTTTTATTTTCTGGTTTGTTTAAAGTTCAAAACGGCTGAATTAGTATGTCATGTGATGTCAAACTGGTGTTTTGCAGCCTACAAGTTATATATATTACAATGTTCTGTTACACTGTGTGACTTACAAGAGTGTTTAAAGCATTTGCAAATAGTATTTGGGGATACAAACCCTAGGAAAATGTTGAAGAGTAAAGAATAAAGGGATGCAAGTCTGATAGAAGCTTTTCCAACTGTGTATAAAGAAAGGTCTCTGAAACAAACCTTTTCTCACAAAAAATCCCTTTTTATTGGAAGAAGAATAAATGTATTCATTTAATTAAAACATGCAAAACAAATTAAGAGAAACAAAACCCCAAACCAATTAATGAAAATAAAAAATCTTAGGAGATATTAATATTTATTGTCAAAATCAGAGGACTAGGAAATAAAAGCAAACTAGGGAGATACATTTTCTGATATTACAAGCCAAATCACAGAAGTTATGTATCTGCCTCCACTAGCTGTGCAGAATACAATTAGGCAATGAAAAATCTTCCATCCCTTGGTTCCCAGACTGCCAGTTTTCTCCTGAGGAAAAGATAAATAGTCCTGCATGTGCATACACATATACATATACACATGTATATTTAAAAACTAAATTATTAAAATATTTTCACAGAAAGTGAAAAACCTGTTTTTTTTTTTTTCTTTGACTTTTACTGATTTTGTTTCATCTGTGTAAAGGAGGATGATTTCACCAAAGCCCGAAATACACTGGATCTTATGATAGATGTCTATCTTCCCACCACTGGGCATATCTGCATGGTTTTGAAAATATGCTTTTTTATATAATCAGGACATTTGGAATGTAAATGGCAAAGTGTAAAGCAATTTTATCACCTTCAGTATAAGGCAAAGCCACCACCTGTGGAGATTGAACAGTTGTCAGAGCTGCAGCTGGAATGCAGGCAGCTGAATTCTAGACTAAGTGAAATTTATTTGGACTAATCAAACAGGACACTCAGAAGATAGTAAGAGGTGCCACATCTGACTGAGAGCTAACACAGAAAATTTTTGTTCTCTGGAAATATGCTGGTGTGGCGAAATGGCAAAACATCAGTATTTCACAGGAATGTTTGTTTGCATGAATGTTTAAAGAGAATCCAGATATTTGGTTTAGAAAATCTGATCTCATGCTGGTAATTTAGCTACCCAGAATCTGTAAAAGAGGTCTTTGTACCAATGACTTCTGACTGAAACCAACATTTCTCTACTTTCAAGTCCATATAAACAGTCTGAAAGTCTGACTTCTCACTAAGCTTCTCAATGTCTTCATGCCCCCTTTTTTTCAGAAAATGGGCTAAAAATCCTGTTCTAGTTCCCTTGTACAAAATAGAGAGGATTGCTGTTGCTGATAGACTTTTTCCTACTACCAGGCCCTTCTCATTATTAACTGTGACACAGGAGGAGTTTCCAAGAGCTTTCTGAAAGAAAAGTAGTACATTATTTCTTTTTTTTTTTTTCTTTTCCCCCCCCAAAAGAGAATTACTGAACTTTTCTATCATTAGGCTATTTTATAAATTGTGGTACTTTTTGCTAGTGTAGAAACAATAGTTTGAATTGTTTTTTTTGTTCCTTGGGAGGCTGGGCTTTTATAGATTGACTAGGATGATATTTTTTTTTTTTTTTAATTCAGCTGTTGGTATGCAAATACCTAAGAAAATAATCACTAGTCATGGAGTTTTTGATGAAAAAATGTGAAAATTAAAAGTAGCAGCAAAGTGGTAGAGAAGTTTGCCATAAACTTGCTAATGTTATACCACCTGGTCCTCTTAGTGCCTATATGACTGTTGCTTTCTATGAACATGAGAATATTCAAACTCTGAGAAAAGTTCAGAATATCTCTCTCTTCTTGCTTCTCTTTGGACTAATTCTTTTAAGAGCTTTGACACCTTTTATCAGTCTATTCTATTAATTGGAAATATCTTTTGACTTCCAATATGTACATAATTACTTTCACTAGCAGCATTCCATTTAATGGGGTTTATTTCAGACTTAATAAAATGTTTTCAAATCAATTGCATTGTAATTTATCATAAGGATAGAAATATTTCCCTGACATTATAGCAACATTTATGAAGAAAACAATTGTGCACATCCCACTACCAGTCATGTTCACTTACATAAACAAACTGGAATGTATTTTGGGTTGCCTATATAAGTATCAATAAAACAAAAGTGTAACTCTGAGGTCATATAAGCCTTGAATTTTAGCACTCATATTTTTAACATTAGGTTTTTGCTAGCTTTGATTCCTATTCTATCCCAGATGTGTCCTAATTTTTTCACCCATTTAATACAGAAGAAAATAAATTATTACAGTACAAGTTATTTTGAGAATTCATTTGTTATGCTCCGTTCCTCAGTGCTCTCTGAAAGCACATTTCTGGAGTGTATCTGCTGTTTGGGTTTGTGTGGTATGAGGCAGTGGTGGAAGAGAAATAAACTAGAGAATTTGCCTGAAAAACAAACCCCTGATCAGAACTACTATATAAACTAATGTAGACATACCTTTCAGATTAGTTTTCAGTTCCAGTAAATTGTCATAGAAGCTATCTGAATTTGAGAGTCAGCTAATAACAGGGAGTACTGCATAATTTTGGTGCCAAGTAGCAGCAAAAGGTATATGGAAAAGGTACAAAATTATTTCATTGGTATCTTCTTCTAAATATAAAAATTTATTTAAATCCACATTTCAGTAAAATACATTTCTTTGCACTTTTATGCACAAAAATATTGGCTTCCCCTTTTCAAGTATAGGACAATATTGTGAGGTGTCCAGTGTAATAGTAAGGTAGGAAACAAGAACATGCTAGAAAGGAAGCAAATATTAACTAGAAGGAATGGCCTGAAACTTTAAGCCACTAAGAGAATGCCCTGAGACTTCATTATACCTTTGCTTCTATGATAACAGAATTGTGAAATTGTGCTACATGATTATTTGAATAACCATTTTCTGCTCTTGCTGTAAAACTCAACCAAAACTCAGGCAAGGCTACAGCCTATGAAAATTTCAAATTATTCATGTTGAGATTTGGAGTTATTAATTATTCAGAATCCATCTGTACTTGGGATGCTCCAGGCCCAAATGGCTTTATTATAGTCAGTGTGCACACATCCTCCTCTTATAAAGAATCTGAGCCCAAATGAATCACAAGCCTGAAGAAACTAGACTGGTCTGTCTTTGCAAATTCTTTTTACAGCAGCTAGGGGAGCATGAGCATCAGGAACAAGGACTGAGAATAGAGAAAGTACCTCTTTTAAATTGATGGTTGGCCCACAGATAGTAAGGAGAACAAGAGAAAAATTGCTTGTCCACTTTTGCAGGATAAAGAGCAAAGCTGAAGAGACTGACAGAGTTGATGTGAGTGCTGAAGGAGAAACAGCAAATAGTATGAGGATCCAGTGCCAGGTAATTAGTATGAGCCTAATTTAAAGAAGTTTTACATTGTATTTTTTCTCCACTGTTCATTTGAAAAGAGGGAGGGCTAGAGTAGCTTTGGTGGGCACCTGGCATCCAGTCAGGGTCAATTCATCACATCGTTTTAAACATTTCAAGATTATGGAATGATTACAGCAGTTACTGTCAGAGCCATCTTAATCACTTTTTCATGTGAAGGAAATGCAAATTCCACCCTTATCTCTTTGTAATAATTTCTCTGCTCTGGTTAGAAGTGATTCCTGATAAACTCTTTAATTGAGGGTCAATTCTTGCCAATGGGAAGATTTCAGTTTATCCAATATGCAGGTTGTAGTAAGAATCTCATACCACTGTATGTTAGGGCTTTATCCCACTTTCACAGTTTCTTTCCAGATGTCAAACTCATTCTTTTTGATTAAGTCTTGCAGTGTTTGACATATAGGACTGCATGATAGGATTTATGCCATAATACAAGTACAGGTCCTGGATCAACTGTAAGATTTGATAAAAATAAAGTGCAGTTACTTATATAGCAAACTCTTGCTTTATATTGCAATGAAGTAACTATTGACATGATCAGAAAGTTGCCTTTATCTTCACTATCCCCTTTCCTTACCCTTTAGTCACAAAAGAAAATTACTGTTATTTCCTAGTACAGAGCAGCAAAGAATAATCAAGTAAAAAAGGAATTGGTTGGACAGTCACACTCAAAATGCTGTGGTCAATGGCTTGATGTCAAAGAGGAGACTAGTGATGGGTGGTATTTCTCAGACTGATATTGGGACTGGCACTGCTTAACATCTTTGTTGATGACATGGACAGTGGGATTGAGTGCACACTCAGCAGGTTTGCAAACAAAAGTGTGGTGTGGTTGACACATTGGAGGGAAGGGATGGCCTCCAACAGTACCTTGATAGGCTTGAGGGGTGGGTCTGTGTAAACCTCATGAAGGTCAAGTGCAAGGTCCTGTGAGGGGGTTGGCACAATCCCAATCACATATACAGGCTGAGCACTGAGTGGATCAAAAGCAGCTCTGAAGAGAAAGATTTGGAGATGTTGGTTGATGAGAAGCTCAACCAGACACAAAAATGTGCACTTGCAGCCCAGAAAGCCAACCATGTCCTGGGCTGCATCAAAAGCAAGTCTAGGGAGGTGATTCTCTCGCTCTACTCTCATGAGACCCTGCCTGCAATACTGCATCCATGTCTGAAGTCACCAACATAAGAAGGATATGGATGTGTTGGGGCAAGTCCAGAGAAGAGCCAGGAAAATTATCAGAGGGATGAAGCATCTTCTATGCATCAACATGCTGAGAGAGTTGGTATTGTTCAGCCTGGAGAAGAGAAGGCTCTGGGGAGACCTTAGTGTGGCCTTCCAGTACACTGACAGTTATTTTGTTTTCTTTCTACCTCCTCTGAAGTTTTGGTATAAGATTTTTAATAAAACTTCAATTAAAACTTCCTTATTGATTTCTGTAAAAAAATTAATATTTTGGAGGTGATTCTCCCATTGCTAATGTTTGTTCATATATTGTTTATTTGAAGACAGTGTGTCTTCATTGGACAAAAGCTTTGTTGGTGTAGAAACTCCTAAAGAAGGCTGGAATCACGGTACAGCAGGATAAATGCATGAAATTTTCATGTACTTCAAGATACTCTCTTGCTCTCCTCTAGTTTCCTGCCTGTATCCATCTGTTGCCTATGCTTATTTGTGTGTTTGTTTGCTTTAGAAGTAGGAGTTGTTAATCTGCAATATGAAAGTCTACCTTATCACCTGAACCTATGGTTTTATCGTTCTCTGTGGCTCTTTGTCTTGAAATAAAGAAGTTCATTTGATATATCATTTGGGAAATCATTACCATTTCAGAGTTTTCAGTTTATAGGTTAAAATCAAACTGTGAATAGCATAGTGTGTCATATGTCATATTTATTGCAGGAAGTCTACTACCATCAGTGGCTTACTGCACTAGACAATGGATAACTGAGTTATTTTTGGATTGTTTTTTTTTCCTGATATAGCTGAAAACAGCTTTTTTGGTTTGATTTGTTGGGTTTTTTCCTCCCTCAATATAAAATAAATTCTTTATACTTCCACAAATATAAGAGAGAAAAGTCAAGGTCATAAACAGAGAAAATAAAGATTAAAATTTTCAGCATGCAGAAGTCCTTTTGATCTGTCAAGTGTTACTCAGGGTCCCAAAGGTTATAAGTGATTGTTTAATTCACTACATCATGAACTAGAGGATTCCTGGCTATCCCCAATGCCTTTTACCTACCTGAAATCGTTTCTCTTTATAAGTACTCAACTGGTCCCATAGTTATGTCTGTGACTCTTTGGAACATTTCCATTATTAAATTATCTACAATCCGTGATCTATTATTAAATAAGCACTGCTTTACTGATGCCAGAGCAACCCCATAGGCACAGAAACTTATTAGTATAGCAGTGTGCTTGTAAAAGGTGACAGATGGAAAAGACAGCTACAAGGACAGTGCTGGACCCTACTAACCCACAAGAGATTGAATCCATCAATCAGAAAAAAACACAGTAAAGAGTGTAAAGAGGGAAGAAGAGAAGACATATATCCTGACCTTTTTTCTTAGGCCTTCTTTCTGTCATCTCTCATGTTTTTATTTCAATGCAAAGGGAGGAGGGGACACATTACCCCTGTGCTTCTCATGGTAACATCCTGTTTCTTTGTGATTTAAACTGTTTCTGAATTGATTGGTAATTCTAGCAGCAAGCAAGTAATATTTTCCAGCAATTTAAGTCTCAGATAATGTCCCAATCCTAATCAGTCAATGCCTCTGTGCAGGTAACTCCTATTCCTTGGGGGAGTCCTTTGAGTTTCAGTGGGATTTGGCAGTCCTGGTAGCACTACTGCAACCCTGAAATCTTGGACAGAGATTTTATTAAATGTAATAAATTAAAACAGAAATGTAAATAATATTTTGTAAACATTAAATACATCTAAATTGCATAAAATACATTAGCAAGTACAATAAATAATACATAATATAATAAGAAATTCAGTTCCCTTTGTTCTCTTGCTTTCTCTGAGCAGGTGCACTGGAAAAGTGCGGAAGTCATTTTATTTAAGGGGGAAATCCATTAAACATTTAATTATTCAACTAGAACTATTTTTTTTTAATTTTCCTGCAGGGATTAAATTGAGAATTTACAGCTATTAGTTTCACTAAATAGGAATAAAGGATCCTACTTTTTCCTAAGAAGTAAATAACACACTCATTTTCTGTCAATTTTGATAAACTTCTACAATGCCTAGAGGAAGGTTTGTTGTGTCAGCTATTCAAATACATTTGGTACATGTGATTTATACAAAATTCATCACATTACATTATTTTGGGTGGCTATTTTTGAAATGCCAAAATTATTTCAAATTATGTTGTTCCAAAGTTGTGGAAGTTCCTCATCTTCCTTTTGGGCTAAAATAATAATATTTGGGATTCAAGAATCAATTGATGACTTCAATCTTAGGCTCTGTACTGAAGGATAATATGCAGGAGATTTATAGAAAGCACTAGAAAATGGAAAAAGACCCCCATGATTATGCCATCACAATTCCTCATATTGCTATTATGTCTATCATACAAAAATATGGACTGCAGAAAAATGATACAATGTTACAGTTAGATGTTTAATCCCAAATCATCCAGTACTCTTCCTCTCACCCTTAGAATGTGCCATACTCAGTGGAGTTTATTGTTTCTAATTTATTGTGTCTAACACCATTGCATGTCTTTTAGTCATTTGGGTCATATGTGTACACAGAGAAACTAATATTTAAACAAGTCAGCTATACTGGAATTTAAAGTAGGTATGAAAAAGTGGACCAAGTGGTCAACAAAAAACAAAGATCTGTAAGAGCAAGCTATATACTTAGACTTTCAATGTTTGTAGCTGAGAATTAGAAGATTGTTCATTAACTTCAGTGTGTTAAGACTCTTTGGAAGATATGCAATATGTTGTCTTCACACGTATATATACTTTCTCAAATCAGCTTCTGGGACTACTTCTCAAATTATGATTAATTTGGTTTGAGGCTTTGATACCTAGGTTTGATTTTACATAATATAGGAATTAGCATTCAGAATCCAGTTAAAATCTGAGTAGTTACAACATTATTCTCAGCAGAGAAAAGGACCCATATCACAATCCTATGTAGACTGAATTTATTAGACATCATAGAGTGTGCTTGCTTAGTGAGTTACACATATTCTAACTCTGCTTTTACACACTGTCTTAGTTTGAGGGAACAACTAAGATATGTTAGCCAATAAAACAATTCCTCTCCTTTAAATTTAGAAACAGAACTTTAATTAGAAAAAAGGAAA
>JAWWEE010000040.1:16886318-16898024 GCA_035221455.1 Xenops minutus | reverse complement strand
CATTATCACCACATACATATTCAAAGTGCCCTTTGTTAAACCTTTTATTGGTACTAAGGCGTTGCCTCCAAGCTTTGTAAGGAATTCCAACTGAGTTTTTGAAACTATAACACACACAGAGTCTATCCTAACCTGCCTGGTTTCCTGAAATCTGCACTGTTCATTCCAGTTCTAATAAAAATAAAGTTAGGAGGCATTATTCTTTTCTTCTCCTTTAGAATCATAGAGTCATAGATTGTTTGGGTTAGAAAAAAACTCTTAGATTGAGTCCAACCATTAACTCAGCACCATGATCACCACTAAACCATGTCCCTAGAAGCCACTTCCCTGGGCAGCCCATTTCAATGCCTGATCACCCTTTCAGTGGAGAAATTTTTCCTCATATCCAATATAAACCTCCTTTGGTGCAACTTGAGGGGATTTGCCTTGAAATATTGATCATGAAAGAAGCACTGGAAACACAATACAAGAGCAGACAGGAGCAGCTTGAGGCCAAGGAGAGGAAAATAAACACCTGTTAGGGTAAAGGAGCTACTAAGGACATGGGAATGATGTGGCACACTGTGCAAGGCATAGGGCATAACAGGAACCTGAGACTGTTGCAATGACAGCTGTAAGAGATACCTAATGTGGTCCTCCAAGTACCTGTAGGAGGAGAGTCACAATGGGTATAGGGAGAGAGAATACAATGTTTTATAGGCTGAACTAGGATTCATTAATGTGACTTTTGACAGTATAACTGACTTCTTTCCTTATTAAGAGAAAGGTGATGGGGGACAGGTGCTGGACAGAAAAGAGTTTCTGACAGTGTTTTGGAAGGGAAACTTTATTTTCCTTAGTCACTTTCAATCAAGTTATGTCCCTCATGTATTGTTAAACACATCTTTGTGATTCTTAACAGGCAAAGAAGTATAATTGTTTTTAATAAAGAAAATTTCTATTTTATATGGGGTAGGGTTTTTTTGTTATTTCCAGTTCTTGCACTTCTTTTTATCTGTTTTTCTTATGAAAGAGTTATTATGGACTGCTTTCTGTCCAAAAAGCAGTAATTCATGGTCACAGGGTTTTAGCTCTCCTAGTCTCCATTGAATGTAGTAATTCTCAGACTACCTCAATCAAATATATTCAATAATATTTACATTCTGGTCTAGAGTAGTGTAGGCATGAATCAGAAATTAATGTTTTGCACTTTAACCAAGGTTCTGCTATTATGAAATTAGATTGAAATAAAAAAAAAAAAAAAAAAAAAAAAAGCTCACTTTTAAGTGAAGTTTTACTTTGATGAGCAGTCTGCACGTTTGGAATGCTTTGTAACTTTTCAATTTCACAACATTTCAGGGCATACCTGACTATTGTGTCTTGAGCAGTACAAAGTGTTTATTCTATGGATTGCATTGAAATATTTAGGGGCTCTAGAGGAATTTTCATTTACTATTTCATGTCCTGCACAACAGGCAAACCACAGAAAGCTTTTAAGTTAGAAGTGGGTGTGTTTGTAGGATCTTGAGTCTCTGGCAAACAGCTCACTGCAGCTCTAGTTTAATCAGATCATTCTTTGGCATTTACTTGCTGCTGTCTTGCCTGAAGGGCAAACACTATCTTAATGAAGCACACAAGGACAAATGACTTTTCCAGGCTGTGATTAATTTTCACAAGCTGACTTTAATCACTGGTTAATTAATAGAAGATTTGTTGATTTGCAAAAAAAGCACAGTCATTATAAGCAGTATTATATCGATTTGTTTTTCATTAATTTAATGTAGTAACAAGCTTTTATTTAGAAACTAACTTAATGTGTTGAAATTCCATATTAAAAAGAATGGTAGTATACTAGAAAAGAGTACAGAACCTATATAGCTAGTTGTGTTTTCTTGCTTGACCAGATCTTTTTAGAAGCAGAAACAAATATCAATACATCTCTAGCTCAGTTCTACCCGTCACCCCCTCACCCCCTCTTGAAAAGCAGGATTATGACTTTTTGCATTATTGACATAAATATTTAAATAATAAATGGTAAGTAGCAGTATAGGACATATACAACAGATACAGAAAAGATCACACAGAGTTCAACATACGAATCAAACTATTTCCCCTACCATGATAGGAAAATAGATAATGCTTTTGTATTTCTATGCCAGTCATTGAAAAGTGTTTAAAAACAGATTTTGTAGACTGCATTTAACAACAAAAAATAAGCTATTTATCTTTTGCATGATATTATAACAAAAATAATAATGCAGATTCTATAAAATACAAGGTAATTGGCTTAGGTCTGCTTCATGAGGCACCCCATCTTGATGTAACAGGTGAAGCCATAGCCATAATCTCTGACTAGAGGCTAAAGGCAAGCAAATTTAAATTAAAAGCAAAATGCAAACTTTTAAGGGTTATGGAGATTGAATGATCTATCATTCAGTTTCTTTAGTGGAAAAATAGTGACCAGACCGGAAGATTTAAAAACACAATTTTGGCAACTCAGTGTGAGAATGATGTAGGGAGTGTACCAGCAAAATGATCTACAACAAACAATCAGAATAAAGGAATTTCTAGTCTTTTCTGGACATGGAATCTGTTAAAGTTGCCTAACAAGTGACACTAGATCTTTTTTACAGAGTCCAGTACTTAATATAATCAAATGAGCATTGCTGATGTTACAGATATATTTTATGATAGTTTATATTCTATGATAGATATTAGACTACTGCAAAAGACCTTTTCTCTATTCATCTTTTTATGTTCATCCTTTGTTTTTGACACAATAAAAAGTCATACAGTACATATAGCACTGTAAGAGGAATGTATTCTCAAAATAGTATTTTACTTTTTCCCCCTATAAACAAATATTCCCCTTATACAGAGCAGGTAATTGCAGGGATTTTTACCTGCACAGCTGCTCATGGTTTGGTTTTCTTTGTTTGTTTTAACATGTTGCAGAGAAACATGTGTAATTCACTAATATTTGGTACACAAAGTCCCATTCATTTTATGACACCTGGAAATGTACATAATATAAGCTGATGTATACAAGAAAAATGATTATGTAGATTCAATGTTTGCATGCTGAACTCTGGGACAAGTTTGACTTTAGCCTTTGACTCTCCAGTCAAAGAGGATAATGCTCACTTAGTGCCATTATACCTGGGATTCTTCTCCACAATAACACTTTTCTACCAATTGCAGCAGCAGGAGGCTGAAAATGCAGTTTAACAAATATTCAGTGATAGAAATTTGAATAGCCTTCATTGAGAGGGAGCATTACACTTCCACTGGGCACTATACACAACACCATTACATAATTAAGCATCAATTAAAATGCTATTAAAATAAAATGTTATCCTGTTGTCTTTTCAATGATGTTATCTTGGCACTTCATCTGCCTAATGTCATCAGTCAGCATACTAGACCCAGTGCCATTAAGGTTAATGTGCAACATGTTTATAATGTACATTAGCATGTCATAACATATGTCAAACATGAAACACGATCATAATGATGATGATGGACTCACAAAGGAATATGCAAGGAATAAGAAAAATATATGAACTGACTCCTATCTGAAAGCTTGTATTGCCATTCAGGTGTTTGATGCTTTCAAACATTGTCAAAGAACAAGGTAAAGAAAACTGAAATTGGAATGGAGCTTGAAGAAGTCTGTACAGAGATATGACAACAGATAAATATATTCAGGGCCTAACTTTGTTCTATAGTCCTCAAGCACACTTCTAAATGCCAGTGGCTAACATTTTGTTAAAGTCCTCCACTATAATTCACTGGAAAGTAATTTTTCATCACTATGAATGGCAAAAGTTCCATCAGGTGAATTTTAGAATGTGCAATACACAGTCTAGGTGGTATGGTAATTGCTGGGTAGCCTATATTTTCTGGATGGTCTCAAAAGAATTCTGTGCCTACTGAGTTAACAGCTTCATCCAAGCACTATTGGAATAATTATTTAAGAGCATTGCAGACAAAATTTTCTTTTTTCAAGACCACCTACAACTGAGATTAAAAAAGTGAACTAAAAAGGCACACATGAGTTTAAAGTTGCTGTCATTTCTTCTATTTAAGTGCATGACATATTGAAAAATAACTTGATGTCTTCCAGCAAGTAAAAAATAAATTTTTACACATTTCTCCAACAGCTATCATCAATCAAAATATAGATTTGTAGTCAAAAGATTAAGCTCTTGATACATTTGAATTTTTTCTACTGTATTAACATCTATCAGTAAAAAAATGGATACCTCAGCATACTCTAGTGCAAAACAATGTGGAAAACATCATTCAAACTGCTAGCTAAAGTGATGCTTAAATACTTTATCTAGTAAAAGTATTTAACTAGTTAAGATCTAAATTTATGTATTTAGTTTTTAAATTCCCTGTGTTACAAAATAAGAGACTCCATAGTGATAGGGAGTTCACAAAGAAAAACAGAAAAAACATATCCAGTAGATAAATTTACCTGTAAACAGGAGTGTTAGATTTATTTTCAATATAACAACATCTGAGCAAATCAGCCCAGATTCCACTCCCCGCCCACCCTCCCCCCCACCTCCCCCGCCCCACCCCACCCCCCTAAGGGGTGAGGAGGAACTTCAATCTATTAGGGAATAATGAGTAAGAACTGTGAGGGAAATAAAATTAGATCTGACAATGACTTTTCATTTAAATGAACCTTGAACAGAAAATAAAATAATAATAATAAAAAAATAAATAAAAAAGACACCAAAAAAGAGTCAATGGTATGCTGTTCATGCTCCAAGGAAGTAGTGGCAAAATTCCCACTGCTTTACCTGTGAATCAAAGAAAATACTAATGTAGTATCTGAATTCTAATTAATTCTATATTTTCATTGAACAGCTTGGTAGTGTTTGACAGGTTTGTGAGGCAATCACTAAGTTCCATTGTAAGCCAATATTTTCAATCCATTGCTTCAATGTACCCAAAGGGACATAGATTCCTGTGTCAAAACAGCATTATATTGCTTACTGTGAGACTAGTAATCATTAAAGAAGGAAATCAGACATATGTGCAGCTTTTGGATCACACTGCTTTTAAAATAAGAGATAAAAAATTACTAAACAAAAATATAGCAAGATATTTTTGAGACCAACCCCCATTTTCACCTCAAAAACATTGAAGAAAGGAGCTTGATAGGCAAAATAAAAGGCCAAAGTCCTGAATCTGCCATTCTCTATTAACATTTTCAGAGGGTTTATTCCTTTTCATATATCTTACTTGCAAGAATAAAACTCTTCTTTACTAAAATTAGAAATTGGGAATACAATCTAACTGTTCAGTTGGTGAATATATGCGTTGATTTACCTCACGCTGAAGCAGATGTGAATTGCCCTGCTGAAGGTTCCTTATATTGCCATCTACGGAGACAAGATCGATGGCCAAGGCGAATTTGATGTCCCACTTCCACAAAAAAAGTTAGATGGATCCTACCCTTTGTGTTCTCAATAAGGTGAACTTTCACCTAAGAAACAGGTTATTTCAGAATCTGAAATCTTCTACATCCTTGTTAAAACGAATGTCTTATAAGGAGTTAGAAATTGTGATTTTTACCAGAGAAGTATAACTTCAACAAAAATATGTTTGTAACAGTTATAATTGAAAAAGACACTGGACATTTACAAAAGGCAGTGATATTTTGTTTTGATAGAACCATTCCACAATTACTTTTCAGAACAGAAAATCTGTGATTGTTGAGTACTACTACTCAGGGACTCTAGAGCTGTTGATGAAGACATGCTGTTCAGGCTTCATTGTAGTTCAACCAGTTATTCTTTGCTTTCTATAGGAAAATGTTATGATGTAATACATATGAGCACATTATGAAATAATATTTTAAATTAGAGTTAAAAAAAAAAAAAACCCTAAGAAACATCTGTAAATTATGGAAGAAAGAATTCTCCATCTGGTACCTCACAGTTACAGTGATCAGAAACTGTCTTCAACCCTGTGTCAAGTGGAGGAGAAAGAAGAGCTCCCAAATGCTTTGGTAATTATCATTATCTTTTTTAATACATAATCATCTGGAGTTTGTGCCAGAAAACATTCATCACCCATCTGTGGCCATGCACAGAAGTTATCATAGCCTAAAAGCTGGCATAATACACTACTGGCTGTTGGAAGACAGACTACAGAAAAATCTGTGATTCGAGGATGGAACCCAGGAGTTAAACCTACAAACTTCCCTAGGCTCTTCTGTAACTAGTCATGGCAGATCAATGAATTTACTTGTAATGAAGTAACTTTACACCATAAGCTTAGCATTTTGTTAAATAAAGTGACCTCTAGGAATTCAAAGCTATGGTTTCTCAGATTATTAATGAGTCACAAGTCTAAGCATAGTTTTATTATAATCAACAATTGTCATATTGATCCTGTATCCTTAAAATGCTTTTTTTTATTAAATTCTAACATACAGTACCAATTTAATTTTTACAAAAAAAAAAAAAAAAAAAAGAAAATTAAAACTGTGGTGAATTCTGAATCCTTCCTTTGCACAAATGCATCAGCAATTTCAAAGAAAAATTTGAACATAGCATTTTCCTGATCACACTGATCTAGTGTGTGTCATCCCCACCCATTGCAGCAGGGTTCAAAGCAGATGATCCAAGGTCGCCTCCAACCCAAACCATTCTATGATATAAGGAAAATAGTCAGATCTTTTGGTGAACCTGCCCCCCACACACAGAAAGACAGCTTCAGTGACAAAAGGGAACATTCCAGAAATGACATAGTTGTAGATTTTATTCCAATTAAAAAAAAATGGTTATTAGATTTGGCATTTGTTATCACTAACTTTATACTAAACTATTTTCTTCCTGGACTTTTTTCATTCATTAAAAAGAAATATGTTTCTCCAAGGCAAATCAAAATGACATCTGAGCTTTAGATCACCTGCATCACACTGATGATGGAACAACATTCTTCCTGTTGCCTGCAAAGAGAGCCAAGGGAGTAGACCAATATCTGAAAATGCTTCTTCTCCACTGTCCCTTCTCTGTGTATGTGGGTCTGAGTAGGTACCAATAGAGTGGTGGTAGCAAAAATGAACACACAAAGGCCACCACCTGCAGCTAACCTTGAGGCAAAAGTCATAATCACAAACTGTGTTTTTGATGACAATTCAGATGCAGAGGTTAACATCATCTGCAGATGTAGAAGCTGTGGAAGCTGTAGAAGCATTTGCAGGAAGGAAGTTCAAAACAGAGGGAACTACATGGAGCAACAAACCCAAGTGAAAGATCCAGAAGTGAAAGGAACAAGGTGGAATAGGAAGGCAGCACAAGCCCCCATCTCTTTGAGTATTTTTCTGAAATGCTTTCCTCCATGACTTTTTACACAGTGGGCCATGCCAACAGACAGATGTGGGGTTTCAGAGCTGTGGTTTGATTTCACCAGTGTTCATACAACACTTCTACTATCACAGTTTGATATTTTGAAATTCTGGTTTGAGTGGTCTAACCAGAGTTACTACACTTAGTTAAGTTCTGTGCAAATAATGCGTTTCTTTGCACCACCTTAATATCAATGAAGTACTTGCCAAAAATATAAGGATAAAAATATGTATTTTTCCCTTAAGCAGAAACAGTAGTTTGAGCCAACACTGCACTGATTTCATATTCAAAGCAGTTATCAATTTGAAGTTGGTAGAATGTAAGTCAGATAAAGATTTTTTCAACTTCTTTGCACTGTCTATAAGCAATGACCACTTCCATGAGGTTTGTAACTTCAGAGAACCAAAGCTCACACAGACTTGAAAAGTGTGAACTGACACCACTGATATCACAAAGAAAGCAACATCTTTGCTAAATACTGTCAGAACAATTCCCACAGAATTAACCATAAAGTTTCATGACTCTAATCTAAAAACAATGTCTTGACAGTCTCACTAGTGCAGATATTTCTCCTTTAGTTTCTTATTTATTTTTTTTAAGCTACCACTTTTAAAAAGTTTTAGGTAAATCAGTTGCGTAATAGATTTATTTGAAAAACATAAAAAACACTATTTCTATTTTGCTTTATGAGAATTTAGACTTTATCAACTCCATCTCTCTTATTTTCAGAAAAAATGTGGTTTCATTTATTTGAACTGATATTAATATTTCTATTTATAATGCCAGAGATATGTATATATATATAAATTTTACAGCCTAACTGCCTCAACTTTTTAGCTGATATTACTTCTTCAGTGATCGTCTTGATTTAGAAAGGATTTTGTTTTCAGCAATATAAAACTTGCCACATCTTAATAGGAAAATGACTTCATATTTAAAAACAGAAAATGAGCAATGTTCTGTCAAAGTATATATACTGGGACATTTTTGAAGAGCAGCTGCAAAACCAGAAAGTTATTTGTTGTCTTATGTCTCTCAAGGCATGTCTGTGGGGAAACGTGTCAAGAGATGGGCATTTCACATTTCCTGAATATAGTAATATCTTTAACCTTATTATTCAGAAGCAGAATTTTTTTTTTTTTTGCTGTCCTTCAAAACATTTTGTGTCTCTGTAATTTACCTTCCTCTTCCTTTTACTCATGCATGAGATATGAAGCTTAAAAATCTCATTTTGAACCTTTAGTATATTCTTAGCAGTATTGTTTAACCACTTGTTTTTGTAAATAGAATACCACAGTTGTCCTATCACATTAATAATTTCTACTTTTAATGTTATCACCTACTTTGAGGATTGTGTTAAATTTTTAACCTCCTGTCAACAAAGTGATGCTGCACCATCACTTTATCAAATCTTATCAGTAGTAATATGAATACTTTTCCAATATATAAAAAGTTTATTTGCATTTTTAATTTCTGTTAACATATTTTTAAATCGAATTTGCACTGAGAAAATGTTAATATTTAACAATCAACAATGATTCTTAAGTCAAGTGATTACAGATATTTTAGAATATATCACTGTGAAATACTTTAATTCTTCCTTAGTTGTAGACTGCAATTATTTACAGTGAGTTTTGTTGTCATATGTTGTCCTACCACATGTCTTTTCCAGGGCATGAGGTCTCATCTTTTAGTTGAATCTGAAAGAATAGTATAAGATTCATCAACCTGAAAGACACAAAGGAGGGATTCAGCTTAAAGACATGAACTGGTAACTGAAATGGACAAGTAAATTTTTTTTCCCATTTATTGCAGCTAAATTTTCTAATTTTAAAAGAACTTGGAGATAATAAATTTAAAGTGTAAAATGACATCTTTACATATTTACTTTTTGCTTTTCCCTAAACATCTGTTGCAGGTCACTTTGAGAACAGGATACAGGTTAGCTCAGAAGAGCAATTTCCTATCTCTAAAATGTGCATAAATCTAGCTAGAAATTTTTAAAATAAAAAATTAACTTTTATTTCCTTTATTCTCTTTAACACTGAACATCATAGTACTAGACAACTACTTATTCAAAATATATAATTGGAAAGGCTTATAACACTTTTAGACAGGTACATCCTGCATTAAGTTGCATTCTCTTTTGAATATATTTTAATTATAATTGCTGAAATACCAAAAATCAGGATCACATGTTGCTGTCAAGAGCAAACTCTATGTATAATATTTCATTGATAACAACTTTCTAGGAACCTTCCATCAATAAAAGACAATGTTTTATTTTTTTATCAATTTTAACATAAGGATACACTAATGAAAACATTTAGGCAATGAAATATTGAGTATATATATTTTTAAACTACGCAGAGATAGAAAAAATAAAATTCAAAACAATTTTTGATTTTTTTTTTTTTTTTAGTTTCTCTATTAAAATAAACCCCAAAACAAAGTCATTTATCAAGAAAGAAAAAGTATAACCATACAACCATAGGCTTATGAAAGTATATAAGCATATGGAAACATGCTTATATACAAACTTAAACATTTTGTGACACATCCAGCAACGTATTAACTATAATTTAAATAGATTACTGCAATATTGTACTATTTAAATAGATTAATGTGAAGTTTTTACATTTTGCTGATGTCTTTGTATAATTAGAACAAAGTTGAATTACAACATTCAAACTGTAACACATGATGGTAATATCTACTTGCACCTATCTGGAGTATTTTACCTATATTGTAATTAATGACAACAATAATGTTTTTGATTAAATAATCAGCTTTATAAATTATGGATAATTACGAATAATTTCATTCCATGAGTTAGTTTAATGTATACATGCAATTACAAATAGAAAGTTCTTTATAGAAATATTTCACCTTGAATCCTAATTGCATGTCAGCGGTGTACTTTAAATCTCTTGAATCAAGATGGAAACAGTGTGTTTCACTAAATAATTTGTAAGATGCTCTGATTTTCCTATGAAGTTTTATGACAGCATTACATATAATATGGCTCACTATAAAACATTGTTATGTCAAATTTGAACCCCTCAGCTTTGAACTTCACTATCAATTAAAAATAGAATTAAAAGTTTTAATATGACACTTCTTTTAGACTCATTTTCCTATCCCTATATCAGAACAAAAATATATTCAAAAGTGAAATGTGTAATTTTTTAAGAACAAAAAACAATTATTGAAGAACTTAGTATTCAGTTGTACAGGTCTGCTCAACCAAAATATGTGAAGTAACACTTGCTGTCTTAGAAGTGTGTGGTATATAATGGAAAACTCAGTTACATGGCATTTATTTTTAAAGAACAATACTGATCATGACTTGCAACATTATTTTTCATTAATGGGATATCATTAAAGATAAATATTGTTGATAAAATGTTAACATTCATTTAATTTTCTAGAATGTTTCTAAAAATACTCTGCAATATGCAGAAGTTTTATTTGTTGTGTGGTATAGTTACATTTTGTGTAGAAACAGGCTTTTTCAGTTGTGTTAAAATATATGTTGATCTTTATAGTGTTCTTTCTAAATTCCTCAAATGGTCCATCTTATCTTGCCTTAATTTCTGGACATGTTCTGTCTCTAATGATTTTCAGGAGCAAAGGTCAGAAACAAAGTCTGTGTTCAGAGAAGCCTGTAAGCAAGATTTCAGTGTTCTTCTTATAGTGTTTGTTTTCCACAATTTCTCTGCATATCTGCATTATGAATACGAGTCAGTCCCAGCCTCTGTCATTTACTCAGTCTTAAGCCCAGGAGAAAAGCATGCATTCAGAAAATAATACTGTCAATGATTTTCGAACTAAACGCTATAAGAGAAGACTAAACACAATTCATCTTTAATTTGCCAGTCTTAATCTAATGAAGCTCAGCAATGCCTCACAGTCAATACTGTCTGATGAGTATTTGTTGACCTATGAGAAATTAATAAATGGGCTGTTTTAGTTGCTTCTGGATAGAACTTCCTGTGGCAGAAAAATGTACTAAAACTTCACTGGCATCTTACAATGGAATGATAAAGAGCCCTAGGTATTTAGAAAAAAGGAATCTGCTGTGGCACTCAATAATGCTTCCAGGCAGAGTTTGATACATATTTTTAGTTTGTGCCAGTCTTACTCTTTTGGTACTATTGCTGCATATAGATGGAACAGTTAATCAGAGGACTTTCACAGATACTAATACTTTAGCTTTAAAATTCCATCAATATATAGGTGTCTTAGTTCGAGGGAAGAACTAAGATATCTATGTTGGCCAAGAAAAAAATAATCCCTCTCTTTTAAATTTAGAAACAGAACTTTAATTAGAAAAAGAAATATATATGAAAGG
>JAWWEE010000040.1:16873116-16886218 GCA_035221455.1 Xenops minutus | reverse complement strand
ATAGATGACAAAAGCAGCAGAAATCCAACCTTTGCAGTGTAGGGAACAGACGTGTTTCTCTTCCTCAAAACAGTTTTTGAGGTATCCACGGGTGATTGGCAAAAATCAGAGAGCGGAGAGAACAATCTTGGTCCTGAGGCGATGCCAGACCTGATGTGTGTGTCAGTCTCCTCTCCTCCGCCGAGCCAGTGAGCTGCTGACCCTGCGCAGAAAGCACAGGAACCCTGAACCCTTCCTCCCACCTGGAGCCTGTCTTCCTCCCCCTCCCAGCCTGGGGAGAGATCAGAACAAAAACTCTGGCTAGAGCTGTTAACATCACTACATGCATATTCAGAGTGTCCTTTGTTAAACAGTTTATCAGCACTAAGGGGTTGCCTCCAAGCTTTGGAAGGAATTCCAACTGAGTTTTGAAACTATAACAATAGGGATTCTTGATTTTATTGGACAACTGATTAGTAAATATATAAAGGCATTTATAAATTGTAAATTAAGTCTCATGGATGATGTAAGCGGATGGACTGTCTGGAAACAATGTGCTTACAAGATTAAGATGACAATTTGAGAGTAATGTCCCTAGAATAAGCATATAGATATATATATATGGGTGTGTGTGTAAATATATGTATACACAAATACATATACAGGTGCAAGCAAAATAAGGGAAATCTACTTATTGGCTAAAGGGTGACTCAATGCCCTAGTTAAAGATTACTTTGAAACAGCCAATGATTTTTTACCACTATATAAAATGAAAGAAAAAAGAGAAGTAGGTTTTATATTAAAAAAAACAAGCCTGTTTACCATTGTGACAATATCTTCATAGGATAAGTAATCTGTGTTCATAGGATAAGTAATCAATAATTTTAGACTTCAATTCTCATATGCATCACCATTTTTTCAAAAGCAATGAAATTATTAAGGAAAGTTTTGGTTTAAAATAATAAATTTTCTTTATAATAAGATTCTGAAAACTATCTACGAATTTTTTGAGGACACCAAAACTTACATAATATGAGGGACAAAATAACCACAATATAGACAGGATTATTGTAGCTGTTTCAACTCCAGGTACAATTACATCAGACATTTAATAAATCGTATCTTGGTAGAACATCTAAGAGAATAATGAGAGAAAGAAGAATAGTAACATGATAGACCAAAAAAAAAAAAAAGAGAGATGGAAAAGTATTAATTCTTTAAGGATAATTAAGGAAAGAAAACAAAAGAAAAAATTATGAAAAAGCAGGTTCATATATGGTTGTTAACCATAAAAATAACCTTGCAAAAATAAGAGTAGCCTAGCAAAATACTAAAATATGAGCATTTAATTAAAAGAGGCAGCTGTTCTGATGTCAATGTTCAAGCAAGGATAGTTCATTTATAGTTAATATCTAAATGTTTAAAAGAATGGAACAAAATGTGGTCTTCCTAGTCTTTTAAAATAAGTGAGGTTCAGGTTTGATTATTTTCAATAAATCATTCTCAGTTCCTATTTAAGTAATGAAAGATTTTAGCAAAGGAAGGGAAGAAGGCACCAAAGCAACCCCTATTGTACACATAACTATAGAAGTCTTAATCCTACTGACCTAAGAACTTTACAAGGAACAGATGATACTGGAGAAAACTGTCCACTACTTTGACAGTCCATGGTCCTGAACGTGGATAGATATCTATAAAGATGAAGTAAAAAATTACTCTATATTGAAATACTCCATGCAAAGTTTTCTCTAGGACACTGTAGCAATCAGTCTTCACTCCCCTTTTATTTAGCATTTTCTTTATTAATGACCTGGCAGAAGCCACGCTTTAATTGCACTTACAGATAATGCTTCTGATTAATAAGTTAATGTTTGCAAAACTCTTTGATAATACAAAACATTATTTTGTGTTAGGTGCAAAATAGTATTACAGTAATACAGTAAGAGATTCTGCAAATAGAGTAACAATACAGCATTAAAAAATCCTTGAAGAATGGAAAAAATGTAAATTAATGCATCTGTATTACACATCTAGAGCATTCCTACTCAATAAGATAGAGCCGTTCATGAAGCAAAAGTGTACAAAAAGTCTTATAAGCAGTTTCAAATTTAGAGGTTTGTTGTATTCCCGTGGCCTTCCTCCCCCATTAACACTACTCACTGTAGCAAATGCACCTCTGAGATCATGAGAAGTTTAGAACTGCACAGTTGTGCAACCATCCTCCCTTCAAAATAGGACTCTTGAACAGCAACAGGTACCAAACCCTAGGGAAGGGCAATTAATTTTAATCTATATAATTATAATTGATTAGATAAATTTACTTAATTCAAAAATTAATTATCTGCTATAATTTTATTCATTTTTCTGATCAACGTCTAATTCAGTGTTTGAGAACTGGTTTTTACTCCATAATAAAGTTAAATTTCCCTAAGTGGTTTAAGTATTAGTCACTCTACTTCTGGATGTAGGCAGAATTATCTGAATAATTCTGGCTGTGAAAAAATGACTTCATAACTCTGTGATACAATTTTTTCACCAAACCATTGATCAGTATACATGCTGAGGATACCCTAGGCCCAGCTTCAAAATCCTTATTAACAGAGAGATTCTGTACCTAAGCCTGTAATCTCCACTACTGAGCTCTCAGACATCAAAGTAACCACAGATAGGAAAGCTGGAGTTCCTCCACTTGTAGGATAACAATACTGTTCATAGAACTACAATTTTAGAGGCTCTGTAAAAAAATTGCTTTTACCTTATGGTCAGAACATTCACACTGGAATTAGAAGGTATGGACTCCCATCTTTAATTAATGATCAAACATCAATATTAAAAATAGAAAACCATAAAGAGTGAAAATAGGAAATATTCTCACAAAATTATTCTGTTATTCTAAGGTTAAAGCACCTGCTTCACATGCACTCATTTGATTTTTTTTTTCTCTTTTTTGATTTGTGGAAATAAGACTGCAAATTAATAATCTGTTTAGTAAATGAGATTTTTTTCCTTAGAGTTGATTCTTGCACCTTCATTTCTACCCTTACATTTTCCTTATAAAAATACCAAATACTGTGTTTTGAGTAAAAAAAAAATGCACCTTAAGATTTTTATACAAATACATCTATGCATAAACTAACCATGTTTCTGTAAATAAAGAGAAGCTTTTTTCATGAAAACAGATGGAAGTAGCTATTTTTTTTTTTTTTTTTTTTTTTAGCTTGCAGCAACCCTTACATAATTTTTCAAGTTCAGCATTCCAAACAGAAAATAAATTCTTCTCCAGGCCTAATTATGACCATCCCCACTACCCCTCCTCAACCAACACTCCCCCACCCCCCCAACATTATTCTGAATATGCTTCTATCTTCTTTATGCTTACATTTTTTTTAATCATTAGTAAGAATATGTATTCAAAGGTGTGGTTTGTATGAGAACTGTATTCCATGGTCCTCAAAATGACCTGAAGAGTTTATGTCAGAAAATTGGTACAGAGCCTGTCTGTAGGTCTAGTTATGTATTCATATACAATACTACTTAACAGCATCAGTGGGTTATTACACAGCAATGTACTACACTTCCAAGTAATTTAGTAAGATTTTTTTTTTGTCTTCTTTTACACTCTGACATTTAAACACACAACAAAAACATAATTCAGTGCCTTGTCTACTATAACATGCTTTAGCTTACTTATAGTCAGCAGTGATTTGCAGAATTGATCTTGGAGCACTTGATGTTACTTATGTAATAATAGAAAATTTATTACATGAAGATGTGAAAACATTCCTGTTTACCGGAAGACTAATTAGTAGTTTCCTAATTTGCCATCCTAAAAGATCAAGAGTCTTACCAGTACCAATCTATCTTGTCTAGGACCCGCACAAGCCTCTGTATCACTGTGCTGTGCTAATTAACTACAGCCATATTGTAGTATTCCATGGTTAAAATATTCATTTAGTATACCATAGTATACTAAAGGTTAAGAGCGGGTGATTTTTTTTTTTTTCTTACCAGACTTCAGAGTCCAGGACCCCGTGAATTTGTTTTTTTTAAAGTTTGACCCCAAGCCACAAAGAGAAATGCAGAAAATTCAATCAAATCTTCTTTAATAGAATAATCCTGGTGGGCAGCTAAGCACCAAAAAAAATCACTCATTGAGTTTCCTCCCCTGTGGAAAGAGGGAAAGAATTGGAAGTGTAAAAGTGAGAAAACTTGTGAATTGAAATAAGGACAGTTTAATAGGTAAAGCAAAAGCCATATGAAAGCAAAGCGAAACAAGGAATTTGTTCACCTCTTCCCATGGGCTGGCAGGTGTTCAGCCATCTCCAGGACAACAGGGCCCCATCATGTATGACAGTTACATGGAAAGACAAACACCACCACTTCAAACATCTCCACATTCTGTCTTCTCCCAGCTTTATATACAGAGCATGATGCCATATGGTATGGAATATCCTTTGTGTCAGTTGGGGTCAGCTGTTCCCTCTCAATTCCTTGTGCACCCCCAACCTTCTCACTGGTGGGAGAAGTAGAAAAGCCCTTGCCTCTGTGCAAGCACTGCTCAGCAATAATAACAACTACCCTGAGTTATCAAGACTATTTCCAGCACAAATAAAAAATATAGCCCCATGCAAGCTGCTATGAAGAAATTCAATGCTATCCCAGACAAAATCAGTACATCTCCCAATATTTTCTAAAACATAAACTATGCCTCAAATAACGTTTTTTTTTTTTTTTCCCCACTGAGCAGTATGCAGATGTCAATGTCACAGTATGTATGCTACTTTGCTAAAATATTCCTATATCTGGAACATATAATTTTTATTTTTTTTGCCATCTTTATCTTCTGGTATTACATCTGTGTTGTGAGCTGGCCGTAAACAAGGGACCCATACATCCACTTGTTCACTCACCCTGCAGCAGGATGGGGAAGAGAATGAGAAAAGCATGAAAACTGGTATATGAAGGAAAAATGAGTTATTAAATGAAGGAAAAAGAAAGAATGAAAAAAAATCCAAACCAATAAGCAATGCACAGGCAATCACTCACTACCTCCTACAGGCAAATCAATATACAGACAGTTTCATCCAATCAAGTTACCTTTAAAAGATCAAACTCATAGTTTTTATTGTGGAGAATGATGTCATATGATGCAGGCTCAGTAACTTTGGTTCAACTGTTCAGGCTGTGTCCCCTCTCACGATTCCCCAACCCCCCATCCCCTCCCTTATGTGTACATATCATATGAGTGGTCACAAGAGTATCTGATTTTTATTTTTTTCCTTGTTATGGGGTGCTTATGATTCTTTTATTAAAAAGTGCTAAAAAGTAGCATAAACTCCTGCAAAAAAAGCTTCCTTTACATTGTCCTTAGCAGTAACACTCTAGTAAGATTTCTCAAGCCACATGTCCAGTGAACACACTGAAGGCCTACTTTGCCTGTATTTTATGCCAATTATGTTTACATTTAAACACAGGTCTCAAAGCTTTACAGTATTTGTCATATAGGCAAAACAATGTGGCTGGAGAAAAGATTTAAAATGCAGGGAAAAAAAGAACATAAGGAGAATTAATTTTTCAGTTCAGTTGCTGAAGGAAAGATTAAAGAATGTGGAAGTAGAGAAAAACAAACAAAGAAAAAAACACCCCCAAAACAAACAAACAAACAAACAAAAACAAACTCCCACGAATACACAAACCCCAGCATTTTATTTTAACATAACTTTTGTGTTTTGTTCTTTTTTTTATCTTGTTGAAACAATGGTCCTAAAATAAAACATATGGAATGACTGAAATATTTTTCTTTTCATTATTTAAGGAAAATAAGGCAATGAAAATTAATAATGCACCATATTCCTTCATCTGGGATACTCCCTGCTGCCTAGTTTCCCAACATTTAAAGCATCTAACCGCAATGTCTTAGACCAAAGAATGAAATGTAGTAATGTCAGTTGCCATTTTTTTTACGTAATTTAAAATAGTAATTAGTGATCTTGGGAGAATTATTCTGAACTTGTGATCCTGACATATAACAGAAAAAACATGAAGTCCAAGTTTGACCTAAAGAAAAAGATGTTTTTTCCATTTTTTTTCAAGAGTGCTTATTTAACAAGAAAAATGTATTTTTATTTTTTCTCGGTAGTCACACCTTTAGAGACAGTTTTGGAACTTACCGTTTTTTTAAACTGGAGAGAGATCAGGCATGTAACACTTTTTGTTAGACTCTCCTGTTAGAATCTCTGAGATTTCTACAATTCCCAGATTAAACATTTTAATGCAAAACAGAAGAATTCACAGTTGCTTCTTCCCCAGTGTTTAAAGTGCTCTTTAAGGAAAGAAGGACATTGTATTTCGGATTCTAATCTATAATCAGCTAGAGAAGAAAACTCATCTCTATAAAGTATAAATTTCAGTCTTCAGAGTAAGTATGTTAGTTTTTGAACCTAGACTCAAAAGTGAACAGTGAAGTTCAATGCACTGATGATGAATTCCTTTTGTCAAAAAAAAAAAAAATAAAAAAATTCCCCAGTTTGGTGTCACCAGAAAACTCTCTGAGGGCACACTCTGCCCTGTCATTTAGCTCATGTCAAACAGGATTGGGCCCTCTATTGACACCTAGATTTTACCAGTAGTTACTGGTCTTCAACTAGACTTTGTGTCACTGATCACTACTCTCTGAGCCTGGTCATTCAGGCAGTTTTCAATCTACTTCACTGCCTATTCGTTCAGCCCATACATCAACAGCTGCTCTATGAGGACCTTACTCTTAAGGTATCAAGATTGTTGAAATGCAAAGTCTACAAAGTCTGGGTTGGTGATATCAACCAAGTCACTTCCTGTCCTCCATGTGCTTGGAAATCACTTTTTCCCTCTTAGTTTTCTTTTGCTACTTATGTACTTATAGAAGCCCTACAGCCATTTGCATTTCTATCTATTCTAACTTGGCAGCTGATCTCCAAAGCTGCTATATTCAACCTACAAATTCAATGGCACTGAATCCTGGAGAAGTCCTTTGATATCTTTTCTGGGCATTTCAGTGTTTTAATTCAACTTTTATAGAGCTTATTGGAACAATACCTAACTTATTCTCAGCTTCCAGAGGAATGTGGAAACTTTTTTCTTCTATGTTGTCTAAAGGCCCCTTTGTATGTTCTATGTTTTCTGAAAGATGTAACCAATATAGATTCCATGGCAGTGTCACCATTTTTTTAGTTAAAAAAAATAAATAGTTTACTAACAAAAGTTTGATAAGCAATTGAGTTCATTAAAAAAAATATTATTTAAAAATCTTGCTTTCAAATGATTCATTTTAATGTTCAGAAAGACAATGTCAAGTTTAAATCCTCTAAATCATTACTTAGTAGAAAATTATAGTGAGAAACCCACACACCTACTGAGGCAGAAACTAAGACCCAGGTGTCTTCTCTCCATCTGAACAGCAGCTCAGTAGTCTCCAATCTAGAGTTCACACATGTATATTCTCTCCCTTCCCTTCTTCCTGTCTTTGGTCCAACAGTCTTTGATTATTGCATGAAAAATGGAACAGTTTCAAGAGAAAAGAGTGAGAATGCCCTTGATCTGTGTATGTGTCCCTCAGGCAGAAAACAGCATTTTAACTATACCTCATATGAGTATTCAACTAAGTACTAAGTGATTAGACTGGGAACAGAGAGGCACCTTCTAAACCAAAGGAATTTTATAACACTGTAAAATATTATTTAAGTATCTGAAAGAAAAAAAGGTTGTGAGAGTTATGCTTTTGGAAGGGGTTTAGAGGTACAAATCCCATAGTTGAAAAGTATTGCTACAGAAGATGGACTTAGACATGGTCAGATAGAAGGTCAAACCTGTGTTCTCAGATAAGACTTTTTTGCCTTTAGTGTGACACCTTCTTCTTATCATCCAGTGCTTCCCAAGCATTTCTTAGGGATGGACATTAGAAGCCAAATGCAGATTACAGACTGTATTTTAAAAATCAAAATTAAAATGTAGGTATTATAAACACTGCAATATATATTTCCACTTAAAGTTTAAATAGGTAATGGATATGCTTGATGCAACCTTTCCCCTTCTTCTAGCTCCCCTGAAATATTTGAAAGTATATATCTAGGCAATAATTTTAGAATCTGATAAAGTGGCCCATCAAAAACAACATTTTAAACCCAAATATTATAAAACCCCCCAAATTTAGGTTAGATAGTTGTTCTAGAAAGGACTCCTCAATTCAGCATGACATTTTTTCTCCTTTTGAACATCGTAGAATATTTTGTTTCTCAAGAGACATCAATAAATAACCAATCTGTTATATTCCTGACAATATTTCATTTACTTTGGTTGAAGTATTTAAACAACCACTATTCTAGACATTTCTCTAGAATATATCAATAATAAATGTTATTTAAACAGTTACAAAATATCTCTGAAAATGTTATGCATTGTGATGTCTTTGAAATTAAAGTGTAGATCAGCATCAATCTAATAAACATTCAGAATCATATGGTTCCTTTGTGGTCTTCATAATTCTCATACTTTCCTTTAATTGCAGTCATATTTTTCCACTAAGGATGAAGGTCTTGGGATCTGCAAACAGGCTTCAAGTCTTTGACGTACAGGATCAGATACTCATATTGCTCAATTCAGTTGCATCTGGTCACTGACAGATGCACCCAGCCTCTTTGCTATAGATAATTGACTTTGACAGCATTGAAATGTAGGGACAGGATGTGAGCAGTCATTGTAAATGGCATCTTCTGTCATTGCACCTGAGATATGCAAATCTCATGAAGGTCAACAAGGCCAAGTGCAAGGTCCTGCACTCAGGGCAATCCCAAGCACAAATACAGGTTTGGCAGAGAGTAGCCCTGAGGAGAAAGATTTAGGGTTGTCAGTGGATGAGAAACTCAAATCCTGGTGATCTGTGTTTGCAGCTGAGAAAGCCAATCATACCTGGGCTGCATCAAAAGAAGAATTAACTGCACATTGAGGGAAGTGATTCCATTCCTCTACCCTGCTCTCCATGTCCTGGAGTACTTCATCCAGCTTTGGGGCCCCCAGCACAAGAAAGCCATTGACCTGTTGGAATGAGTCCAGAGAAAAGCCAGTAGCTTCATCACAGGGCTGGAGCACCTCTCCTATGACAACAGAGTTGTGGCAGTGCAGCCTGGAAAAGAGAAGGTTCTGGGGAAACCTTAAAGCAGCCTTCCACTACCTAAGGGGGGCCTAGAAAAAAGCTGGAGAGGGACTTTTTACAACGACATGTAGTGATAGGGCAAGAGGGAACGGATTTAAAGTGAAAGAAGTGAGGTTTAGGTTAAGTATTGGTAAGAAATTATTTACTGTGAGGGTAGTGAGGCACTGAAACACATTGCCTAGAGAAGTTGTGGATGCCCCGTCCTTGGAAGTGTTCAAGACTACGCTGGATTGGGCTCTGAGTAACCTGGTCTAGCAGAAGGTGTTCCTCCCTATGGCAATTAGGTGAGCTTTAAAGTCCC
Organism: Xenops minutus; assembly: GCA_035221455.1. Lineage (NCBI taxonomy): Eukaryota > Metazoa > Chordata > Aves > Passeriformes > Furnariidae > Xenops > Xenops minutus. The sequence goes on along the minus strand of JAWWEE010000040.1, from coordinate 16,876,751 downwards.
TTCCAATAAAAACCATTCTATGAAACCAATTATTACTGGCTTATACAGTGTATAAGAACTTGTAAGTGAATTGTGAAAATAAAAAAAATAGAGGATCATATCATCGTAGAAAAGCTGTATTACTTTTTTCAGGTTTGGTTTTAATGAGAAAATTAAAAGCATATGTCATAATTTTGCTTTTTGTTTGATCCATACATTTAGATTTTTCTTCTTTAAAATTATTTTATATGAGGTACTTTTAATACATGTTCTTTATATTTATAAAGCAGAAACAAGAAAATAGTTCTGAGACAAACTTTTTCTGAATCAGTGGTCATCTCAATGGTATACAACTTATTTAAGTAACACAAATGCTCTCCAGGCATACCAGAAAACTAGTCTAATTACAGATGGAAGAGATGTATGTAAATAGTATAGATAGAGGATTAAAGTCATTAAAATTTTCTGCATCTTTGCACTATATCAGCATGCTTCCTCATATTCCTGCTCAATCTTATGTGCCACATCTACTTTCTCTTTGGCATATGCTGTTCTCAGCTGGATTCAAGTGATTACATAAAAGCATTATCTACTTCAGGATACATAAAATAATCCTATTTTAGTGTTTTGTTTTGGTGGGGTTTTTTTGTGGATTTTTTTTTTTTTTGGTGAGGGTTTTTTTTCACTGCAGTTTTACTATTCTTCATGTGATTTCCTAAATCAGTAACAGTTTCATTTTCATTGTCGCAAGAAGACGTAACTACCTGTAATTCCCGGAGGGCGGTGTTTCTATCATTTCTCGCACTCAAGAAGTTGAGTTGCTTAAGAAGCTAATTCCCTGATTAGCATAAATACACACAACCAGAATTTGCAGCCTTCTTTCACTGTATTGAAGGCTCTGCACTGCTGCCTCTAACTATTTTTTCCTTCTTATCTACCCAAGTGAACTACTAGGATGCTTGCTCACTGTTTACTCATTAGCAGAAGAGTAAATAGAGTGTTCTTTATGGTGCGTGTTCAGATAGACAGCAATGACTTGTAGCTACACTAGCAAGATAAGGGCACAAGTTGTTAAGAGATGTTTAAAGTAGTAGCAGGAGGATATTGTTAAACGATATTAAAAGTATTAATGAAAGAAGATAGCAGACTGGAAGGGGAGTTGACAGAATTTCTGACTAAGGTAGAAATTACCAAATTATCATATTATAAATGAGAAAGAATTTTACAAAGTCAGGGAAAAAACAAACAAACAAAAAATCAAAACAAAACTAGATACGATGGAGAAAGAGTAAATACAGGAGGGGTTTTTTTTGTTTGGAGGGGATGAAGATGTCAAAGGAAAAGAACCTGAGATAAGGAAAAACATGCAAAAGGCAACACAGAAGAAAACTGTGATCAATGTCATGTAGGTACTTGTTGAGTATCCCTGTGCCTGATCACTGCAGAATAACAAACCTGCTGCTCTCACCATAGGGGTACCTGATCCAGGCGATCTTTGGAGTTCTTTCTCTAATACTAAAGAGGGATTGCCCAGAGAGAATGTTCAAATAGTCATATAAGTCTCTCTGTGGAAGAAAATTCACAGGAAAGGCTTAAAAGGGAAGAAAGATGTTTCCCACTTGTTGTAACAGGATTCTATTGCTCAAGGTACCCTCAGTCCTAACCTGGGTGAGATTCCTCTTTTCTTTTTCCCAAATGTTTCTCATTGCTGTCTCTCACATTGCAACACTGAAAACCATGAAGAATAATAATTATTACAGATTAATTTTGCACAATGTCTTGCAAAACTTGCCAAAGATGTTTAAAACCCTTGAAGAACTGTTCCCCTCTGTTAGGGAAATAAATTTCATGGATGTGGTGTATTTTAACAGGTAATTAATTTTTACTTTTATTCTATGCTTCTATTTCATTAACAGAGGTGGTGACAAAAAAGTATAATGAAAAACTTCTCTTTCCTAAATACAGAGAATACTTAGTTCTCAAAAAGTGCATCTGTATCAGAGCTGAATCCAGTTAGTGAGAATAAGATGGATAATGAAGTTCCTTTTGACAAAAAACTCTGCTAAAATATATTTAATTTGTTAAGATTACACCTCACAGCAGCCTATGGTTATTCCTCCATAGCAACTTAAGCAAAAGACATTTTTGTCCTAGAGCATGCTGTCTGTCAGCCCTCAAATGAATTTGCCACCTTTTCCAACTTCCTATCCATAGCCTGGCATTTGTGAGTGTCTGTTTGTGTGGTCATGCATTGAAACAGATGGTGTGACTGTTCTGGATCACGTAATTCTCTCACAGATGTAGAGCAGCTGAGCAGTCCTACCTGAACTACATGTAGGGTTCTACACTGCCAAGTTTTAGGATGGGAATTCTCCTATAAAGGTAACTCAAACTATAGCAGACACTGTGATGCTGTTTGGGTTTGTTTGGGTATTTTAATCACTTGATTCTGCAGTCAAATTGGGCTTGAGAGTGAGATAAATATGTATAATCTTATCATTAAGCAAGTACTTAATGATAAAAAATACTCATGTAAATTTACAGGTAAATATTTGACTAGAAACCTAACTTTCATTTTACATTTTTAAAAATAGGAAACATCATAAACTACTTCTCTGAACTGCTACATTTAGTGACTATCATTTGTTTTAAGAAAATTATTACATATTTGAAATAGAAAAACTAGGAAACGTAGAAGCCTTTGTGCTCCTTACTCTTTTTTCCTGGGCAAGTTTATTTTAAAATCACAGTTTTTAATTTATTACCAATGGATATTCAGAGAACTTACTACAATCTATTTCTTCTTCACCAAAATCCACAAAATAAGAAATAAATCTCTAAGACTTCCTTCATTTAAGAGATGACAAAACATTAAAAATATTCACTAAATATTCTGGACATGAATCTTACATAAAACATAAATAATCAAATAATAAAAAAGACATTTCTTATCTTTAGATGTACAGACATGGGCACATGCATGAAATGATGGATTTGAATAAGTCTAACTATTAGTTAATGTGGTCAGGTAAAGGAGCAGGAGATTTGAAATGGTAGGTTAAATCAGAAAACTAAATATTTGTTTTCTCATTTTTGTCTTCTCTTCTGTTTTATAATGTAATATTTCTGTTATACTTAATGAAAATATTACTATGTCTGCTGTCTATAAGCAGTCTTGTAAATTCACCATTCTGGAGCTCAGACTCAGGTACCTTGAAGTGATGTGAATATAAACACTTGACCTCCCTGCTGCATTCCATCTAATTCATTCAATCTTCTATTTTCAGTGCTGTTTGAATCTCTTAAATTTGGTTTTCCCTCTCACAGGCAACTTGCTGCGTTGAAGGAACCTTGACTGGGAGATGAAGCTCTTCAGAAAGAATTCACATGGATTCTATTGTTAGGAAACCAATTTCTTTTGTTTACAGTACATTTATTTGGAATTGTCACACCAGCATTGGCACAGTTGCAGATTGCATAGTGATGTCAGGAAAGACAACTGTGGAGGTTTGAGTTGGCTCCCTGCCAAACCCAACTGCCGGCCACACAGATTCCCCCCACCCAAGAGCGAAAGGGAAAAAAAAAGTACCCAAAAAGACAATTGTAGTAAAAATATATATATATATATTTTCACATGTATTATAATTATATACAAT
>JAWWEE010000040.1:16828285-16861848 GCA_035221455.1 Xenops minutus | reverse complement strand
TGGAGAAAAGGAGGCTCAAGAGAGACCTTATCACTCTCTACAACTGCCTGAAAGGACATTGTAGTGAGATGAGAGTTGGCCTCTTCTCCCAGGCAACTTGAGACAGGACAAGAGGAAATGTGTTCAAGTTGCACCAGAGCAGGTTCAGGTTAGACATCATGAAGAATTTTTTCACTGAAAGGATGTCAAGCATTGGAATGGGCTGCCCAGAGAAGTGGTGAAGTCGCCATCCCTGTAAGTGTTTAAGAAATTACTTGACCTGAAACTTAGTCCTACACCTTAGTGGGCATGCTGGTATTGGGTAGAAGGTTGGACTTGATGATCTTAGAGATCTCTTCCAACCTTAATGATTCAATGATTCTATGATTTTTAGATATCTTTTCATTCAGATTTCTAAGTAGAAATACTCTATCAAATAGACTTTATGTAACTGTCGCTGCTAAGATTTCCATTTGGTTTCGTTGTGAAAAGAAGAGCATGAATATGAACATAAAGTTGACCAGAAAAAACAAATTTTGACCTCAAGTATATACAGAAACCTGTGAATCCATTAGTCTGAACTCGCTACAGAGCTGGGACAGCTGCTACATTAATCTAAGTAATTTTAGATGTTTTCAGAGATGAAGTAAGGAGAAGCAGAAAGAAACTTGGTAAGAGTTTCCTTGGGGAGGCTGCGGTTCTTTGTGCCTACGTCAAGAGAGCAAAGAACCAAAGTCAAAATACAGTCATGTCTTCTCTATGTATCAAAGCCTTCACTTTACAGGAAACAGACTGGCTTGTTAAGTTCCTGGCATACACAGAATACACAGTTTTGTACCACATCCTTCAGAACAATGGGAAAAACAAACAGTTGTCTCAGGATAAACAACTATATAGTTGCACCTACTATTGCTTTTGAATAAAATATTACTTTATTTTCATCAGTAGTCATATGAGTGAGGGAAAATTAAAACAAAGGTTTTAGAGGAAAATATGTCAAAGAAACTCCAATTTAAACCAATGGCCACTTTAAATTTGTGGCGCTAACCACCCTTTGAAAATGGTAGCTGCATAAGTTTTCCACCAACTTTGTGGTCTGTATATACAGTCCATTCCTCAGATGATTGTCAAGAAGGAGACTTTGTATTTCTAAAATCAAGGGACTTCTACAGCTATACTCTCATCCACTGAGCCTGTTACTTCACTATAGAAGCCAGTCAGATTGTTTAAACATGATATACCCAAGCAAAACTGCCTCAATAAATGTATATACAGATTGCTGAAGTCCTAATTGAATGCTGTATTAAATCCAATATGTCTGTAGTCTTATACAAGACCAAGATAAACATTAAAATAAAAATAAAAAAAGATATGGCTAAATTTAAGTCAATTTGAGAAATTAAAAGAAAGATATAGATCCAAGTGAGTGGCTTGAAAAGTTTTATGAACTCCAATGAGAGATCAATTTGTCTCTGAACCAAAAGTCTCCTTATTTTTTGAGTGATTTTTGAGGCAGTTGATACTGACTGTTCAGTGGCCATATTAAAAAATGTATAATAAAAGTTTGATCTCAGTCTGTTGGCTGAAGAAAGATGTGTTTCCTTTCTGTTTTATTTTGTAAATAAAGTCAAATTTGCCTACAGTTTCTCAGAAGCCATGTTAATCTGTTTAATATTACTTTTACTGGTACATAATAGCTGGAAAAAGTACCCCTCTCACAAGTTTCCATAGAGATCTTATTCCTTTTCCAAAGTATTTTAGTTTCTTTGCCTCCATGTTGTCATAAATTTCCCAATTTAACTTACTGTGGAAGATGAGGTCTATCACTGAAAAATTATCAGCCTGATACTAGAGAAGTTAAATCCTTTTGGTATATTTACTTTTACATATAAGAAGGTGATTCTGAGTTTTAATACAGAAATACAATTGTACTTCTAAGATCTTTCATATTTATACATGTTTCAGATGCACAAATAAAGGATAGTAATTTGATAAAATATCTTTATATACTGCAAAGAAAAAATTTATGACGACTCATTTTTATTCTGTTTGAAGAGAGTACTGAAACATTGCTCACATACAAATCAGAAATTTCAGAACAATCATCTTCTAGCCCCTCTTCTCCCCCTGACTCCTAGTATGTTGGCACTGCCTTCAGTTCACGGATAATAAATAGTGTGTACAGAGATTAAATATCAATATGACTTCTTTGTATTCCTCCTTTCAGCATTGTACGCTGTGTCAGGATATGAGTTGCAGCTCTTTTATAGATTTTTGTAGTTTCAGAAAAGAACTGAGAATAAGACAGCTAAAGAACAAACATTAATGACATTTAATTAACAATTAATAGGTAACATCCAGCTTCTAACAGACATCCCAGCTTTCAGCTGACATCGTGCAGCATGAGATTCATCATTTCTGTCCCAAAACCAGTAGCCCAGAGTAAGAAAGAATGTACTAATAGAGTAGCATAGTGTAACATAGCATACTACAGTGTAGCATGGCATTGCTTAGCATTGAATGGAACAGGAGTTTTATGCTAGTAATTTTTAGTTGTTGTTTGTTTCACTTTGTCTCTTGTTTCTCTGACTAACTAGGAGAAGATCGAGTTCCAAAAGCACTAATACCAACTTTCTTATTACCAGTTCCTGACAGCTTCTGGAAAATAAGGCCCAAGTGTGAAGAGGATGACTATTAAAATAGATAAAATCATTCCTTGCAGTAGTTAACAGCAGCTACATCTGCAACAATTGTTTTATGAGCATCCTGGAGCAAAAAAGCCTAATGTTTTATTTTCCACACAGAGACTTTTTTTCTGTAAGAACTTAGAAAATCTGTGTTTAGAACTGTTACTTAAAAAAAAACAGTGTTACAGTAACAAGCAGCAGCCCTGCTTTGATATCAACAGCAATTCTCTTTTTTACTGTCGTAGGCAAATGAATTAAATGCTTCTGCAACAAAATGAATGGACACCACTCCAATTATAATAGTCCCTAATGATAAGCTTATTGATGCGAAAAAAGTCTGATTTGAAAGCACTTTCAAGTAAAGAAGAAAATAGAGTGTCCAAAGCAAGGGAATGCAGATGGTGAAGGGCCTTGAGGGGAAGCCATATGAGGAGTGGCTGAGGTCACTTGGTCTGTTCAGCCTGGAGAAGAGGAGACAGGGGAGTCCTCATGACAGTCTACAACTTCTTTTTGAGCGGAAGAGGAGGGCAGGCACTGATCTCTTCTCTGTGATCTGTGATCGTGACAGAACCCACACTATAAAGTAGTTCTTCCTTGTGTTCATATGGAACTTCCTGTGCATCAGTTTCTGCCCATTTCCTCTTGTCCTATTGCTTGGATTATGCATAATTTATTTTCTAGATGGATTAAGCAGCAGAACAGGGTTTGAATGGGGGGTTGTCTTGACCAATAATTGTCATCAACTAATTACTTTTTTTTTTTTTTTTAAACACTGGGCATTGACTATCTACCAAGGGCTGAACTGTGACCTAGGTGAGTCTAAAGGTATTCAGACGACTTGTGTGTTTGAGTTACAAACTAATTTCTCTATGGAGAGGAATAAGATCCTTCAAAGTGAAATGAGATGTTTAACTGTGGTATTTCAACCCTCTTACTAATCAGTGTGACACAGAGACAGTTCTTTGTTGCTCCATGGGTTAAGCAACCCAGAAGGTTTGTGAACATTGCAAGCTCACACAACCTGGTGTGAACCTTGTACAGAGCTGGCACATGATTATATGTGTGCCTTTACTGAATGTTATTCATGTATATTTTAACATATTAGAAAAAAAGTATTTCAGCAGCAAACAATAGTCTTTAGTCTTTAATTAGGCAACACGGAATTGTATCACAAGTTTTATCAGCGTAGTGTGAGTTCGTTGAAAGATTTCTGTCTCTCTGTTGTACAATTTCTAAGACTTACTCACAGAAATATCTATGATCCTCACCATGTTTGGAGTTTTCTGTGTGTGAAAAATACTATATTTTTTCACACACAGAAAATAAAAACACAGGGAAGTATAGACCTAAAGGTTTATAGGCATATATGAGTCTGAAGAACTAAGCATTTCAAGAAGAAATTTCTTCATGGGAGTTACGTAAAATCCTTCTAAGTCTCACTAGGTCCATACCTGCATCATTAGCTGCCTATATTCCTTTAATGTGTATTAGGGGTAAAATATTTAGCTACACCTAGAAAAGTCAATGAGATGCAGTTTGTATTTTAGTATCTAATTAGAGATAAAATATAGTCCTAAACGAAGTAAAGAAGATTACGTGAGAATTGTGCAAAATTTCCCAGATGAATGATATCCATGTAAATGCTTTTGATGTTTTTTCCTTACCTCAAATGCGATTTTTAAAATGCCCAGGTTTAACAATTAAAGAAGATACACAGAAAACATTATATTAACTCATAATTTATTATGTAGTACTAGGGCCTTGCTGTATATAGCAACAGAGTTCTAGGACAGGTGGACAAACCATTAAAAGTTCATGTAAAGAAGAGGAAATTACAGATGGAAAAAAATAGCTTGTGGTTTAGCAGATTTTGATTTAGTCTAATATCCAGCAGATGTAGTGAATAGATGATATTACTCATTGTCTGCAGTTCCATTGATCAGTGAATTTTCAACTTAAAAAAGTGAAAACAGGAACAGAATTTTCTCAAGTACATGAATATAGAATTAAAAAAAAAAAAAAAAGTTTTGTCTTTTGCTGCCTCTTCTTTTTTGGTACTTCTTGCCCTGAGGAAATCATATCCTTTTCCATAGATTTCTTTCCCTAAGAATATGACAGCCTTGGAAATTTAGGGAGAAGCCTACCTGTGGTTTTGTATTGAACCCACTGAGCTCTGTTTTCCAGAAAAGACAGTCTATGGCTGAAGAACTGGTAAGATTACAAGCACCTATAAGAGATTACAACATCACTTTGTCTGTAATTGCCATATTCACACTGCTGCTGTCATACAACAACACTTTTGTGTAATGATTACACTTTTAAAAGTAATAATTTTTTAAATTGCTTTTATGATATCATAATGTTGTTAAAGCACAATTTTTAATTTGAAGCACTTTATTATTTTGACATGGCTATTTCTCATGTCTCCACCCTTTATGAGTGTCATATAACTTTTCACACTTTCAATTATTTTAAAGACTAATTTCAAGTTATCTCAAATTAAGATGTTTCTAATAACATGTTTTTGCATTGTAAAAAAAAAAAAAAAAAAAAAATCATTTGAATACACTTTTGTCATGTAATGTGCAAAGCTTTAAATCATCCTGCTAGATAATGTTTTGATGTGTCTCAAAAATAAGATTAAAATTTCAATATCATAAATGTTTTTTGTATTGGCCTTACAGCCCTATAGAGCACTATCTTAAAAGAATAGGAGTACATAATTCTTCCCTAAAATCCTGCTTTGTTGCATTTCCAATATTAATAATTTTGTTTTCAAGATGCCAGATGTTATTGACAAGAAATTAATATGCACTTATATTGCATATTTAACAGTATTTCTTCTGAAGTTGAGCAATTTTCTGAAGATCAATGATTTGAAAATAAACTTTATTTAACCTCCTGTCATCTCTGATCTCTGCCTTTCCTTTTAGCAGACAGCCATTTCCTGGAAAGCTTTCCATGCTAGCCTTATAATGATGTTTTCAGTCCTACCACAAATCTAAGATGCTGGTCATCACAGAAACTTTTCACTCAAATGAATACTAAACAAGGAAAAATATTTGTGTCTCATATTTATTCCACGCTCCCCCCGCCCCCTCCAATAAAATGAATGCGGTAGAACTAAGCAGTAATTAGCATAAAAAGTTAGTGTTTCCAAGGAAGTCATCTTTGGACTGCAGCAATAGAGACTAGGTGATCTTCTGAGTTCCCTCTGAGTCCTGCAATCTGTAACTCTGTGATTTTTAACTATAATATAAAATAGCCCAGAGAAGGTTGTTTGGTCAACACTCAAAAAACCCCACTTTTTTTTTTTTTTACCTGTTGAAAGACATATGTAGAAATATTAGAAAAGACTTTTTAGTACTTTTTCAAATGGTTCTTATCTTTTTGGATAAGAATTTTACATGGAAATTTCAAATATGAAATTTGTATCTATAGTGACCCTGAAGGAGGCATCAGAACGGTGTCATCTTGAGTGTTTTTTTTCAGCTTGTAGATCGTTTTCTCAAAAGTTGATATGAAATGAGACCAAAAAGTCAGGATGACTGATTGAAAAGAAAGAAATAAAAGGAATGAATAGAGGAAGGAATAAAAAGGGGAAGAGGAGAGTAGTTAAATCAATATATCTTATTTCAAAGTGCAAATGCCATAGGATATAATTAAGTTTAGTGTTCTACCTCATGCTAGGGATCCTTTTCAGTTATCCACTACAGCTTCCTGCAGGTATCAAATGGGATCTGAGATGAAAATTTCTAGTTTTATACTTTTTCATGATATTGAAATAGAGTTGGTGAGAGATCATAAGAGAGAAAAGAATCTGCAAAAATTAGTGATAATACTACTGATAAGGTCAGATATTAAATGAAAAGTTCAGAAAACCCCATGGTATCATGCAAATTAATTGAGAAATGACTGAAAAGCATAGTTCACATGGAGTTACCTGCTAATGAGAGCGAAAAGAAGTGATGAGTAGGCTGAGGGATTTGAACCAGAAAATACATCTTTACAGCAAACCTATCAAAAGCAGATTCTCATGACAAAAGGTTCAAGTTCTTTATGACCAACAGCCTGATTTCAATTGACTTGGAGAAAACTAGTAGGTTCAGGAAATTCACATTGTCAATATACTCACATTAGTCCAGTGAACATCTTGTTATAACACCTCAGACAATCTTATTAGTGATGGTTCCTCAGTAAAGACAGCTTACATCAACTTATGTGGAGGTTAAATAGCATTCTCTACACTTGCCAGCATTACAGAAACAAAAAGGATTGAAAGGTGTAACTTGTTAATGCCACCACAGTACTGTGTGTTTACATTTAAAATCAATATTTTCTTTTGCGTCATACTGCAGGTGACATATTCTTGGCTGTTAAACCTGTCAGTATGGTAGATATCCTTGTAAAACAACAATAAAAAAGGTGTGGGGTTTTTTGGGGTCTTTTTTGGTTTTTTTTTTAAGCTTTTGGTTTTCTCAAAGTGCTGATTTAATGATATATAGAGTGGAATTACTTCTCATAAAGACTACTCCCTTTTAGCTCAGTTTCCTGTATTACAGGGAAATTACATGTAGGTGAATGTAAAACAAACTGAACTGACTTTCTTCCATGACCTGTTCTCAAAAACAAAATAAACCAACCAAAAAATTCACCTCACTCAAACAAACAGTCCCCACCCACTCCCCAGACAGTCAACAGCCTAGAAAAACTTGAGTAGTAAAGATTATTGCATACAGCAATACCAATGCCAATATGTCCATAGCATATATATACCCCCAAGAACTCAAAAGATACTTGGTGAAATTTTATTCTCATGCAACATTACAAATAACAGAAAAACACAAGGCTTGCTGCAGCGCTGATAGTTACTCTTTGATAACTCACATTTCTACACAGCCTTTAGTAACTGCTATAACATCACAAAACCTCTTTTCCCCTGATCTAAAAAATGATCTCATCAAGCTAAGCTGAGAGATATGACATCTTAATATTTATGAAGGCAACAAAATTGAGAGGACGTTGACAGAGAATATGAAGGTGATCTTTTTCCGATAGTATTTCTTCCTCTTTCAATTCACTGTATATATGTCTTAAGGGACCATAGGTTAAAATTAGGTGAATCAGGGCTGTTTCTGTTTTGTTTAGAATTTTACATATAAAGACATATTTGAAAAAGAAAATGTAATGAAGTTTGTTTTCCTCTTTTTTTTTTTTTTAATTCAAACAATTAAGTACTATATGGTGTTTCTTTTGTACTCATTAATAGCATGATTGAAATACTTCTGCAGCTTTATTTTTTTTTTTAAATAATAGTAAATTCCTATTTAATTTGAACCTTTTATTTTCAAGTTTTTAAATGTTTTTGTTTAACCTTGCTGCCTGTTTTCATGACATGCTTAAAAAATTAGTATTCTGAAGATTCTCTTCACTTGCATTTGTTTCAGAATAACAGTTTTGAATCTGCCTTAAAGAGAAAAAATAATTTAGAGAATTATGAAAGTAGTGAAAACCAAATTGATGTTTCTCCTTAAACCTCTAAATTTTATGGTTCTTCAAGCAATTTTTAATATCAATCTAAAGGATTTAATTTGCATCAAACTGCAATAAACTTTCCATTTATTCAAAATAATTTTATCAAAAGTTTCAGTTATGAGGAAGTCTATGCAGTGACATTCACAAAAACACTGCAAGAAATCACGTAGTAATTCATCCATGTATCTGACTCGTAGGTTGTTAGGGAAGTACCTACAGTCCTTAAATGAGTGTGTAAAATCACGAAGTGTAGGTTTCTGGATTTTGCTTCAATTACTGTTAGGTCTGAATTAGATAATTTTTAGCTTAGAAAAAATTAATAGGTTCTTTCATTTTCCTGATGTGGACATTCAGAGACTTTCTTCGTTTACAGTTTTATGTGTCTTATTTTCCTTTATGACTATTTATTTCCAGAAAGCCTGATTCTTTAACATTTCTGATTAAGAAAATTTCCCAGAAATAATTTTCCCCCATTGTAGTCATTGCCTATATAAAAATAAAAGAATATTGCATAAATGTGACAAATATAATGGTTATGGAGACATTTAGAGAGGAAAAACTGTGTTGAATATGTTTATTTGTGAAGCCTGTTACGACTTTACTAAATTTAAATAGAAACTCAAGTGGCATGATAAAAAAACCCCAAGGTGATAACTTTTTCAGCCCTGAGTAACAGAAAGCAGTGAAGCAAATCATCCATCCACTATGAGGCAACCATATGTGAAATATCTAATTGATTATAATATCAGTACAAGAGGAAGGAAAAACCAAGGACCTTTGACAAAAGAGTGAGAAAATGAAGGATCTTCAACACGTACAAGAAAAGGAAAAGAAAGAATGGGGGAAAAAAATCTCAGTAAAAGGGAAAGGAGCCCTAAGTCTTGTGATTTTGGCCCTGAGACGAGAAAGCATGACGTTCTTATGTTTTCCCTGAATTATTTCTGCCATTATCCTAAAGGTACATATTACAGAATCACATAGCCACACATTGAAGAAATGGAAATGCATTTTTCTAGAAATATTTTCTGTGGGTCATTGTAATGATTAATGTATAATATTGTAAGAATATTGTCCTTTATGGCAGTTAACAGGAAGAAAAATCACCTCTTTTTATAAATGTATCTCTTTGGGTTACATTTATTAAAAACCTGAGCAAAAACCAAAAAAACCCAAAACAACTAACCAACCAAACTGAAACAACCCATCAGTAAATAAACAAACTGTTAAATAACTATGGTTATTTTATACATTATAACTCAATTCAGAGAAGTTCTGTATTCTGATTATGTTGATAATTTCGTCTTCCTTTTTTTTTTTTTTTTTTTTTCTCCCCCTATTTCCTGCATTTGGTCCTTGCAGAGATTACAGTGAATTATTTCACTTTTATGTGACTTTCATATTTCTCCCTATAACATTGTGTATTTGTGGTACTTTTCTGGAAGGTGTCTGTTACCTCATAGGTGAAACACCCTGAAAGCACTTACTTTAATATTTCCACTGAGTAATTTCCAGCTCACTAAAAGAATTACTAACCAATAATTCTTACTATCAAATGCTTTATAGAATATTTTCTTTGGGATATTACAGGCACATTGGAATGCACTAAAACTTGTAACATATTAAAGATGGAAAAGGTTTTCCTTTAGTACAAATGCCTGCAAATCAGAGGAAAGGAATGAAATATGGTTAGGTGAAAAAAAAAAAAAAAAGTTACAGAAGGAAAAAAGTTTGGAGCAAATGATAAACATGAATGATCACAAACAGTCAGCAGATTCGTCTGTTCTTCCAGCATCCCTTGGAAATATGTTACTGAAATTGCTGCTTTTAGTGATGACTCCTGTAGGACAATGCAAGAGAGAAACCAGAGCACTGTGCTGGGAGGAATCAGGTACAGGCACTGCTCGAGATACAGTAGTTTGTGCAGTTCTCTTGTTTTCAATCAAAACTGTCGTTGTAGAAAGATATCTACATATTAAGTTTTCCTTTCCTTTTTTTAAAAGCACTGTAAAGCCTTCAGTACCCTGACTGGGTTAGGTAAGGTTTTTGTAATTTTTCCACCTCATTTTATTACATAGCCCTGTATAAATGGCTCCCGTGCAGCTGGATCTGTCTACTCAAGTGTCTGTAAATGTTCCACTGCTCTCAAAACAAAAACAAAACTCATGAAATCTAAAAATCTTGTTTATTTTTCATTAAAAACAGAATAAGCAAAAAGTTCTGTGTTCTGTGTTCCTATACCTAGGAAATATGAGCCTGACAAAGCCTATATATTTTCTAGCTATTTTCCCCTCAAATTCACTGAGGTTTGAAGGAAAAGAAAAAAGTAGTTCTGCTATGAAATAGAGAATGCAGAATTTCAAGAACTGTTTCTTCTGAAAAAAAAAAATTATTTGCAAAATTACTGACTGATAATAGCATCAGTTCTATTTAAAAATTAATGATGTAGCTGCTTGTACAGCCTTCACTACTATGCAAATGTGCTACACTAGAATTATAAAAAGGGCAAACTGTGAGGTTTTTTCCTAATCTAAAATATTATGATTTTTCTGTCTTCATGTTCACCATTTTTTTTCTCTATGGTTTTACTGCTATGTATGAAACATTTTAATAACAGAAATATGAATAAATTACATGTCTACACTTTATGGTAATATAGATACAATTAATTGTATGACAGTAATTATTCCACATGTGTATTTCATTAATTTACCAAGTAATTACTCTGAATTTTAAATAGCAATTAAAATACTTTCAAAATTATCTTAAAAGCATTGAAAAAAACAGAAAAAATGGTAGAAATATGATTTATATAGTATTATAAAGTAATCATTGCTTTTTTGATTATGTGTAATGGTTGACTCAAGAAAATATTTGTCCTTCACAAAAAATTCCTGCAGGACAAATATCCTTCTTCTGTACATATAAAAGACACAAAAATTAGATTTTAAAAATACTAATATTTACTTCATATTAGAGCTAGTTAAAAATAAGAAGCATTTGTAATCATATAAATGTAATTATATTTATTAAACTGGTTATAAAGTAACTATGACTGAAAATAAATTTAAATTTAAATATTTATATGTTTATAAGAAACCAAAATACTTCATATTATTGTGTTTCTAATATAAACCTTAGCATATAATGTTTTTATATTGGATGTAAGTAGTTGTATTACATGAATATTGTACGAAATGCAAATATGTGCTAGTTCTCCTTGGCTTAGTTTATTTTAGAAAATTATTTATTTAAGATTAGAAGTTGCATGGTAAAAGCACGGTAAAGAGTAGCTATCTATTCCTTTTTTTTCCCCTATTTTTTTTCACTGATCTCCATAGATTATTATTGCATATTGTTTTAATTGTCATATGAAATATAGAAAATTTTATGTATCTATATGAAAAACTTTATATTGTGAGTTTGGAGGGAACTGTTGTGTGAAACATTAAAAGATTACCACTGAAAAGGCCCAACAGATTACTAAAATTGTAAACGTAGTTTTCCATTAACATTTGCTATTTGGCATCTTAAAAAGAGTGGAAGTTGATTTCAGCAGAATATCCTGGGGGAAAATTAGTGCATTTTGCTAAAGTATCTTAATAATTACAGTGACATCAAGGTTAATTGCTTAATCTGTATTGCCATAGTGCAGTCCTGTAGAAATCCCAACCCAATCTGTTCTATAATTAGTGCCAGAATATCCATATATAGAACAAGCTGTAACCTAAATAAATAAAGAACTGATTTGATTAATAAATAAAATTTACCAAAGTGAGTGCTTGTGTGTGCATATATGTATATATATACAAAGAGAGGGGGTAGATTTCAGGAAACAGAGGTCTTGCAAGCACAGTATATTAGACCCTTGAGGAAATATAAGCAACTGAGGTAGAAAATAACTTCAAGCAAGATGTTTTATCTCCTTACTCATTTTCCAGGTCCAGAATGTAATTGCTAGCCAACACCATGAGATTTTCATCAGGTCCCATATGCTTTGCTTGTCCCACGTCAGAAACTAGGTGGTCAGAGTATAAAAGGTACTTGTGAAGATCCTCATAGATCACCTTTTGGGCTAATTTCAATAACACTGCCTATTGCTGAGCTTACAGATTTGTATTGCTTTGGCACACTTCATTAGCTCGTGATCCCATGTGGTTTTATTGACTGTTCAAATTCTGAAGATGTGCCATACAGAGGGACAATGTGGTGCCCCTGATAACTCAGGATGACATGATGGTTCCCTTTCTGCTCTCGTCTCATATTTGGAAACTCTGAGACCATTTGCAGATTAGTCCTTCATATAAGTCATTAGTTCTTGCTGAATGCTTATTACATCTGAGGCACAAGCTGTGAATTACTCTGTGTTAGCTAATATAATTTTCAAATAACCAGTATCTGCAGACAGAAACCATTAACTGGATCTTTAATATTTAGCTATATCATTGATCTTATTTTTTCAAAAGGGTTATAAGGAGAAGTTTTAAAGCATTTACTTAATTTGCAGCAACATACAAAAGGAATTGCTCTTTTAATGACTTCTAAAGAAAATTCTACAGATTACATCTCTCCCATTTTTACAGGAACTGGGATGAGTAAATCAGTGAGAACTAATCTGAAAAATGGGCCAATGAAACAAAACTTGTTCTATCATCCTTTTTTGTGTTTTCTATAACAGAACTGAAACATGGAGCCTGTATCCTTGAAAACATATAATTTTTACACATCTAAAGGTATACATTCCATTTTCAATGTTAAGCCTATCACTCAATATTAGTATCACTGTGGTAAAGCCAGATGACAGTTTATTGCTTTAGATACTATGACTTTTACTTCAAGGGATTTGCTAAGCCAAATTAACCCTAATTTTAAAGAGGGGAGAAATCTGTTCTTACTGCTCAAATGAATATTCTCCAAAGAGGGATTATTAAATAAGGAAATGTCTCCAGTGACACATACTTTAAAATATGCCATAAGTAAGTTTCCAAATATAATTTTGATTTGCCTTACCAGCACCTATCTATTTATGTAACATATTTGAGTAATTGTGAAGGCATATACCTTTACATGATATAGATGCCACAGATAGATAGAGCTAGGTATGGAAATGCTTTATGTTAGTACTTCTGAACTTGGAGACTTTTAAAATAGCCATTTTTTAAAGCAGTGACTAAGACAACCATGTCCTCAAAAATATAATTAACAACCCTTTAATTTTCCTACATTTTGCTTAGTCATTTCTTCTTATTCAGTGCCTAATCATCTCCAGGGAAACATGAATCAATTCTCCAACATCTTGCAGCAGTTTTCATTTACGTGATTTTTCAGTCAAACACCACTTTAATTTTGAATGTTTGTACTACACAGTAGGAATTTATGCTATTTACAAAGTGTTTACTGTAGCAGTTGAGAGACTTGTTTAAAAAGTTCACATGAATCTCTTTCACCTCAACCGTCAACAAAAATAGCCTGATAAGTTTGTTTTGGCAGTCAAACTGTAATTGGTAATCTTCAATACTATCGAAGAAGAAAGCTGAAACTTAGCACGGCAGTGATTCAATACCTGTATCTAATTATTGCAGCTCTCTTTTTCTTTTCCACGCAAGTCAAAACGGTAACAACTTGAAAAACACTTGGAATCTTAGTCATGCCCTAATCTTAGAAAAGTTTTATACCTCATGACGTACCATCCTGATTGAAATCAGGTAACCACTAAGAGGAAAACTACTTCCTAGCTTTGTTGATTATATACTGCAATCTATTAAATGCCGTCCTTTGCTTTTAAAGTGCATGGAGTCATTTGGTTTGTGCTCCCTTGCAAATTTCTTTGTTTTCCTTTCAGGAACATATACAGCAGAAGCTGAGGTGACACCTGGTTAAAAAAAGTATTAATTGATCTTAAAACTCTGCTAACAAGCTGATTTTAAGTGCCCATCAGACACAGGTAAGTTCTTTTGTACTCTGCAGTATTATGTGATTTCAGATTTCTGTAAGAAAGTGAAAAGAGAATATTTTTACTTATTTGTTTTAAAAATTTCAAATATTAAACCATAAAAGATTGGTTATATTTGTAAATAATACAAATCCACATTCATATTTAACTAATACTAAGTAATTTATTTTTTTTTTCAGGACCTTGATTTACTACTTTAAAGAATGTGTTTACAATGTACCTGCTGTCATTTTCACTGTGAAAGATACCTGCTGTTCAGCCTTAAAAGGTCACATAGTCTTGGCTTCCCTGACTTAATCAATATGAACTACATGTCTCTGCATCAGAATAAACAGCTAGTGCTGTCTCTTCTTCTTCTTCCAGATGAGGTACTGTGTTATTCCTGATCTCCTTTTGCCTCTGGGTCAGCTTTTTCCCACATTCACAGTCAGTGCATAGGGTGACTGTAATGACAAAGAGAACACTGGAGCAATGTTAAAGCAGTTGTATATGACTGATTGGACAACCTCAGCAAAAATTGATTTTCCTGTTACCCCTCTGAGTCCACTAATGTCATGTTGTTTTTTCAAAGAGACTTAAGCGCTCTTGATAGACTTGTTCTCAGGTATTCCATTCCAACCTCAGAGGGAATAAAGGGTGGGGTGATAAGCAAGGTCACTGGCTACTGAACTGAGATTAATTAAATGATGAATAACCTTTCAAGATAATTATTATCATACAATTATTTCAGCACATTTCTGAAGGCCTCTTACTCAATGCAGAATCATATTCAACTGGGTTTTGATTATCTCCAAAGGTGGAGACGATACAACCTCTCTTGGCAATCTGTTTCAGTGTTTCACCACTATCTCAGTATTTTTCTTATGGTTAACTGAAATTTTCTTAAATTTATGCCCATTAGCTCTTCTCATTTCACTCGATGTGATTAAGAAGAGTCTGGCTCTATTTCCTTTACTCCTTCCTATTAGAAATTTGTAGAGGTTTTCCTAAATCTCTTTCAGTCAGCCTTGCATAGATTTTTGTGGCAGTTTGGAATGGATTGGGGAGCTTTGTTTCATTGCTGGCTGTTTTTTTCGGGGGAGTTGTGTGTGTCTGTGGTTTGTTGCCGATTTTATTTCCTACATAGATTGCTCATGTTTTAGAATGAAAGTTACTTAACATCAGAGAATAAAATCTGAGGCCACACTATAATTGTTCTATTAGATAACAATAGAAGAGAAAATATTTAAAGAAAAATTTTAGGTTGTATTTATTTTAATTCATTGCATTACAGCTTCAAAAGCTTAAAAATCTTCAATCTCTTCCTGCTGAATTTGGAAATGTGTTTAAAAAACACTGGCATCTTAGTCTTCTAATAATTTTAAAAATTCCCTTGACACAAGAGGGAAGACATTTCTGTAAAAGCATAATGAAAAGTAAAAACTATAATTTAGACCTTTTCAGACCAATCTCTAGATATGTTGAATAATGCACAATGTCTTTTGGTGTAATTGTTGAAAATATGTACAACAGCATCTTTATAAATATATTTCTTAAAATATATTTATAAGAATTTACAATAGACTTTATGTATTAAGAAAATGGAGACTTACGCATGTTTGTTTTTTTTTTTCTATCACTGTTTGAAGTCTCTAAATCTGTAATAAACTTTTTTTTATAGAATAATAAAAAAATATTTCCTTTTGCAGAACTGTTATTCACAGGACCTTTTATCTTGTATTGTTTTGTTATTCAGATATGGAGTACAGTTCTGTAAAGAATTGTAGTGGCACAAAGGTTGTGATATATGAAGTGGGAAATACTTAAAGTCAAAGCTGTTATCAAAGAAAAAGAATTACATGTAGTTCAAGATGAGGATCTCTTGGGGACCAACTGTATCACATCTATTTAGTCTTGATTTGATGTTTTTTTGTTCTGGGGGAAAAAAGAGGGTTGTGAAAGCCAACAGATAATTATACCTGCTTAAATAAATTACTGTTTGTTTTTCTATTTTTTTAACTATTACTAATTTTATTTCATATGAGTTAAATGAGGAATGGTGTGAATATTTGTTGTCTTGTCACATTTGGAATCAGCTCTATTATATAAAAATAGAAGGATTTTGCAGGCTTTTTTCCCCTCAAAAATTCTTTGTTTTTAATTACTGACAAGCACAAGTTGACATAGTCTAAAAAAAAATGTAACTGAAAGAGATTTGGTCTCGGTTATACAGAAGATCAGATTAAATTATCTAATATTTGTAATTATTGCACCTGAGAAGCCAAAACCATAAAAATAAAGACAGACAAATGAGGCTTACTAGAGAGCTTAGAATTTTGACTCAGTCTCTTGAGTAGGAGAAGCAGTATTTTAAAGTTTGTAATTTTCCCAGTATCGTCTACCTGCTGTTGAGGAATACCTCTGGTCCAGGTAGCTGGGCTTGAAAAATGCAGTTTGGGATGCAGATTGAGATGGGGAGACAGACTGAGTGGGAGGCCAAGAGGCCCTGACTGCCAGTTTTTGGGATTGCAGAGGGCAGAAGGACAGGTGAATGGACACTGGAAGACAAAGCAGCAGCTGGAAATTGATGACTTTTTGACAAAACAAAGGAAACAAAGAGGGGTGACACCAGCAATCTGGATGAATGCGGGCAGGGGTGCAGGAGTGGGGGACTCAGGAGGAAGAGCGAGAGTTGCGTGTGGAGAGACTGTGAGGGTGTAAAAGCCTAGGGGTTCTTTTGTTGGGGGTTCCTCACAGGAGGCAGCAACTTGAGCTGTTTCTGTGTTTCTGTGCTGTGAATAAATTTTCTTATGGAATTTGACATCTGAGACTACTGTCGGAAACCTGGGATTGAACTGCTAAGGAAACCTGATCTGGCCGTGTGAGATGGGGTGTACAGGGAGTCAAGGGGGACACCTGTCTGTCACTGGAACCACCCACTGTGAAGGGGCTCTGGTCCCAGCAGTGAAAGTCTCTGGTGCTGGAAGCCTGACAGACAACCTTGTGAATGCTCAGAGTCAGAAGTTTCTTTAACAGTACTCTCATAACATTTCTTATTTTCCAGGTTCCAATAGAGAGAAGTAAGTGTCACCTAAGTGAATTAATCACACTGAAATCACACTAATCACCTTGAAAATTAGGTGTTTGCATTCACTGAGGTGATTCAGAGAAAGAAGAGACAATTAGCTTTCCTCTTGGCTTTGGTTTTGGTTGGCTGCAGTTAAATGAAGAATAACGCAACACCTGGTTTGGGCCTCTCTGTATCTTTAGTCAAATTAATTTCTGACTTTGATTTTTTATTTTTTTCCCTTGAAATTTATTAGATGCTTAGGTCAAGCATGGGGAACACTTAGAGCTTCACTTTAAAGAAGTTGCAATCTGGTTTTGGGAGTGTGGTCCTTAGACTTCCTTATCACAAATCACTTCAGAAATAATAAAGGGAGAGAAGGAGGGCATATACAGCCAAGGAACTCAGGGCTAACAAAGAAGAAGCCAGTCTAATTTTTAGTGAAAAAACTTTGCTGTTAGATTCATTTAAAGAGAAAATAAAAATGTAATTATAGAAAATAAATTACCAAATTATGAGTTCAGAATACATTATTATGACTATATAAGACCATAATTATAGTTGTGTCATTTTCTTGGTTATATTCAAGGTTGTAGCAGCACTTACATTACAAACCCTATATTTCAAGGTTTTATAACTTGGCAGCAAGAAATATACTCAGCAGTGAAGATTAACATTCTGTCAACCACAGAACACATTATTTTACTGTCTATTTTTTGTGTTTTGTTTTTGTTTGTTTGTTTTATGCATGAGAGTGTAAGACTAAAAAGGACAAAGATACTAATTGGGCCATAAGTATGGCATTTTGGCACTACAGCTAAAAATAAGTGGATCCCTTACTATCTTCTTAAAGTTATCACAAACATTCACTAGCAGGAATATTAAAATGTTACTGTCTGGTAGCAAACAAAAGTCCCGTGTGGAAATTTTCAATACTGGAAAATAATAAAAGTAAATGCCCTCCTTATTTTCATCACATTTGACAAGAAAGGATTCTCTTTGTTCTCCTGCTTTTGTTTGTTTATTTTTGTTGTTCTTGGCTTTGTGGTTTTGGGGATTCTAAGAAATATATTTGTGGTACTGCAAGCAATTCTCAATTTAAGTTTTCATTAACATTTACTATCATTTTTTTCACTTTTTCTCATAAACTGACACCAGTTTTAGTTGCATTCCTAAAGTTTTCTTTAGTTTATTTGATTTTTTCCCTTTGTGATTATCTGTGCATAGAAAGTAATAAAACCAAGTTATATGCTTATATTAAATATAACCCAAATATAATTTAGAAAGTGCCAGTCTTCAGTTAACAGCTTCTGTTTAACCTTTCGTATAAAACAACCCTGTAAAATTTGCTCAGAAACAGAATCAGAATAATGATTTGCTTTCACATTTTCTGACAGTTGAACTGAAGTCCACAACTCAATTGTTAAGAAAGTTAACCCTGATTTCTAACAATTGCATCCTACAAAGAAAGTAATTTGGTGCAGGCTGAGAGTAATCTCTGTCTTTAATCAATGGTACCGCTTGAGCAAGGGTCATTTAGGTATTCAAGCACACAATTTATTTCTTTAGGGGAGTGCAAATATGTTCAACATAATAAGAACACTTAAATAGTTACATACTAGAAAGACATTATTTTATAACACTGATGTTTCTTTTTTGACATTCTGTTTTGTTTTATTTTGATCTTTTTGAATTGATTTTTTTTTCTTATAATTTCTGTATTTATTTTGCTTTTGAGACTGTCCCTGATGAAGTATTAATCTCTGGGGCTAAATTATTATTACTTGTGGTTTAAACATTTGGCTGATTTTTAATCACTATGAGAAATAAATAATTTTTTTTTATTATTTCAACCTGATAACGACTTTATTCACTATTGCAATTTGTTTGCCTTGATTTTCAATACTCTGAAGTAATTTTATTACGTTTTCACTGCTTTATATAGAGATTGCAATTGTGAAAACTCCTCAATATACAATTCTTCAGTGTCTGAGTTTTATTGTTGGATACTAAAAAATTTGCTGTACAGCATAAAGGTAGATATGGAAACAAGCTTTTCTGTTAACTGTGCATATTATTCTGATAGCATAAAGATGTAATATGAACTGACTATAAGTTAGAAAGCAAAGAGTTATTTAATCTCTGACAAAAACATCTGAAAAATCTATGAGGTTTTACCAGGATTTCTTTCCTAGGAGCCTCCATCTGTCTCTATTTTATTTTTGGGCCTCATTTCATCTATTGGTTTTGTATTCAAGTGTATGTCTCTCCTACTCCCCCCACTTGCACATGTAATCACATATCTTAGAATGCCTCACATAATGTCAATAACACTTATATGGAGAACAAAAAAAAGTGGAACTATTTATTCATTTGTTGTCCTACGAATAGTTATAAAAAATGAGGAAAACTAAAGAGATGATAAATATTCATAAATTATGGTGACTGGAAAACCTATTTTGAAAGATTTTTTCTTACACAAATTGTGAAATTTAGAATTTAGCTTTTGTGTGTATTTGTTTACAAGCTTTGAGACTGTGCTCTTCACTTTCGCTACTGACATCTTCTTAAAAAATAAAGTCTATACTATGGAGAAGTTTTCTGTATTGAACCTAGCAAGACTGCACATCAGGGAAGAGTTTATGGCCTATGAAACAGTTTTCTGACCTAGTCTCAGGAGTGAATTTTGCAAAGAAAGTAGCTAAGCAAGTTTTAACATTCATTTCTTGTTGATAGGATGGAGCTCTATGGCTTTCGGCCTTCTTAGACCTCGTCATCGTTTTGTCCTGGCAGTTTTTATAAGCAGTAGATCTATAGATCATTTTAAACTTGCTTTTGGCTGAAAATATGAAAGGGACACACTCAAATGATCTATGTTAAAAAAAAAAGAAATTATTTGTCTAATTTTTTTTTACCTTAGTGGCTATTGTGATTACTACACATCTCTTTTCCTTAGTTTGTTTTTTTTTTTTTTTTTTTTTAATCTTTTAGAACATATTCTTTTCACTTGTTTACACAACAGGAGTGACTAGATGATCCTGCTACACTGCAAAGAAATGGTGAGTCCATCATTCTGTTTTTAATTCTTGCGTCAGGGTAATTGAAAACTGCATAGTGACAAGTCTTAAGAAAAAGGTCCAAAGGCATCCAAGTGTGTAGTGAGTCTATGTTGCCTTGTAGAAGAAGACATGTTTAGAGTTACACTTTTCCCTGATCAGATGCTAAAAGAATATAACACATTCACAGTATAAAATACTTCTGCATGGAAAGCTATTGTTCTGCTAAATATGATAACTTTTGCTAACATATGAGTCAATCATTTGCTCTCTACAAGGAAGTTATTGCATACCAGTTTAGAAGTGTGACAGCTAAGATAATTTGAAATCAGCTTATAGAAAACTATTTAAATATTTTCCTAATAAAGAACACATTCTTGAACTTAAATAAGTTTGCATGAGCTTACATAAAGTTACATCCATTTAAAGTTGCAATCATTTAAATGAGATGTATTTTGTTTGTTCTCAGTTTACCTGAAAATTAGTTGCCTAATAAAGATGTTCAGGGTTGCTTAAATTTAATTGACTCATGACATTTGAGACACCTAGGTATTCATATGCAGCTGACAGATACTGCACAACCTGTGCTCTTTTGTAGAGATACAAAAAGAAGATATAGGAGAACTTTAGGATACTTAATATGGCACTAGATGCCTGTCTTTAGGCAAAGGAATTGATCACTCAGCCTCTTTACTGGGCAGAATTGATCCCATACTGTCCATTCTAGACACATCTCATTGTTGGGTGGATCGTACTCTAAATATGTCATCTCCTTTTGCTAACTACAGGAGTGGAGATTAGCTGTTGAAACATTGGTATCTACTACCCAAGATAATCACCTGATACATATCAGGTCCTCAACAACTTTTCAGAGTGGCATTAGGCTTCTGGAGTTGTTTCTCTGCCATATCTGCTAGGCTTATGCACTTCTTATGCTTGGTGAAGTCTGTAAATTACCAGGTTGAGGCAAAGAGCACTTACTGAAAATTACATAGAATAGCAGAATCATTTAGGTTGGAAAAGACCTTTAAGATCATCATATGGAACCATTAGCCTAATACAGCCAAATTCGTCATCAAACCAAGCACCATATCTACACATCATTTAAATACTTCCAAGGATGGTGATTTAACTACTTTGTTGATCAGCCTGCTTCAATGCTTGACAACCTGTCCTTGAAGATGTTTTTTCCAAATATATGATCTAAACCTTTCTTGGCACAACTTGAGGACATTTACTCTTGTTCTATTGCTACGTGACTGAGAGATGAGATCACACCTCACCTGTCTACAACCTCCTTTCAGGTAGTTGTAGAGATCAATAAGGTTTCCTGTGAACCTCCTTTCTTCCAGGCTGAACAACCCCAACTCATTCAACTGCTCCTCATTTAACTTGTGCCCTAGACCAGATTTGTTGCTCTTCTCTGGACTCAGTCCAGCAGTTCAATGTCTTTCTTCCAGCAAGGCGCCCAAAAGTGAACCCAGAATTCAAAATGCTGCCTCACCAATGCTGAGTACAGGGTGACAGTCGCTGCCTTAGTGGCCAATCAATAGTTGGCCACAGTATTGATGATACAACCCAGGTTGTCAGTGGCCTTCTTGGTCACTTGGGTACACACACTGCTGCCTCATGTTCAACTACTGTCAACCAGCACCCCTATGTCTTTCTCCACCAGGTGGTTTCCCAGCCACTCTGCCCAAGCAAAGCAATCTCTAAAATTGTGCTATGCTGTGAAAAACAATATTGGTGCAACCAATATTAGAAGAATTGGAGGTGTTGTCACATTATATGGCTGAGGAAGAATGTTGTTGTGTGGATATAAGCAATTCCAAACATAGTGTGTATGCACTAATGCATATTCTAAATATTTTTACTGTCTTAGGAGGTCACCCTCATTTTGTCAAGTTAATGCTGGAAAGTGGCCTGACAGTCTCTATAGCGACATAAATCTATTTAGCCAAATGCTTTAGAGGTTTGCTGTGTACTAAATCTGGATTAAATCCAGAAAGCTACCAACCAATAAAATTCCTGTGATAAACTTGGAAGTAAATAAAACTTCTGTTTCCTACTGAACACCTGCTGAATTGCATATTGTGCACAGTGATATTCATTCCCTAAACAAAAAGTGATTTGCTCCTATGTTCATGCAGATAGCAATGATTTGAAATCCCTCAAACTCTATTATACTAGCAAATCTAGAATTCTACTGTGTCAGAGGAAAAGTTCTGTTTGAGCAGGAGGTTTGCCCACAAGATTGAGAGTCAACCTATTACCAGCTATGTGTTGTATAAATTTTAACACCATTTTGACTGAGATGTTGTATTCCAAGGGCTTAAAATTTAGTTCTTAGACAGTAATAAGAAATTGAGTGTTTGCTTTTCAGTAGACAAAAAGAAACATTTTGGTCATCTATCTATAACAGTTTTTTCTAGAATCTGTAGGTAGCCACATGCCTCCTTCCAAACTTACACTTTTTATCATCTTCTATAAAATCTTTTAAGCATATGTGGTATTCTCAACAGTTATTGCAATTTTACATTGTAAATCTAAGACATTAATAACCATAATGGTGAGCACATTTACCACAGCGAAGGTAAATCCTGAACTATTTATAGCATATTTTTGAGGTTTGTTTTCCTAAGAGAGCAGTTTTCCAGGGCATAGTTCAAGCTACATAGAATACTACATTCAGTAGTTCTACAGTGGTATCCGAGACCTGAGTAAATATTGATAGCATAATGTAATATGTGTCAAGATAAGAGAACACAGCATAACTGCAGCAGAGACATCTTAGGTCTGTTTGAAAAAATTAGACATTGAAGACAAGATGATCTCAAGTGACATTGGTCAAGCTTAATTTCAGCCTTGCAGTGTTGATACATAGTAATAGAGACAGTATTTTTCCTAAGGAAGACATCATCAAGACAACATTCCAGGCACATTATTGAGGATTGCAAACATCTTTCTTTAAGAAATGCTGAGTTTTGATGCAGGTCTATATAGTTACAATCAAAGTGGAAAAGACACACACATTTTGAGAACCATGTCATACTTAGAAGCATTCTTTGGTGTCAAGCTCCCTCAAAAATAGTTAATAATAATAATAATAATAATAATAATAATGCTACTTTACAAGCAAAATATTGCAAATAATTTCTCAGTTTGTGGAAAAGGATGGCTGGAAATGCAGCAGTTTCTGAAAGCTGATACAACTATTAATCTCACTGGGAACACTGCTTCTCCTCACTAGCTTTCCCAGAATAGCTACTCAAGGGAAGATCACGTCTGACAAACATCTGTGAGACACTGGATTATTATATTAATTATTGGGTCAAACAACTCAGGTGTGTGTGTTCCTACCACTGCTTGCCAAACATACTAGATATATGTGTGAAGAAGGACGTGAAGAAGTTGAAAGGGCTTACCCTGAAAATGATATGATCTTACATTTGAAATTATGAACAAAAACATTCCAGAGTTCAGTGTGTATTTGAAATTGAATGAATGCGCAATCTGAAGGAGACAAATACTTCAAATATTAAAAAAAAAAAAAAAATAAAAATCCTAAAGTCCTAAGCAGGCCATGCTCAGGCATCAATTATACTTGTTATATAAATAATGACTTCATCCACAGCGCACAACCATGCAACTCTTAACTGTAAATAAAGAACTGCATCACATGTGGAAGATGCTAAAAATGTTTACTCATCATCTCCTTTCTCCATTTTTGAGCTCAATGTCACTCTTGATATTTATTCACTATTTTGTTGGTTTATGACTTTCACCAGAGGAAAAATGTGTTGCATCATTTTTTAGCTGGATTCCAGGTGAATGTACAATGACAGCAACCTGAAAGCATACAGGTCTTCCAAGTGTGAAGAATGTTACTATAATGTTATCTCATGAAAGGTTATCTGTTTCTGCAGAATTCTGGAGGTCTACCTATAAATGAGGAGAAAATAAAAAAAAAAAAAGGTAAATATTTCTTCCCTCTAACTAGGTAGAAGTAGGGGATTATATTTTAAACATAAACTAAAGTATTTGAAACAGACTTAAAAGCAAACTTTGTGCCTAAAAAGACAATACCACAATAAAATGGTATTTTGTTGTGTTTCATGATGATTTTTTTCTTCTCTCTTTGTTTTAATATTAATTATTTAGTCTTCACACAGTACAAATACTTCTGTTAATATGGCATTGCTTGCAGGCTAATATTTCATGTATGAATTATAAAATGATCATGCTCTGATGGAGCTGAACCCGATATAAAAATCGTATGAATTTTAAATAACAAAGTCAGTGGAAAAGGAGACAATTATATCGGCCAATTAAAAATAAAACATCTTCCAAAATAAAGTGTTATGCCTTCTTTTTGCCAGAAGCTTTTAATTGTAAATATTATTATTATAACCTGAAATTAAAAATGTTACTGTGTATTAATATTGACAATTATAAGGTGCAACATGGTAATTATATTTATTATTGCTCTGTTTATAATTATTTTAACATTATTTTGATTAATAATGTAAAAGTAAATGCTAGGTAGTCTTAAAGAATACATTATTTTAAAGAGGCTGATATACTGATTAACAGCAAAATTTTTATAATGTTGCCTGTTACACTAAAGTCGTTTCACTGAGGCAGGCACTGTGTAAACATAACATGAAACAGGAATTATTTGCTCCAAAGACGTTAGAAATAATAAAAAAAAATAAATAAAAATAATCGAGGAATTAAAGGTGCTTCACTGCTGGAGTGTCTCATAGCTTTAAGGACACTAAAGAGATCAACATCTTTTTAAAAAGCAAGCTCTTCAAGATAAGTGACTTATTACAAATTGAAGACATCCAGTTTATTCACTTATGAAATTTAAACCACCCTCACCATATTTCCTGTTTTCTTTTTTAGGAAATATTATTATCTAGTGGTAGTTGTGAACTAATAAGGTTCTTGCAAATCTTTATGGATTTGTCTACATTTAATTACTGGATAGTTTAAATACTTAAAATTTATCTTTGCATTACCAATATACCTTTATATCAAACTTCAATATTCCTGATTCAAATTTCAGCATTAAATATTCAACAAATAAGAGTGATAGAACTTTACTAAGGTAGAATATTATGATATAGACTGTGGCAATGGACAAACACACACACATGGGTTTGGGGCAAGGAATATTTACAACTAGCAGCAACAACAAACACCTTATTAAAGGTAGCTTCTCTTTTATACTTTTTCTTATCTGTCCATGCATACACATGCCACACTCTATTAGCCAAGCACTTCTGTCCACGAGTCTTAGACCATATTCTGATAGAATCAGATCTCTCCTCATGCTGCCAAGACTCAAAACATATGTTGTTTTTCTCAGTTGTTTTTCTTCTTTCTTCTACTTTCTCATGCTGCTGCAAGGCCGCAGGTATCTTCTTCTCTGCTTTTCCATGCTCACAGCTGCACCATTCCAAGGCCAAAGCTGTCTTCTGCCCAGGAGTCTTCCACAACAGACTAAAATTTCACCCCCACTACACTAGTTTGAGTCAGTCTTCCCAAAGTCTCAATTTCCCTAACAGTAAAATGAGGACAATTATATTTATTTACTTCACATAGGGCAGTGAGGCTTCATACAAGCCTATGAAGTGCTTTAGTATCCTCAGGTGGAAGTAATTAGGAAAATGAACATAAGTCTTCTTCCACTCTATAAATACAAAGAGGCATTTAAGTGTTCCTAATGCATATCATTCTTTAGAAATGGGTTCTTCCATTAAGTCCCTACAAATTGCCAGTCTGCAACAAGTTTAGACCATTAATTTATATTTTTAGACAAATATACACTATTTCAAATCATTTATTCTCAGCAATCACAGTAATAAGAAAGAAAACTTCATATTAAGGAAAATGGAAGATACTGCCTCAGTGATGCAGTATTGAAGCACAGACAAGAGCAGTTATTTTGGTAGAGTTCTATACTGCAAACTCCCAGCCAATTCTACCTGGTCCTTAGCTTTTGTGTCCATATTTCCTTGGCAGTAGTGAAGACTCCTGCTTTCTGCAGCTATTGATGACTGATCTTTACATGAGTTACGTGTACGTGTTTGTGAGAAGATTTCTGTTGCATTTCATTTTGTCCAGTCACTCAATATAAATAGGGCCAGGCATCAAGTCAGTGAAAATACTGTAGGAAAAGGGGGAAGATGAAGTAGCCTGTTATACACAGGTTTCACTCTTCTGTATCAGTGGTTATGCACAGTGAATTAGAAGATAAGGCTTCCTTTCCCAAAAGTGCTGTGATAATCATGTACTTGACGTTTTACCAAACCACAGGACTTTGTTAAAGCTCTGTTGTCTGATAAGAATGAGTCAACAGAACAACCCTGAAAGATGTCTTATATTTATTTATTAAATGAAGAGCATTTAAAAAATATTTAAGATAATTTTAAAAGGTTAAGACAAGGCTCAAAAGACATATATACTGTTGGAACTTCTGTTTTAGCAAGTATAATTTAGAAATGTTGTTGGTTTATTATTTTAATTCTTCATTGAATTCCCTATTTTATTGTATAGAGATTGTTTTATCCTGACAGCTGGTGTCTGAACCTGTCTGAAAACATCTCAGCAATATTTTTATCTCAAATAGTCATGCATAATTTGTAGAGAGGGTGGAATTGTTCTCATAATTTTCATGATTATGACTTTTCAGTCTGACAAATGCACTCTTGGGAATACAGTTTGTTACGAAGCAAGACTTTTTGTCTCACCAATGGAGAAGATGAACCCCTGTGGACAACTGCATTTCTCCAAAATAAATACTAAGAGTTTAATGTAATATAGTTGCCTTATTTTTCTTTGTGTGATTTACATAAAAATGTACTATACTATATCCTAATGAGGAATCTGTTCGTAAATATATTGGGGAAAAAACCCACTTATTACTATTACTGATTACTATTTTTAATTATTTTTGTTTGATACAAAATTTTTTTTTGAGAGATAATAAATGACTTTTCATGCAGATACAGAAAAAATAATTGTAATAATGGTAGGATCATCTCATAATCTCACAAACCAAAAGTCAGAGCTTGAAGCAAAATATTATTGAGAATGATACAGGTCCTGAATAAGTATGAAAACAAGGTATTATTTATTCTCTTTTGGTGGAATAGCTAAAAATCAAATATTCTATGGTACTCCACAGTTTTCACAGTTTTGTTTTGCAACTCTTTTAAATACTTTATTTAGTGCTGATGTAATTGTCATTATGTTGTAAGATGGTAATGTTTCAGTATACCACTACCATTTTGCTGAAGGCAGATAATTACATTTTGGCTGGTATGACTTTTTTTTTAAACAACTATTATGTGGAATGAAATATTTACCTTAGAATTAAATTGGTCTGAAAAAAAGTCTAGTGTTACAATATTTTTAGATAGCAATGCAATACAAATCACAATGTGGAAAAAAAGTAATTCACAAATTTTGTTTTGAATCTGTACTTTGCTTCTTCTGAAGAAAATTAAAATAGTACACTTTAGTGTATGATATGGTGGTAATATTTCAAAATAGCACTATATAAAGAGAAATCTTATGTTGGAATTTGCTCACACAAGGGAAATACAGAAAAAGAAAGACCTTTTATGAAATTAAAAAGATCATAAGATATCAAGAGAAAGAAAAGGGGGACTATGCACTTGAAAGCAAAGATATGTAAAAAAAAAAAATATATATTGTTATGTCATGTAAGAAGACAGAAATAAATGGAGAGGCAACCAAAAGTAGCAGAATGTTATGGTGTGAGATGGATGGTTTAGACAAAAAATGATGAGTCAAGAGATAATGGAGAAGTATGTAGAAGAGAAAATACAACAAAATACAAGTTCACTATGAACTGGTTGTGTTAAGAAATATGTGTTAAGATTACATTCTTCCTCTCCCCCCCCCAAACCTCAGTTTCTACAGCTCCATGATACTCTCTTTACCTTCATTTATCTTTCTTAAAATAAAACTTTCTTGGAGAGGAAAAAATTTATGCAAAACTGTTTGTACTCTATTCCATCCAAAGAAGGTTGAAAGCGTATGACAAATACAAGGGGTATTTGTTTCAAAAATAATAAGAATTCTCTTTTCAGAGTCATTATTTTTCTGAATATTTGGTACAAGGTTTTTGAATAGTTGAGGTTGGAAAGGGGGTGTGGAAGGAGGCAGGTTGCGCCAGTGTTGTACAACTTTCTCTGTCGCAATGAATACATTTATGATGTTGCTTCAGTCGAGATTTTGTAAATAACATTATAAAATTCCTATAGAGTTCAACAGCTCTAATTGCTGCACTTTCTTTTGGAGACTATAACAAAGCACAACACTGAAAGATACATTTTCCATTGTTCTCCAGTGATATTTTTGAAGTATTTATGTAACGCATCAGTTTTAATGTGCATTATATTGCTAATAAGGAAGTAAATGCATTTTCACTGTGGGTAGTATGCAGGAAGAAGAGTAGTAGGAATTAACACCTTTATCTATCAACAGGGGGAAGTAGATGCAAATTATTCTGAATATTTCTGCATAGTTCACAAAAGGGACTCTAGCAACATTTGTTCCACCTCACGCCCAGATTTTATTCTCAAGGCTGTCCCAGTGTAGGTTTTTTTTTCCCATCCTCTGTGAAAGCTTAAGTCTGCCATGGATTTTACAGCACAGACTGAGAGAAAGAAAAATTGCTTCTGAGAATCACAGAAGCCAGTGAAGTAACTTCACCCTGCAGGGTTCTGGAAGTTCTTAATTTAAACTATGAATCACTTTTGCACAACTGAAAGGCAGAAACTCTTAAAGTGGCATCCTTCGGGGGTAATTCTGCCTTTAGTTCTGCCCTATATAATTCAGACTTTTGGAACAAGTTAAGCATGTGACTCTCTGATGGTGGCCACTGCACTTAAAACAATAGTTGGTTATTCTCTCAGGCTAAAAGAAGCATTCATTTTAATGGGAGATCCCCTTTAAAAGTGATGAAAATTGATGCCAAAAATTACCATAGTATGGATTGGACTGGGTTTGGTTTTTTCTCTTCTTTTCTAACATTGTTTGCAAAGGTAAATATGGAGACAATGTTGTGAGTACAAATTCCAATTGACTTCAGGAAGAAAAATTTATACTCTTGAAGCTATTTAGATGACTAGATCTGTTTAATAAAATGAGTTTTGTGCTTTTCTCACATACTTCAGAGATAAAAAAATGTGTACCTGGGGATTCTTATGCATAGTTGATAACACCAAGTAGGTGATTGGTAATAATAAGTTAAATAGGGCCAATGCAGAAGGTGAGGAGAGCATGACCTCACATCGTGACATCCTTCAGTAAGAGACTAATGCGTCTCAGGGTGTTCAAAGGCAGCAACATCAATGCTTGCCAAATAAAGCAATTCAAGTTCTCTCAGGCTACTGGGTATCAGGATTCAGTCTTAGCTTTGTGTCAGACCTAAAGCCTGGTTTTCAACTGAATCAGGGCTGTAGATAGGATGAACATTTAATATCCAATGCTTTGTGTTTCTAGCCTTTCTTTAAAAGTGAAATGAATAATTATGAAATTAATTTTTTATATCTAATTTTAATTTTTATTAAACCTAAATAAATAGTTTGATTTAAAAATCAAATTATCTAAATCTACATGTCAATGTGTGCCTATCAAAATTTTAAAAGTCTTATATCCCTGAAGGTCTAAATCTCAATATATCCTCCCTTAAGGTTATGGTTTAAAAGCTAGTGGCAAAAAAAGAAAATGTAGATGTATGGGTAGATTCTACGTAAGATTAAAATCAGTTGGAAAGAAATCTGCCTGGTTTAGTTGTCTTTTTCTATAAAGCCAGATAATATTTTCTCTTCTTCTTTTTTTTTTTTTTTTAATATATATTTAATTATGGGAACATTTTAATTGCCTCAAAAACAAGCAAACAAACAAAACCAAAACCCCTTAAAAACACAAAAACTGAAACAAAACCCCCCAAAAAACAAAAAGTAAACAAGAAAACAAACAAACAAAACCACACACACAAAAAATAATCTCATAAATTAATAATATCAGGAAATGCAAAAATCCAAAACCCACATAGAAAAACTTAATGAGTAGTATCTGTAAATAATTCTTCAGACAGTACTTAAATGCAATTGCCCTAGGAAATTTTTAAAGACCATAGCATTTTCCCCTTTAATTCTCATTCCCATTAAAAATATTTTACTATCTATATAGTTTGTCTGTTAGTGTAATAAGCTTAGACTGCACATTTCACAAGTTAGTTTTTCCTTTCCTGAATACAGAAGATTTTTTTTCAATTATTTTTCCATAAGGAGCTTTCCAACTGTATAAGTATTTTTGTTTTCTGTAAATCTAGTTACAGCCATTGTCAAAATAATACAAAATGCCTTGTCAAAGTCTTTAGTAGGCAATGATTTATACAAACATTATTATTTATTTAAAAAGAATAAATAGCCCCATCAAGAAAAATGTTGACATTAAATTACTGAAATATTTGTTATTGGTTTATAAAAAGCTCTCTAATGTAAGCTTTTTCTTAAAGATACCATATTTCGTGAAAGAAATTATTTGACAGGGCTGTTTTGAATTTTAACGTGTTCTAATGATGAAATAAATTTATGAAGGAAATGTTTCCTGGAATAAACAGTTTCTTCTGTCATACTTACAAGAAAATTACTTTCCATGATTAATTCATTTATTTAATTAATTTAAATAGAAATTCTTGTGTAAAACTATACACTGAATTTCAAAAATGAGATATATTTTCATTGTACATCACTATACAGTATAGTGTAGATGTAAGTATCTTGTAAGGTGTCATGAAGTGACAGATGAAATTAGACAAATTGTTTACAAAGATATGTATCATGAAGCTGTCATGTATGACTACTAAAACATGATACTTGAAAAAACATGCAATTTTTAAAAGAATGTATAATTCCCATATTTTTTATTTCAGTACGTTTATCTGGAGTCCTTCTGAGGAATAAATTTGCTCTCCAAAAACTATCAATTTTCTTTTACCTGAACATAATCATACAAATAGCTAAAACATTTGTCATAATGAAACTGTCTCCCTTATGGAATCTACTGTCTTGTAAATTGACATCAGACTTGCATTATGGTTGAGGGTCTCTGATTATCCAGTCTAAGTCTCCTGCAAGTCTGTCTTTGCTCGAGACCTACCCATGGGTCTCAGGACCCTGAGGCTTCTGGAGGCAAATATTACCAGTAAAAATGAAGGTGAAAAAACAGGCCAAGACAGTCAATGCCTCCAATTCCTGGGTTGCCGTCTCCTCTGCCCTATTCAGCCAGGGGCCCACATTTTACAAAGTTCATTTTACTGCTGATGTACCTGTAGAAGCCCTTCCCAGTGCCCTTCAAAACCCGTGCCAGATTCAATATCAGATGGGCTTTAGCCTTCTAAACCTCATTCCCACATAGTCAAACAGTGTCTCTATATTCCTCCTGCTTCCATATCTTGTTTTTTTCTTATGTTTGAATTCAATGAGTATGTCTTTTTTCATCCGTGCAGACTTCCTGCCACTTTTGATAACCTAGTCATCATGATGGACCATTCTTGATCATGAAGGTGACTTTAAACACAAATGCACGTGCAGGCATGTACACAAAATGACACCCCACCACCCACCCCCACACAAAAACCCAAACTAAAAAACCATTTCTAGACTGCTCTTAACTCCAGGTCCATCTGCAACTGAACTTTTATAAGCAGGTCTCTGAACCAACTAAAGTCTTCTCTCAAAGTCAAGAGGTGTGATCCTACTATTTATCTTTTTTGTTCCTTTCAGGATTCTGAACTCAGGCCCTTGAGGCTGAGGGATTTTAGAGAAGATCCAGTCAATCTCTGTAGCACCAGAGGTGAGACAATCTGCTGATCTTGTCCATCTTCTTAATTTCTCAACACAGGTCATTCACCAGTATGCCCATCTCCTACAGACAACATATGTTCCTCCACGCCCCAGCAAGAGGCCACAGACACTCCTTACAGCTCTAGTGATGCAGAGTTGTATTCCATAGAAACTTGGTCTGGGTCAAAGCCTCTGATATTATAGGCACAGCTGCTGCAGTGGTTGATCCTCTGCAGTGGTTGCTCTGCAGTACTTCATCACTATCACTGAGTACACATATGCTATCCTGAGCAGAACCTCTGATCCCTTTCTGCATAGGAGGCTAAATCTGTTGCACAGGGGCTTCCATGAGCTGTGCTCTAGACCAGCTCTTATATAGCTCCCTCCCTTGCATGTGCTGCAAGGATGCCTTGCCATATTCTTTAACAGAGGTCTCCTGGGACAAAATCTGACCCCTTTTGCCAAGGACAGCTCACAGAGCTTGTTAGAAGCTTGGCAGTCAGAGCACCCCATGGTAATCCTTCCCTGTCACCAGCAGGCAGTCAGATGTTCCTCAGAGACCTCCCACAGGTTTTTCAGTGATCTCAGACAGAGTTCACAGGAGATCTGGAAAATTACAAATCAGAGCACAGGAACTGCTTCACAAACTGCTATGTCTGTCAGCTTAAAAGCTTTAATTGCCTTAAATTTAGAAGGAATATATATAATGACCATTGAGATTAGATATGATTCTTGGAATGGAGTGCAGAAAAATGCCATTATTTTTAGAAAAGTATATTGGAAACTTAGCAGGAGATTTGCAACCATTATTAGATATTTTTGTTTTGTTTTTTTTTACCTTGTGGACTGAAACACAATTAGAAAACAACAAATATTGTTATTCTCATTGTTACTGCCACATGTAAGTATGTAACAGAAGTAAATGTCTGGTACAACATGGTGATGATTAGTTTGGGAAATTCTAATGAAATTATTATTCAAATAAAGGTCAGATTTCTTTTCCATTTCCTTCACATAGATGAGAAATGTCAGGTTAAACAATTAGCTATTTGAGTATACAGCTCAAATCATAATCTCTAAATGGTGTTTGGAACTAACACTCAATACTGTTAACCTCTAATGAGATGAGACTTTAAATCTCATAACACATTGTACAATTAGGGTGAAACAACCAACACATACCTAAAGACACACACACACACTCGTGCGCGCACACACACACACACACACTGATGTTAGAAAAGCAGACAGGGGAATTGTGGGAGTACAGTCAGAGGATTACAGGAATTGGAAAAAGAAGAATAAGAAAAGCAAAAAGGAAGACAGCAACAATTAAATGCCTCATCATTTGACAAGTTATTCCCAGTTTTATAAGCTAAAATAGAGTAGTTCATGTTAAATGTATTAGAATAGGAT